>JANRMT010062790.1:47548940-47565851 GCA_026402145.1 Polypterus bichir lapradei
AGTAAAACCTCAATGTGAAAAATAAATGTTTCATCCAGCTGTCGAAGTGCTGACACAAATTTATCTTTGCTATCACCTTGCAGAGCCCTTTTGCATACCTCATTCAAAGTGGGAAAATATGTGATTCCTGTTTTTTTGCAACTGGCTGATGAATAATTTAAGTTTTATTCATGGCAGTTCGTCAATCATTTCCTTCTTGTGCTGTAGTTGCAGGTTTAACTTGTACAGGTGACATGTGATGTTGTTGGGGAAAAGTAAATATTCCTTCTAAATTCTGTCACTCGAATCTGGATTTTTATTTTCTTTTGCCGATTGCCATAAGAAATGTGTCAGTTCCAGGGGGTATTGCTTCACTTCTTTTGGTCTTTTCTGGTTTTGGATTCATTTCATCAATGAAGTTAAACATCAAAGCAGTGAAGGCTGTCATATTTAAATACTTTTGCTATTTTTCATAAGGCTGTCTCAAAACTCTTTTTCAAACCATTACTCAGTGCCAATAATCTCTGATAAAAATGTATTACTTGCAGTTTACTTTTGTTGTCACAGACATACCTCAGAAACAAGGAAGGCACATTTTCTTAATCTTTGTTGCATCAAAATGGACATATTCAGAAAGTCTTAAGGCTTTTGCTTTCTTATTTGGACTCCAGCCCTTCTGTTCCATTTTAAAACACTAGAGCAGGCTTGGTCATTTATAAAATGTATAAAAATACATTACTTTAGACCATAATTGTATGAGGCAAATTAACATATACAGTGACTGAAAACAAATAACATTGATTTGAAAAATAACAAACTTGTCCTTTTAACACATAGTGAGAAACAGGCTAATTGGTTCCACCTTTTCGTTTCCTGTTTTTGCCCAATTGGCCAACCGTTCTTCTTTAACTCACTGTGAAGTCAGTTAACTTGTATATCCAACTGAAATTTAAGTTTGGGAGCTGAAGCAAGTGTTAAAACAGAGATGGCATGATCCAGTGTGGGTTGACACCAAGTAAGACCAAGACTGGTCAAGACAACTAGTACGAGGACTCAGGGGTCTTTTCAGAAAGATAGCCAGCTGAGATAAAGCAATGCCACAGAATCTGTCATCTTTGCAGTGTTCAACATGTGAACACACATTTTAGCAACAAATGTAAATTTTCATCCATCCTTCACTTTGCCGTCATTGTCCATTAGTCTACAATTTATCTTCAATCCCTTACCGTTTATTTTGCCTTCAGAGTTCACATGCTGTTGCTTTTCTCTGCACATTACAGACTTTTGCAGGTTAACACTTTTGTCCTGCCAAATAGTCAGAAGTGGTTTGTCACATGAGAGAGTTGAGAGATGAGAGAGTTACTGTAAATGATGCACATACAGGTAGCGGTCTTTTAGATCATTGTTCAGCATTCAATATGCGGAATGCTGACTTTAACACAATGTCATTTTTGTTGTTGCTCTTGTTGGTATAGAAAATGTTTTGTACATTGAGCAGAGGAAGGCCAGTACTGAAAGTTTTGTAATACTGAACGAATAATTAGACTTATTTTAAAAACTGGAAGTACTGATTGCTATTCATACAATTGTTTCACCTTTAAGCTCACATTCAGATCATAGCAATTATTCAGATGTCACTAGCAGTAATGATTTCTATTCATAATTGCTGTTTGTCTCTTTGTGGCTTTGGTGCTATGTTTAAAGGATCTCCTACTACATATTTACTTGTATTTGATAGTAGTTTGGGGCATGATTATCTTTCATGTTTAGCAGCTTCTTTCTGTTCATATCCAGTGCCACTGAAAACACAAAGCAGGCCATGCCCAATTTTTTCCGATGTGAGCACAAGAAACATAAGGTCATGTATCATGGCTACATTAGATACCAAACAGCTGCAGAAATCTGTGTGCTGTAGGAGTTAAACATGTTGACACTGATGTACTTAGGTACAGGGGTTACAGCTTTAGAATTATATTAACAAAAATGAAAATATATAATGTATATGTTATGTATAAGAGTATATTACAGAACTATTCAATGATAATCGTAACCAACCTAAATTAAAGAAGACAGGCAGGTGTCTGATATTGGAGAATGAGCTGAAGAAGGCTATGGATAGCGTGACAAAAGGGAAGCCAGCTGGACCACCAGGGATAGTCACTGAAATGTTGACAGCGCTAGATGAGTTTGGTATTAAACGTATCAGTCAGTTGGCAAATAAGATTTATGAGGAGGATTATTTTACAAAAGAGATGTGTAAATCTACATTCATTTCTATTCCGAAGAAACCAGGTGCTACAAAGTGTGAGCTACATCGAACGATTAGTCTCATGATTTAGCTAACCAAAGTGATACTTAAGGTGTTATTAAACTGGCTGCATGGAAGAACAGTTGGTGAAGTGTCAGAAGATCAATACGGTTTTAGGCCAGATAAAGGAACAAGAGCTATTGAAGTACAGAAAGATATCTCTTTGTTTTATAGATCATGTGAAATTATTTAATCATGTGAGGTAGGAGCCATTAATTGAAATGCTTGAATCTATCGATGTGGAAGGACAAGATATGGAGTTGTGTCTTGTCTCCTGGTCTTTTTTATTATGTACAGAAATGATCATGCAGTATACTGGAGAGCTTGAAGGGATTAAGGTTGGAGATGTGAATATAAACAATTTGCGGTACACAGATAATACAGTGCTGTTGGTTGATGAAGAACAAAAACTGCAAAAATTTGTGGATGTTGTAGTAGAAGAAAGTTATAAGAAGGGTTTGAAAATTATCCATCCATCCATTTTCTAACCCGCTGAATCCGAACACAGGGTCACGGGGGTCTGCTGGAGCCAATCCCAGCCAACACAGGGCACAAGGCGGAACCAATCCCGGGCAGGGTGCCAACCCACCGCAGGACGGTTTGAAAATTAACAGAAAGAAATCTTATGTGCTGGTATTCTCAAACAAAACAACTAGTCCTACCTGTAAAAGGAGAAGCACTGGAGCAGGTGGGTCAGTTTATATATCTGGGTAGCATGTGTGATGTGAGAACAGACCAGGAGATAAAGCACCAAATTGCCATAGCTAAGAGTGATTTCAAAAAAAAGAATTGGGTGTTGTTATCAAAAAGTGTGTCACTAATTATTCAACAGCAAATATTGAAATGTTATGTTTGGTCAACTCTTTTGTATGGTTGTGAGAGTTGGACGATTAGTAAAGCTATTGGGGCACTCTTAGAAGCAGTGGAAATGTGGTTTCTCAGAAGGATGATGAAAATGTCATGGACTAAAAAGATTACTTACTGTATGTACAGGTGTTGCACAGAGCTGGAATGACTCAGGAATTGCTAGAAGTGATTGTGAAAAGACAAATTTAGTTAGCCATTTGTTGCAAAAAGAAAAGCTGGAGTAATTAGTATTGACCGGATGGATAGACGGACACAGGCAAGGGGTCGTTAGTGATTAACATTTCTTGGCTGGCTACAGCAAGTAACTGGAATGAAGACACTTAACATATTGAGGAATCTCAAATACAGAAATGAGAAAGAAGCCATAGCTGCCGCCCACATCAGGATTCTGGCATGGCACTTTGAATGAATGAACGTATATGTTTATACAATTCTTAATTTGTGTATAATTTCAAAATGCCCTAGGTAATTGAAACCTTTGAAAGAAAACAACAAGCTGTAATTTTAGCATCTAAGGGGTTTAACAACAGGATGTCTGAGCTTTTACATTAGTATTTTAAACATTTTTCTAATTTGCAATTAAATTAAAATGACTAACTTTCTTAGCAGTCACAACTAACCATATGAAACTGTTTTTTTCTGCTGTTTAAGCAACGCCTGTTTTGCAACTCTAAAGTCTAATGTAATGGCTGTATTAAATTAAAAGTAACATTTATTTTATATATATATATATATATATATATATATATATATATATAAGTAAAATGTTTGAGCATTTAGATATAAAATAATATACCTTTTTGGGGAAATTTGTGCCCATTTATTGTCATAACAGTTTAACCCATTTTTGGGTCACAGGGGTTCAAAGAAGAAAAATACAGAAAAGTAACTCAAGAACAAGGAAGAGAGTTGAACAGAGTTTTGCTTAGAGAGATACTCAATGTATCAATAATGTATCAATGTAATCAATGTAACTTTAAATCTCAGTGCCACTTCAGGCTACCCCTTAGTTGACCTGCCTGTGTTCCAGTTGTTAAAAAAAATATTGTGCATATTCACAAACAATTATACTAACGTATTTTACATGTAAAACACTTTGAATGGGTGTTTGTTTGATGATGCTTTTATGCTTGTGAAATACTAGCACTTCAATTCTGTCCATCATTTTGACTGCATTACACACATACTGTATACGTAGCTGTAACTTGAAGGCTGCCAGTAAACTAGTATCATTTACCAGAGAGGACTTTACACAGATATCGTGCTACTGCTGGGAATGTGGTTTATTATTTAGTTAAGCATTAGCTTTGCTTTTGGTTTAGCTAATAATTAATAAAACATTTTTCTAAAATTTCCTATATTTCTTTTTCCAACCATACATACAATCTAAGTAGCTGAGCCGCAATTGACTTGAGAAAGAATTATATAAATTATTGACAAAGAGGGGAATTATCTACTCTATATATCTAAAATCCTAAGCCTAAAAGTGCAACGATTTTATGTGACATTTTTTGTCACGCTTTAAATCTGGCATATTTTAAAACCTACATATATATGTTTGGTATCATTCTTTTCTGAATTTATCGAACTTTAATGTGATGTTGTTAGATTTGCAGATTCTTATTCCGTTTTTAAATTCTAAACTAAAAAATATCAAGAATTCGCCTCCCGTGAGACAAGAATTTGTGCCAAGAGATTTAACCACGCCCAGAGCCGGTAATAAAAGACAAAGAGTAGATGACAGCAGACAGCTGCTGTACAGGCTTTAAAATGTTCAAAGCGCCACACGAGATGCAAATGCAGATGCGGGGGCAGCAGCAACCCAGCAGCTGATTGAGCAAAGAGAAGGTTAAAAAAAAAAAAAACTGTATTTGTTTCCCATTGTTTCACCATTTAAGAGGGAGTTTTGGAGGAGCGACCGCGTCTCCTTGGGGTGCGTTCAGCCCCCCTCTTCACAACATGAGCGGCAGAGATGCAAAGTGCCTGGCACGTCGTGCAGAAAAGGGAGGTTGGCAAGTGAAGCAAGCAGGGGGTAACCCCGCAGTATAGACATAAAAGGCAGAACAGAAGACACCTAAACATATAACACAAAATGTTCTTTTCTAGGAAGTGCAGTGTTTCGTAAAATAAATATATGATTTTAGAGTTATTTTAGCTATTAAAATGTCTAATGTTGTGCTTGTGGCATGCAGCAAATATCCACCATAATGAAAGGATACGTGTCTGCCTGTGTGTCTGTTCAGTTGCTATGTCTCTGTCATTCCAATAGGTGGCACATTTCAATCATTAACACTACTTTTATGAATCCTATCCCAAATTGCACATAACAGAGGCATATGCATTACATGGTACACTGCAGATGTTACTTCTGAGGCCTGCTTTGATTACTTTCATTTCTACCCGTCTTAGATGAGTAGCACTGCTATAATCTATAATCAGTATGTCACTAACATGTATGTTTTAAATGGTTAGTCAGACATAAACAGTATGTGACTTTTTAGTTATATTAACACATAGATTTAGCTTGTGTATATGCATACATAAAAGAAATGCAGCACTGCATGATGCTTGCCAGGGCCAATTTAGTTGATTTAATTTTTTTTATTCCAGGAAAACCTAGAGGCTTCATTTTTAGTGGTTGCATGGATCTCATACAACAAGCTTATCCTTTTATCTGTTGCACCAGAGGCTTTTGTTCAATGATGTTGATGTGGTATCTTCTTAGCTCTTTTTTCAAGAAGTTAATTCTGCATTAAAAGTCACGCTAAGTGCTATTTTCTATAGTATTCGAGTATTTTGTCCCCCACCATGTATTTTGATGTGTGTATGTGTTTTTGAGATATACTGTAATAGACAGCAAGATAATTTTGGAGAAACTTGTAGCCCATGCAAACTTTTATTATTGTGTAGGTTATTTGTTTTAGTTTGCCACTTGGTCCTTTGTCAGGTGTGGTTTGTGTTTCAGTAGGAGTACCAGTAGTAATAGTCACCTCGACTGATTGGCCTTTGGCTCCTATTTAAAAATTGCATCATCTGCATTACACAACTTATCATACACATTAACTAGAGGTCAGTGGAGTAACACACTTCGCACATGAGGATGTACAGGAGAGAGCAAGAGAGAAAGACATAGATTTCATAATACTTTTTTAAGGGAAGGTATATGTACTGCTTATTAGCCAGATTTTCTCTTTGAGGTGTCGGTCATAGGTGCATCACTGTGCCCATCAGAGTAGCCAAGAGTTCAGCTAGTGGGTAATTCCATGTCAAATCATCACACTTTTGGACCTCACTGTCAAAGATTTAAACGAAACTTGGCATGATGATTTGGTCATGTGAATAACTCATGGAGCTGAAATTGCATTGTATCCATATTAAGGGAGATTTAAGCTAACAAAGTTTGCACTTATTAACTTAAACCTCCCTAAATATCAGTGCACAGAAATGGTTCCCTTGTTGTTTTAAAGCTCTTTTCCAACTCTATATTTTGCGTAAATACTATGCTATCTCCAAAATGAAAAATTACCATGTTATGATTGATTATAAAAATTGAAGAGCGAAAAAACTATATTTTTTAATATTGGTCAGTTTTTACTAAAGCTAGGTTAAAATGTCATGAACATCTCCAGAAAATTTGGTCTTCGGTTTTTGAGACATTACTGAAATATCATTACATCCAAAAGTGTGATGATTTGACATGGAATTACTCTAGTGGTCTTCCTGGACATAAGTCTCATACCGGATATCCTTGTAGGAACCATTATATGGTTAATTCCTCAAGACTCACTTTGTCTTGGGTAACATCAATTTTATTGGATGAAATATAGGTCAGAAGGCTTTGGACTCTGAATGTTGGCTGACATTACAGTGTATAGACCAACCTCAACTGGGGTTGCTACTGAAGACAGAGTAGCCTCTCTCCTAAAACAAGGAGGACATCCATACTTCAAGTTTATTATTTTTGCATGGAAAGCTTTGTGCAGTACTGACAGTCAAGAGAAAGAAGAGTAATGTCTGCTTAGTCCTACACAAACAAAAGTAATTCAACAAACTGGTAAGCACACTATAAACAAAAGCAGGTTCATTTTGTAACCATTTGTTACCAGTTTTATTTTTTTAAATTGATTTTATTAAAAGCAAGTACCATTCCATACAATCAAGTAAAACTTAACAAGACTAAATTCAATTCAACCCCCACCCAAAAGAAAGAGAGGAAGGCTAATAGCCAGAGTAAAAAAATTTTTAAGAGTAGAAAAAAAGGAAGATAATCCTTTTCCCTAATGTAAATACTTAATCTAAATATTATTGATTAGATCCTGCCAGGTTTTAAAAAATGTTTGAACAGATTATGTAATTAAGAATTGGATTTTTTCCAGTTTTCCAGTTTCAAATAGTATATAACATCAGTTACCTACTGACTTAAAAGAGGTGGGCTAGGATTCTTCCAGTCGAGCAAGATAAGTCTACATGCTAGTAGTAAAGTAAAGGCAATTACAGTTTGTCCTTCTCCACTTTAAGTCCATCTGGGAGTATAACAAAGACAGTTATTAATGGATTAGGGCTGATTGTGATACCAAGGCTGTCTGATGGGCATTTAAAGATTTTGGTCCAGAATGATATTAATTTGGTACATGCCCAAAACATGTGACCTAATGAGGCTGGAGCTCGATTGCAACGTTCACAGGTTGGATCTTGCCCTGGAAACATTTTGGACAATTTTAAATGAGATAAATGTGCTTGATAAAAGATTTTAAGTTGAATAATCGTATGTTTTTCTCATATGGAGCTAGAGTGAATTCTGTACATGGCTGCCTTCCACTCCTTTTCTGAAATGTTGAGTAAGAGATAGTTTCCCCACTGTACTCTGGGATCTTTGAAAGGAAGAGACTTTAACATGTTTTTATATATTATAGAAATGCTGTCTGAAGATTCAAGGCTGATCCATATTGCTTCTTGAATAGAATTAGGTGGGAGGTGAGAAAAATTGGGCAGATTTCGTTTAGCAAAATTTCTGATTTGGAAATAGTGGAAAAATTGTGTTCAGGGGAAGCTAAATTTGGAGTGTAATTGTTCATAGGATGCAAAGACATTATCTATATACAAATCTCTAAATGATTTAATCCCATAGGTTTTCCAAATATTAAAAACTGTAAATTTGAGAAGGTGGAAAAAGTTGGTTACTGTGTAGAGGTGCAACATTTAAAAGCTTCTCTGTCTTGAAGTGCTTCCTATATTGGTTCCATATTAGAGTGGATAAAGGACAATTGGGTTGTTAGAATATTGATGATAACTTGTATTTACTGGGGAATATAAAGCACGGAATATAAAGAAGTACTGCATGATTTTATTTATATTACAGACCAAGCTTGTGTATGTTAATCTATTTGTGTCACTGTCCAGGTTTTTATAGCTTTTATATTTGCTGCCCTGTAATTAAATTGAAAGTTACATAGAGCCATGCCACCTTCTGCATTAGATCGTTGTAGTGTCGCCCTTTAAATGCTTGGATATTTTGAATTCCAAATAAATTAAGTTATAATTGAATCTAATCGCTCTATTATAAAAAAAAATCCTGGAAAGGAAAAGCAGGGCGACTATATGTGATCTTCTTGGAAGTTCTCGGAAGACACTTAAAAGACCCGCGAGACGCAAACAATATCAAATAACACTCAGTCGTTTAAAGGCACGTAGCACACACAGATACTGTGCTCTCAGCACATATAAAGCGTATAAGGACAATGCATTCTAGATGAAACGTCAACAAAAGAAGCAGCGCGGAGAAAAGAGACCCAAAAGCGCTGGAGAGAAAAAAAGGCTGATAAGAGGTTATGAAAGCAGTGGAATTCGAGAGGCTCAAACAAACGATGACGCGATACACATGCAGAGAAAGGTAAAGAGTATGAAAGCAGTAAAATTTGAAAGTATTGTAGCGTCCCAGCCAAGTTGAAGCCTTTTTTGTTTTAAGTGACTGTTAGGTCCAATTGATGGAGGATGGAGTACAGCACGGAAAACTGATAGCAGCGCGACAGCACCTCCTTAGCATGTGTTCAGCTCCTCCCCAGCCAACCCAACCCCACCCCCCCGCCCCAGACAACACGAACAGCATTATACATCCGGAGAAAGAGATTTAACCATCCCCGGGGCCAGAAATAAAGGACAAGTATTGTGTTTACAACATCACACGAGACAAGGCAGTGAGACATCATTTAAAGCAAGTCCACGGACATCTAACCTAGCAGTTGTTGGATTACTTCATGTGCTCCAAGCTCTTAAAACAATGACAAGAGACAAGCAAAACACGCAGCTCGCCAGCAGCAAAAAGCCTGCAGATGATCAGAATGCTTCTCCTTAGCATGTGTTCAGTCAAACTAACCCTCATCACCCCCCTACTCACCCCACCCCCTTCACAACGTGAGCGACAGAGATGCGAAGTGGCAAAAGGACAGCTGCTGTACAGGCTTTGAAATGATCAGGCAGCGAGACAAGCAGAACAGGCAGCTCGTCAGCAGCAGAAAGACAGCAGATGATACGATGGCATCTCCTTAGCGTGCTTTCAGCCGCACCCCCTTCACAACGCAAGCAGCATTATACATCCTGCGAGAAAGAGATGTAACTACGCCCGGGGCCGGAAATAAAATATTGTTACATATGCATTATTTTCACTTTTGTTTTAAAAGTTTTGTAAAAACAATTCCCATGAAACTAACAATCTTTTTCAATTTTATATCCAGTAAACCAAACCCAGGGGTGGGCGAGCGAAGCGAGCAGGGGGCAGAGCCCCCTAGTTTCTTAAAAAAATGATTTGTTAATGTGTATGTGGATGCTTTGAAATAGAAAAAGAAGCTTAGGAAGGATGTTCATCTTGCCAGTGTTAATTCTCCCTGCTTAAGTAAGATGGAGAGTAGACTATCTATGCACAACTCGTTTAACTTTGTCCATTCAAACAGCAAAATTTTGTTGAAAAAGAGCTTTACAGTATATATGTATTCTTGTGATGTTTACCCCTAGGTATTTAAACTGTTCCGCTATGATTAAAGAGAAGGTGTCCAATATAATGTCATGTGCTAGAGCATTCACTGGAAAAAGCACACTTTTATTCAAATTAATTTTGAGTCCAGATATCTTTTGAAATTCTGCTAATGCTGTTAGGGCTGAAGGCACAGAATTTTGTGGATCTGAGCTATATATATAAAGGGGATTATCAGAGAAGGACTTGAACAGAAGATACCATATCATCTGGTTATGATATTTTCTGTTATCCTCTGTTCAAGTCCTTCTCTGATAACTCCCTTTATCTTCGATGCATTTCAAAAGTGAACAGCCAATAGTTCAATGGTGATTGCTAATAGCAGTGGTGACAGGGGGCATCCTTGTCTAGTACCATGTTCTAGTTTGAAGTAGTCTGAAATAATGTTGTTACTACAAACTGAAGCTTCTGGAATGGTTTATAATAGTCTGATCCATGCACATATGAAATTTGTGCAATGTAGTGAACAGGTAGTTCCATTGAACCATATTGATTGCATTTTCTGCATCCAAAGATAATAAGGTCACCAGGGTCTTAGAGTTTATGGGTGAATATATTAAATTAACCGGCAATGAAGATTGGTAACTAAGTGTCTGCCTTTAATAAATCTGGTTTTGTCTTGTGATATTACCAAAGGAAGAAACTTTCTCAACCTTTCTAGCTCTGACTTTGGAGAGTATCTTAACATCTTTATTCAGAAGTGAGACTGGTCTGTATTATCCATCCGTCCTTCCATTATCCAACCCCCTATATCCTAACTACAGGGTCACGGGGCTCTGCTGGAGCCAGTCCCAATCAACACAGGGCACAAGGCAGGAAACAAATCTGCATGTCTTTGGACTGTGGGAGGGAGCCAGAGGAAACCCACGCAGACACGGGGAGAATATGCAAACTCCACGAAGGGAGGCAGCAGCACTAACACTGTGCTAACACTGTGCCCCCGTGCGGCCCTCCGCAGGGTCTGTATTATGCACATTGCAATAAGTCCTTATTTTTCTTAGGAAAGACGGTAGTTTATGCTTGGTGAAAAGTTTGAGGTAGAATTTTATTGTCTCTGGCTTCTATAAATATTGCTTATAAAAGGGGAACTAACTTAATTGAACATTTTTTATAAAATTCAGCAGTGTAGCGTTCAGGGCCTGCTGCTTTCCCACTCTGAAGTGAGATTATAGTGTCTAGTAATTCTGAGAGTGTCAGACGTATATCCAGTTCCTTTACACTGAGAGTATCTAACTGTGGTATCTGTAACGCATCAACGAACAAATTAGATTGTGTCTTGTCTTCTTTAAACTGAGTAGATTATCAGGGCTATTATATTTTATGGTCAATGATTTTATCTCCATCTGTGTTGGTAATTACTGATATTGCATTGCGAACTTCCTGATTGTGGTTTTGTTGAGCGAAGATCTTATTAGCCTTCTCTCCATGTTCAGAGCAATGATATTGTGATTTTAAAATGAGTTGTTCTGTTTCTTTTGTTGTCAAGAAGTTGAGTTCCAATTGCAAAGCCTTTCTTTTCCTATAAAGTGCCTCATTTGGAAAACTGGCATGTTCTTGATCTATTCTGGTATTTTAATTTTAAATTTTGATAAGTTAATATCAATTACAAACTGTATAATTGTTTTTTCAGTGTTAGATATTATCGTCCTTGTATCCGAAGACCTATCCAGGCATTGATTTAAAACACAATTTGAGTCTCCAGCCATTATACTTTTATGAGTGTTCACATTAGGATTTGATACAAATACATTTTGGATGAAATCTCTATCATCCATATTGGGTGCATAGACATTTATCAAAATCACTTTGCAGTTAAATAAATTACCCATCACAATCACATATCGCCCTTCATAGTCAGATGCTACATCTGATACTACAAATAAAATTGTTCCATGTTTTAATATTCCCACACCTCTAGTTTTCTTTGCATAGCTGGAGAGGAATATTTGGATAGTCCAATCTCATTGCAACTGAAACTCATCCTTGCTTAATAAGTGAGTCTCTTGTAAAAATACTATCTTGGCATTTAGACCTGTTAGGTGAGAGAATACTTTCTTCCTCTTTAATTCGTGATTAAGACCTTTTACATTCCAGCTCACAAAGTTTGCTGTTTGGTCACAGAGACATTGCTTCTGAAGTTTTGTTTACCTTTTACAGTCTTAAGTTAAGGTAATATATTAGTACATAAGATAGCTTTAACCTTATTTTCCAGTTTTTCCTGGAGTTATGGCTATGAAGCTTATTGTTGTGTTGGCACTTACAATTGTGAGGGTAAAAAGGATAGATTAGAAATAGCTTGCTCTCTTTGTCTCCCCACCAGACCCCCCACCACCATGCTCCCCCAGTTTGCCTCACCACAATTGCCTAGACCACACTTCACAAAGTCCCTGTCCTCTGACAATCCTAGAGGCAGAGCACATCCAAAACAAAACAAGCCCCCTCAGCAGTGGAGTAAAAAGATTAAAGTAGGGATATCTATTTGCAGTACAGTCCAAGTATTATAAACCTAGAATATAATCTTAAACAGTCCTGAAAGAATAAACCCTAGGATTGACATTAGACTGTACCCATGGACAGGCAGATAATGTATAGATGTTATCAATTTTACAACCGATATTATCTAAGTTACACATTATGATTTGCTATTCTTTTTCTAGAATGTCTGAGGCTTTTCGTAGTAAATATATAGTCAACAATTACAGTAAACATATACTGTAAATATACTGTAGAACACAGCAGAATCTTAGTTACAGGTACACATGTACTTGTGAGAGAATTTTTATTATATTATTATATTATATTATAGAATATTTATTATATATATGTATTTATATATATATATATTGTGGTCCCCGGCCGGGACGCCCAGGAGGACGAAAGGAGGGCTTGTGCCTCCTCCAGACCGCGAGGGGGCGTCCGTCCTGGTTATGTTGGGGGCCTCGGGTAAAGGGCTTGGAAGCCCAGCCCTGTAGGGACCCATGGCCACCGCCAGGTGGCGCCCCGATGCCGGTATATCCCGTGTGGTCCCCGGCCGGGACGCCCAGGAGGACCAGAGGAGGGCTTGTGCCTCCTCCAGACCGAGAGGGGGCATCCGTCCTGGTTATACTGGAGGCCTCGGGTAGAGGGCTTGGAAGCCCAGCCCTGTAGGGACCCATGGCCACCGCCAGGCGGCGCCCCAGTGCCTGATTATCCCTAGAGCCCGGCACTTCCACCACACCAGGAAGTGCCGGGGGGAAGACTTTGGAGGACACCCGGAGAGCTGCCGGGAGGACAGCCGGCACTTCCGCCACGCTGGGGCGTGGCCAAGGGAAGAATGCCGGGAACACTTGGTGCTCGTCCGGGAAGCATATAAGGGGCCGCAGGAAAGAGAGGCACAGTGACTGAGAGTGTGGCCTGGACTTTGGGGAATCGGTGCAAGAGGCACTGGGGTTTGTGGTGCACGTAACTTGTATATATTGTAAATAAACGGTGTGTGGTGGAACTATGTTGTCCGTCTGCCTGTGTCCGGGTCCCAGTTCACAATATTTATATATATATATTTATTATATATATGCATATATATAAATTTGGCAAAAGCTTTTATTAACAGGAACATCATAAAATCTGATACTAAGTAAAAAAAAAAAAGTGCACAGAAAAATTTAAAACAAATAAGCTGTATTTTTTTTTTTTTAAATTATAAATGCAGGTTCCATAATGTAGGTCACGCTTGTGGAGAAGACCAATTTGATATTTGATAAATTTTTATAGTGGAGTGCCAGTGGTCAAAGAATAGCATATAGGTTTATACTGGACACAATTCTTGGTAGTGTTATAACAGTGATTAAAAATATTAAAAGTTTATAGAATTTCTATAAATTACAATTCTGTGTTGCCATCAAAACCTAAAATCAGAATTGCCTCATTATGTTATGCACTTAAATAAGTGTCTACCAACAAAAAATAGTAAAAGTTACTAACTATCGTCTTCAGTCATTCTCTTTTGTATCATATTCTCAACAAAGGCGACTCAGCTTGCTCTATAAAAAATAATCAGTAACATGTTTGTAATACTTCATTCAGTTGCATTGTGGCTTAGCTTTATGCTATAATGTACCTTTTACATTTGTTCAGTCATGTGTTTCTATTCAATATGCCACAGAAAGTGTTTAAAGCTCTGTTGGTTGGCATTATGAACTTAGTAATAACATGCAAGTGGACAATGGTGATAGCACTTCCAAAAATTGAAGTGTGGTATAGTGGGTCCACAGCTCACGTCAAGAGGCCAATTTTAAATAAATAATCGCCGCGCTCATGGCTTAGCAAGGGGGTGTGGTGGTGTGTGGCTGAGGCGGTTCCTGAGGAGTTTGTGATGTGGGCGTTTCTCACCTAAGTTTACAGTTGAGAAACAGTCCGCATCCGTAATTGTTCCTAGAAGCTGCTGATTGCTACAGCTGCCATAAATAAATAGAATAAATAGAAGAACGAGGCAACTAGAAATAAGCAGGAAGCTAGAGAGAGAACTGGTGTGAGCGAGCGAGAGAGCGAACGCGAGCATGTGCTCGCAGGCAGGCAAGCAGCTGGACAGTGAGCCCTAGTAGTGGTGTTTGGCCGACACTCAATGGGGCAGAAGGAAGCGGTCGCTCCAACTGAACAATCAAAGAGCTGGAGTGACCAGAATTAGGACAGCTGGCCACGTAAGGCCGAAAAGGCAGCGGGATTCTGGAGGCTTGGGCGGTGAATTCTCTGACGTGGCCGTCCTGGTCGCCAGGGAAGCCAAGTCTCGGTCTGGAGAGTGTGCGACCAAAGCCAGGAGTCGGGAGGCCTCCAGACCAGTGGAACTGGACTGTAATAAGGTCAGCTGCAGGATGGGCGACTCCCCTGTTGAGAAGCCTATATGGGAGAAGCAGGGGAGCCGCCAGATAAAAGAAGACACTGGCTTGTTTTTAAAGACTCTGCTTCCAGCATTGTTTTAACCTCTGTTAAAGTATTGCTGTTTTTTTCTATTTATTGGAGTTTTTAACCTCCACTTTGCACCTATTTTATGGATTATTTATTTAATGACTTTTTGGAGGCACTGCACTTTATTAATTTGAACACTGTTTCTTTTTGTTGTTAGTTTTTAATAAAAGCACTTGGCACCTTTTTACACCATCCCCTTGCTATGTTATGCCTCACTGCCATGCTCATCAGTAACATTAACGACTGTGTCAGGTTCAGGGCTCCCGGACAGACGATGGGAGCATGCAGCGAACCCGCATTGTCACATGAAGGCTTTGATAAAAAATGTCAAGCAATGTAATCAGTTCAGTTCTGATTTATTGTCACATGTTCTGAGTACAATTACTGTATATTTATTTGCACGCTTGACCAACACTCACTTTGCCACCACTCTCCATTAGCATGATTTTCACTTTGTAAGTTATATAAAATGTCACAACTCAGAAAATAGTATGTGTAAAATACTGCTACTGCAATCCATGTTATAATGTCCAGGCAAAAAAAAAAAAGAAAAACACTTTCAAATTGAAAATGCAGCCCAGTTTATGTTGGTGAGTGTTATGCTGAGTAATGCACTGACAGTCATGCTGCAACTATTTCTTGTCTTGAGGCTAATGCTTTAGGACTTGCGCTCTGGCCCCTCACTGTCCTAAATTGTGTTTTTGTTGTTATTCCATGAGAGCCATCTAGCAAGATATTATTCTAAAAGTGTTTCAAAATAAGCATTCACTCTTCCATTTAATTTGTTCTTGCTGCGGAGTAACATTATCTATGCCAATAAAGCATGCATAAAACACTTTATGAGATCAATTAAAAACTCAGTTAGCACTGATTGAAAGGACTGCTTGCGTCTTTCTTCTGTTACACACATATTGTACATCTGACAAGTTGTGAACTTTTGTTTAGATGCAGGGATGCATAACTAAAGCTTGCCACAGTAAGTCAATATTAAGATCCATCCTACTGTTTTCTTATCTCTATTATCCTGATATTAGGTTGTGGTTTTTCCAAGCCCTTCTAAATTAGACTTTTATGTAAATTTGTAATGTTAGCTTACATGTGTTCTTAAGCGTATCTAAGCTAACTTTATTACCAGAATTGTCTAATTTTGTTCTGATAAATTCGTATTATTAGAGCTCCCTTATCATTTCTGGTGGTGAAAGTACATGAGTTATCTTAGTTATTTTATCTTACATGGACTGTGTTTGCTTTAGTCTGCCAAATTACATCTTTGGAAGTGTTCATGTACTGGGTTGATATAGTGATGCAGATGAATTATAAAAATTGTGGAAGTCTTCTCATGCAATCTGTTTAGTTTTTATCATTAGGATTAAATTGTGACGATCAGTTCAGAACTAAATGACACAGTATGCAAAGCTTGGGTCAAGTCAAAGCACTGATTGAAGGTGCAGTTGCTTTCGAAAAGGTTCACTTTGAAATTATAAACTGGATAGGAACAGCAAAAGGAGGAACATAATCCTGAAAGTGAATATGAAGTTGAAACCAGAATTACTTGACAGTGAATCTCTCTGAAGGATCTATTAGCAATGTCCAACATGCTTTAGAAAGGTGGATCAATCTTTCAAGCATACTGGATAAATATTCATCTAAATAATGTATAAAGACTGAAGAAACCCCAAAACAATTTAAATCTTCTGTAATGGACAGTCAGTACTTCCGACAGATCTTAACAGATTCTAAAGTATATTATATTATATTATATTATATTATATTATATTATATTATATTA
>JANRMT010062790.1:47579885-47626646 GCA_026402145.1 Polypterus bichir lapradei
GCAGCTGAAAGAAAGTAACTGTGTCGCCAAAGTGAAACCACTGAGGAAAGACAAACAAGAGAGAAACTTGTTTAGCCGCTGATAGACAAGGGGGGCATGAATGCATTTTAATTTTTTTTCTGACGATTTCAATAGTTTCTCGGAGCCCTGGCTTTTTACAGAGAGAGAGAGGGGTGTGAACATGAGTGGGAGTTTTACTCATCTTTAATTGCCGATTGCGTGATCTGCATAGATTATGTTACTCTTAATCTTGCAGTGAAGCAAAGTGCCAACCAAAGTGGTCTTCCACCTAGAATATGGGTGCTGCTGTAGCTTCATGTGTTCCAATTACTGCTACTAATGAAAAATACTTCTTTTTTGACTTAACTTTAACCAATTTAATATGTAGGATTCAGAACCCTTAATTGCTTATTTTGTGTCCATAATCATCCATCCATCCATCCCGCTATATTCTAACTATCTGCAGCCAAAAAATAATTACATCCAAAAGGCACAGAAAAGAAACCTGTAGGACACATAGTAGGATGGACCCTGAGCTTCGCAATTTCATCTATCTGTATACTTGTATATGGTTGAGATGACAATATAGTTCACTTTGAACTTTGATGGTGGTCCATCAAAGACCACTGGCAGTACATAGCCAAGTAGTAACCAGATCCATATACAGGAAGAGGAACATGCAGAGGAACTATGACAAGACAGAAAAAAAATAATTTGTAGTTGGCAACTCAGGTAAACACTATTTAACATTAAAATAAATACAAATCAATAATGATACTATAAAAAGTAACAAGTTTTTTGGTGGTTCCAAAATCATATTTCTTTTTTTTTTAATTTTATTGTAATCATTCCATACAAATGGATTAATTATTACAAAAAATAGGATTGAAAACAAATCGAACCCCACCCCTGACCAAAATCGTATTTCTATCTTGTGAGCATACCTGAATCAAATTAATTTGGTAGTGATTCACCAAACCAGTATTAACAGATAAATGGATGTATACTAAGTACAATTACTGGATTGCCTCCAGGAGAGGTTTGGAAATGGCCAAGTTAATGCACTTTGATTACATAAAATTATAGTTTTGTATCAGCAGAGAGCTGTAGGCAGCAAGCAGCAGCACACTAAGCCAGATTTTCAACGTGTGGTATTCAGGCTGTCATTTGAAATATGAAAGACTGAAAATGCAGTGGAAAACTTAAAAAGCTGTCTGAACCCGATGTGCTGCACTTAAAAGTCATCTTATCAAGAGATGGGATAAAAGGGCTTGCTCACCACATTGCAGAATCACCCAGAGCTGAAGTACATGTTTTGACCATGCAAACAAGTCTTAGTTGAAGTGGTCTTCTAGACCATGTTCAACTAAGAAACCATTCTTGTGGAAAGGCAAGAAAAAGAAGTGGCTGAATAATGCTGAAGATCATAAAGAATGGAGAGATGATCAGTGGCAAACAATCTTAGCAAAGAATGAGTAAAACTAGAATTACTCAGAAGCTGATATATTGATGCCATTTTTTGTGAAGCACAGTGTGGTTCTTGCATTGTAGGGGATTTGGACATAGTTAATAATTTCATGATTGTTGAAAAACTTGAAAAGATTTTGATTTCACATGTGGTTCTTACAAGACAGCACCTTCTTGGAAAAACCTTCATCTGTCATCATAATAATGACCCCCAAAACACTTTTAAGACCTACTTAAATCTGTAGATGTAACACAAACCTTAACGTAATTGATGCTGTGTTGGATGACATGGGTACACAATATAACAAAAAATATCCAAGTCAATCAAAGGGCAAATCCTGCAAGATATTTACTATGGGGCTAGCTGAAAAAATTATGCAGTAGTATGTGAATGCAAATTATTTCAGTTTTATGATGACATAAAGACATTCTTGTTACATTTTGTTGTATGTTTTCGTTTATTCTGATATTATATAGAGTTTCACAAGCAATATATGCTACATATACAGTACTAGCTTTAAGTAGTGTTACTGAGGCTTACAATAATAGTACATAGAAATTTAAAGCATACTGATGCCTTAAAATTTAAACATAAAACAACAATGTTCGGAAGAAATTCATCTTATGTATTCTTTTAATTTTCAGAAGTTACTATCTATAATTTATCATATTTACAATACTTACTGCTAAATTAAATGTTATACAATGTTTATCATCGCAATGTTTTTTTGATAAATAACATTTTTGATTTTGACATCAAATGTAACAATGAAGCCCTTAACTTAGTTTGTCTTATTTGATCATTAAGCTGGGTTTCACATTGCTTAGGGGTTTAAAATTTATGGTGGCATTTTTTAAAATGAGTTTGCCTTTGTACAGTGCATCCGGAAAGTATTCACAGCGCATCACTTTTTCCACATTTTGTTATGTTACAGCCTTATTCCAAAATGGAATAAATTCATTTTTTTCCTCAGAATTCTACACACAACACCCCATAATGACAATGTGAAAAAAATTACTTGAGGATTTTGCAAATTTATTAAAAAATAAAAAAAACTGAGAAATCACATGTACATAAGTATTCACAGCCTTTGCTCAATACTTTGTCGATGCACCTTTGGCAGCAATTACAGCCTCAAGTCTTTTTGAATATGATGCCACAAACTTGGCACAGCTATCCTTGGCCAGTTTCGCACATTCCTCTTTGCAGCGCCTCTCAAGCTCCATTAGGATGAATGGGAAGCGTCGGTGCACAGCTATTTTAAGATCTCTCCAGAGATGTTCAATCGGATTCAAGTCTGGGCTCTGGCTGGGCCACTCAGGGACATTCACAGAGTTGTCCTGAAGGCACTCCTTTGATATCTTGGCTGTGTGTTTAGGGTCATTGTCCTGCTGAAAAATAAACTGTCTCCCCAGTCTGAGGTCAAGAGCACTCTGGAGCAGGTTTTCATCCAGGATGTCTCTGTATATTACTGCAGTCATCTTTCCCTTTATCCTGACTAGTCTCCCAGTTCCTGCCGCTGAAAAACATCCGCACAGCATGATGCTGCCACCACCATGCTTCACTGTAGGGATGATATTGGCCTGGTGATGAGTGGTTCCTGGTTTCCTCAAACGTGATGCCTGGCATTCACACCAAAGAATTCAATCTTTGTCTCATCAGACCAGAGAATTGTGTTTCTCATGGTCTGAGAGTCCTTCAGGTGCCTTTTGGCAAACTCCAGGCAGGCTGCCATGTGCCTTTTACTAAGGAGTGGCTTCTGTCTGGCCACTCTACCATACAGGCCTGATTGGTGGATTGCTGTAGAGATGGTTGTCCTTCTGGAAGGTTCTCCTCTCTCCACAGAGGACCTCTGGAGCTCTGACAGAGTGACCATCGGGTTCTTGGTCACCTCCCTGACTAAGGCCCTTCTCCCCCGATCGCTCAGTTTAGATGGCCGGCCAGCTCTAGGAAACCTGGTGGTTTCGAACTTCTTCCACTTATGGATGATGGAGGCCACTGTGCTCATTGGGACCTTCAAAGCAGCAGAAATTTTTCTGTAACCTTCCCCAGATTTGTGCCTCAAGACAATCCTGTCTCGGAGGTCTACAGACAATTCCTTTGACTTCATGCTTTGTTTGTGCTCTGACATGAACTGTCAACTGTGGGACCTTATATAGACAGGTGTGTGCCTTTCCAAATCATGTCCAATCAACTGAATTTACCACAGGTGGACTCCAATTAAGCTGCAGAAACATCTCAAGGATGATCAGGGGAAACAGGATGCACCTGAGCTCAATTTTGAGCTTCATGACAAAGGCTGTGAATACTTATGTACATGTGCTTTCTCAATTTTTTTTATTTTTAATAAATTTGCAAAAATCTCAAGTAAACTTTTTTCACGTTGTTATTATGGGGTGTTGTGTGTAGAATTCTGAGGAAAAAAATGAATTTAATTCATTTTGGAATAAGGCTGTAGCATAACAAAATGTGGAAAAAGTGATGCGCTGTGAATACTTTCCGGATGCACTGTATATTGTGACTTATTTTCATATATTTAATGTTTTGAAATTTTTTATTTGGTCCTAAGATATCTTTATTCATATGTGTTTTACTTCAAGGATATTCAGGTCTCCTTTACAAATTAATTAATCATTTATAACAATTTAAGTTTGTAAAAAATTTGCTTTTAATTCTTAATAAAGTATACTTACCTTTTAATTTCCTTAAATGCCTCACAGATTGCTATGCAATCTATGTTTTTTACTATGCTATGTTATTTACAAACTTTCTAAGGAAATGTTGGCATCCTAGAAAAAAATTCCTGTTAAAACTGTGTTTATATACACCGATTAGTCACAACGTTAAAACTACTTACTGATGAAGTGAATAAAATTGATTATGTCATTACAATGGCACCAGTCAAGGCGTGGGATATATTAGTCAGCAAGTGAACAATCAGTTCTTGAAGGTAATGTGTTAGAAGCGGGAAAAATGGACAATTTTAAGGATCCAAGCAACTTTGACAGGAGGCAAATTATGATGGCTAGACAACTGGGTCAGAGCATCTCCAAATCTTCAGGGCTTATGGAGTGTTTCAGTATTCAGTGTTTAGTACCTACCAAAAGTGGTCTGAAGAAGGACAACCACTGAACTGGCAACAAGGTCATGGGCATTCAAGGCTCATTGATGTATGTGGGAAACGAAGGCTAGCCTGTCTGGTTTGATCCCACAAAGGAGGTACTGCAGCGCAAATTGTTGAAAAAGAATTGTTGTAAAAAGTGTCAGAACACGCAATGCATCACAGCATGCTGCATATAGGACTGCATAGCCATATCTTTGCTGACCCCTGCCCACCGCTGAAAGCACCTACAATGGACACGTGAGCATCAGAACTGGAACTTGGAATAATGAAAGAAGGTAGCCTGGTCTAACCAATCATATTTTTTTATATCATGTGGACATCTTGGTGCATGTATGTTGTTTACCTGAAGAAGAAATGGCAGCAGTATGTACTATGGGAACAAGGCAAGCTGGTAGAGACAGTGTGATCCCTTGGGCAATGCTCTGCTGGGAAACCTTGGATGTTGGCATTCATCTGGATGTTAATTTGACACAGATAACACACAGATAACCTGCCTAAAGATTGTTGCAGACTGCGTGCACCCCTTCACGGCAATGGTAGTTCCTGATGGAGGTGGCCTACACATCCTGCCACACTGCAAAAATTGTTCAAGAATGGTTTGAAGAACATGACAAAGAGTTCAAGATATTAACTTGGCCCCCAAATTCTTCAGATCTTAATATGATCAAGAATCTGTGGGATGTTCTGATCCATGTATGCCCCACCTCACAACTTACAGGAGTTGAAAAGGATCTACTGCTAACATCTTGGTGCCAGGTACCACAGGTGTGGGGTTGTTGTGGGGTCCACACCTCAACAGGTCAGTGCTGTTTTGGCAGCTCAAGGGAGACCTACACAATGTTCGGCAAGTGGGTTTAATGTTGTGGCCAACTGTGTGTTTATTAAATTCATAAATACAAACATATTGCAGCATATTAAATATATATTGAAGACTTGCGTTGCATTCATCTGGATGTCAAGGTGACTGTTAAATCTGGTTTAGGCAACTCAAAGAATTTGTGGCCACTAGGGGGCATCTCAATGGCTCAAATCCTTAACACATCTGCATAAAGAACAGTCCCAGATTCAATTACCTTCTTTTTATTAACTAAATATCTTTAATACAGACTTTTCCTAAAATCCAGCACAAACAATTCCCTCTCTTGTTTCTCCTCCCCAGAAAGCTTTGTCATCTTCCTCTCCTGGCTCCAACTCCCTGGGAGAAGCTCATTTTATGCTGGACAAAAGAGATTCTCTGGTGGTACAACATAGCACACACATTCATAATGCAAGGATGTCCTCTCCTGCAAGCTGTCCCTGGTGGCAGCCAAGCATCGCTGCCCACTGGGAGTAGGACATCCAGGTAACCCTGCAGGTCCACACATGTTAGTCATAAACAGATGGATGCTGCCACCTACCATGTAGATGAAGCATACAGTGGGGAAATGGAATGCTAGCAACCTCGGTCAGAATGCCTGTACACTGACATTCTTCCACCATGATGAGGGCCTGCTGGGTGGATAAGGGATTGTCTGTCCGAGTCCAGACACCAGCCTATCTGTGCATTTCATCACTCCAAGTGCATGTTTTATTCAAGTCCACAAACAAAATTACAATTCAAAACATGGGAAGAGGTATTCAAAGCTAAAATAACCAAAACTCAGAAAAGTGGTCAATACAAGAGAAACTCTGTTCTCAAAATCAAAGTCTGGATTTAACAAGAGGCTTTCACAGAGGTAAATTGCACACTGCTAGAACATTGATGACAACTTGCATTCTGCCTTTATTTTCACACTTTCCTTTACCCTTCCCACTGCTTACTAAAACAATTAAATTGTCTGGGGCAAAGAATAGAATAAAGGAGTTGGGGTCTTTAATTGTTTTGTTAGCCACCATAATGTTAAAGTCTAAATTAATAATTTTTTGTTGTTACCATTGTTATCCTTCTTTGAGCATAAAGCTTCCAGGAGCAGCTACATTCCCGAAAAAAATTTCTTTGCACTCATTGTGATAAAATAAGTTGTCTTTTTAAAATGCTAAACTGAAAAAAGTAAACATACTCAATTACTTTAGGTGCAATGTTATGCTGACACAATGTTAAGAGAACATCTGTACTTGTTTCAATGGCAACTGACATGCAGGTCCGTTAAAACATATTTCTGGTTGTTAGTAATGCTTGTAATGCAAAATAATGGGAACCAAGTAGCGAGTAAAACTTTGTATGTGATCCTCTTGCTGGAAAATATTTTGCTGTTTTCCATTTTAAAACCTAACAGTGGCCTGTGCTCAATGGACATTTTAAATCTTTTAAGCTTTAATATGCTCAGTATTTTCACAGACATTAAAGGACACATTGCATATTGATAAGTGCTTCATAGACATGCCTTCTGGCATATTTTGCCTGTGAAAAGTCAGTAGAGCTGAAATAAGAGAAAGCTAATCTAGAGAGCACTGAGAGTTTGTCATGCCAGGTATGTAGAGTGCCGTTCCAGAGAGGCTGATCGGGTTCCTAAAGGGATTTTGTTGATGAAGTGAAAATAGCCGAGATATTTGCCTGCCCCAGGATTATGCCAACAGCTAAACTGTCATACTGAGATGATGGACAAGTATGTGCCAAATGGACAATTATGAATGTTAGTAACTGTATGAGAGCCCTCTTTAGGCAAGAATAAAACATTCAACATGTTATGATTTTTTTTAACTGTTTCATTGTAGGATACATTTATGCAATATCAGATGCTTATAAGACTAAGTGATGAGGATAATGTAGAATTATGTGAAGGCCCTCATGAAATGGTTCATTCAGTTTTTACTTTGCACTTAGTTGTCTTGGCTTCATAAAAAGGCAGTATGTGCTGTTTAAAATGACACTTTAATCACACTGTAAAAGAATTGAAGGTGCTCTGCTTTCAATAAAGTCGAAAGTAGAAAACGGAAAATCAGCCTGACAGCCAGCATGCTGTGAGTTATACAAATTACCACTTTTCAGAAGATGCTCTGTAAGCAAGATTTGTCCATGCATTGCTTCTGCTGTCATGCATTATGTTTAACAGGCACATCGATTGTCAGGCTATGTATGGCTAGTATTTCGGTCGGCCAAATGCATGTGCGCAGTAATTAAAAAAAAAAATCTATTTGTCAAGCTATAATAAATACATATATGTATGTATATGTAATACTATGTTTTATATATATATGTGTGTGTATATATATTAGCATTAGCGCTCACATTATAATAGTAATTGGTCAATACCACTCCTGAAAATGATTCTAATTTATTGAGCCTGTGTTTTGAGTCTTAGCTTGGTGAGTTCAGATAAAGATTCTTCGTCTTCATACAGGGAGGAATTATAAACTGTTTTTATCAATATGCCAAGTTGTGGTCCTGCCCTCTATAGTTATTAATTGTCAGTGACACACAAGCACCTTCTCAGCACATAGCTGTGCTGTTTATAATTAAGGTGTGTCCATTACTTGAAGTCCAGGCTATCAACGGGTGACATTAAACCCAGGTTGAATTTGAGTCATTTTTATTTACCTTTGTAGACACTTACCCTGAGCATGTTATTCAGTATGACCCCTATGAGGTCTTCTAAACCTTGGCTTCTAAGGCTCAACCTGGGACTTTCTCTGTTTCAATATATGTTTATATATACACTTAGTGAGCACTTAATTAATGCAGGCATCAAATACAAAGTTAGTTCCCTAGTTTCCCTTAGAATATTTTTAATGTTTTAGGTTATAGATTAAGCAAGGTCATGTCTAAATAAATTATTACTGAAGTTCTTACCCCAGATATACAAGTAGCGAATGTAGCAAATTATCAGTATTCCAAATTTTTTGTTCCAGCTTATCTCTTTGCTGTTAGATCTGATTAAAATCTGGTGATGGACACTGCAAAAAGGCCATTTTTTTATGTTCCGGGAACAACTCCTGTGTTTGTCAGGTATGTGACACAGAGCATTATCCTGAAGGAAAAGGCCTACTCACATATGATTTTCAAGGTTGGTTTAATACCTTTTGGCATTAAAATGTTTCTGCAATGGGACTCAAAATCAAACAACTCACTTTTGTTCCCCATGTCAGTTTTGTTACTTGCAACTATTCCCTCATGCTTGCAACTCTGGGATATGAGCTTCCATATCATATGTGTGGCAAGATTGTGGTGAAAGGGGGGGTGATAAATATATTAAATGTTAGATCCTTTACTAGTTTTATCGAGGTAAGCTCAGGTTGGTATGGGGCATGCACTAAGGTTAATGGATAATTGATTGCCAGTCGGCAGCAATGCTGCAATCAGGAAGCACCATATGAGCGTGAAGTAAAATAAAAGGGTATAAGATGTAGAGCTGAGGGGTTGGTTGAATTTGGAGTAGAGAGAATGCGATTGCTAGGAAGAGAGGTAACAGAAACGAGTTGGCCAGCATCCGTCATACTGATTGAACCGTGGAGAGCAGGAAGAAGGGCTGGATGAGGGCTCTATGAAGTGAATGCACTATTTTCAGCTGAATAGCACAGGAGCTGCATGAAGGAGGGAGGTTCAGAAGCTTCAACATCCAGAGATGGGCAACGCACCCTGGGGGCTACGGGGTACAAAAGAGGAGGCAGTTTGGATCTTCTGTGACTGGCTACAAAGGGGAAACTCCCGTTATCCTAATGAAGACAGGGAAGTAGTAAGGACAACATGAATATGGTTTTACTTCACTTTTTTGGATTTTGGATGTTAATGTATTTTTTGGATTATGTATTTACAACCTAAAGGCACTAATTTTTTTATGGCATGATTTTATGGATTATTTATTAAACTATTTATTAATTTTAAATATGCACTGTTGCACTTTTGAGTACTTTAATTCTCAGTATTTACAACAAACTCTGTTATTCTGTTGAACAACAAGTGTTGCTTGTTTTCTCCTTTGCCCTGATCTGTCCTCAGTTCATGAATATCAATGACCCAGGTGATCTTGGTTGTGGGTCCAGGGCATCAAAAAGATACAACAAATTCTATGTTCTGTTGGGTCTTTTGACACACAGCTGCACTTTTATATGATGCCTGTAGAATTTCTGTTCCTGCTTATGCAAGTCTGTATAAACCAAGCTAGCTTTGATTGCTTTGTATTGTCAGTGGTCTGTTTCCAGGCCTAGAACTGTCATTAGCTCAATGTTTTTGAGAGGTTTTTGATCATTACTTCTATGAATTGCACACATACAAGTGGTCTGTCTGCTTTACACAGCATTGTCTCCTCAAATGATACTGACATTGACTGAGTAGTAAATTAAGTGGAAATGGCAACTTTACTTTATAAAGTGACCATTTTGTCCCATTCCTGAAGAAATGTTATTTACAGATACAGTGGGGACTTACAGAAGAGAACATAAAACCATAAATCATCTGTCAGTCCCGTACACACACAATGTTAAATTTTTCTGGATTTATTTCTAATGAAGTGAGCTGCTGGTTTAGTTTGTCCTCAGCTTTGCAAATTCTCTCATCTCCTCTACTCCAGCTAAATCCCTAAATGTTTTCAGATTTTTCCCTCTCGCTTTGAGTATATGGTAGCCCTTCCTCTGCACTTGGGAGTTTTCACACTCTACCTCCCATTTTTGAGATAAGTTTGGTCCACAAGCCCTGGAGATCCTTTAGTGGTCATAGACTTTCACGCCTCATGCATAACGGCGTACATAGAATTCACACTAAAACATGGCGTACGGACAAAAGCGGAAATGTGCGTATGCACAAAAAAATCCAGATGCATAAATCTGTGCAAATGCCAACTGCTACGTTCTTCCCCTCCACAAATCTCGGTCAGCGTGAAAAGTAACACACGTGCACACGCCTGTTGCCACTCCCTAACTCCTCCCAGAATTACGCCCCTTTGAATATACAAATCAATATAAATAGCCCTTAAGCTCAGCGTTCTGTGAAAAGGCAATGGCAAAAGCACGGTGGAAAAAAAAGAATTTTAGCGAATACCAGGTAGAGGAAAGGGAAAAAGTAATATTTTTTGGTTTAAGCAGTGATATAATCAACAAAAGGAAGTTGATCGAGTGACAGAGTGGCGAAGAAACTCGAAAGTTCAAGTTCAGAAAGTCACAAAGTGTCTGAAATAAATAAGAAGTTTTCAGTGACGAAGAGAAAAATCGTCGGAGCAAAAGACTCACCAAAAAAGTTTTCACCTGGAATTAAGGCTGTAGGAGTCAAGAGGATGGGCAAACAGAGTATATTGTTTTATTGAAATAAAACAACAACACGGACTCAACCCAATTCAGCCAAATCAGGCTGAGCCCCAAACAGTTCAAAAATTACAGTTTATATAGTAATTTCTTATCATTCTGACCTCACTAGAAGCAGCCTATTCGCTGCTTTCCCCTAACTCCCTTTCTGCAGCTGGCCTAATTAACTCTTATTAGAACCACCAATATTTCTTATTTTCTGTCAATTACCTTTATTTTTCTGCCTCGCTTAATTTTAGGTCAGCTGAGAGCCAACAGGTGTTTTCCCTTCTTCTGTCCTTGAGCTGTTGTTATCTCATCGTTCTCCGTTCTTGGGTCCTCTCGCTAGGTTTTATTGGCAGCTAAAGCTAAGCTGTAATTTAAAAAGAAATATGGCATGGGCCTTTATTTAACCATTTGTTTAGCAGGCCTAACTTAAATTAATATTTGCACTAAGGTTGGTGCTTATATATTTTCCTATATTTTTTTATGCTAATACATGAATATGCTAATTTTATTTTCCATATCAGATATCAAAGTCACCGTGAAAAGATGAGTTGTAGCCCACCATCTGAGTGTCATATGTAAGCGTATTAGGGTACAGAAAAAAGAAAAACAAAATAGGGACACAGTCTAAAAAAATGTCAACTTTAATCTCGAAATTTCCACTTTAATGTGCTAGATGTTGTATACCGATAATCTGATCAGCTGCTGTACAGCTGGGATTGCACATTCAGATACAGTGGGTTAAATGCTCAGTGGTGCACTGGGAATAACAACACTAAAGCAGTGATGGTATTTAGAATAGTTTGGCCATTCATTGCACTATTATATGGTTGTGGGTTGATTACAATGAGATGCCTTAAACTAATAAATGATATGCAGTTAATTTCAGTGTATTTGATAAAACCGCGTCAGGGATGTGAATCTAAAAAGTAAAGGGAAACCACACAGGAAAGGAGCACTGCTTTGACGCTGGGTGCCGCGAGTTTGCAAAACCAAGCAGAGAACTTGCGTACGCAAGGGATTGAGCTAGCATGAAAATGTGCATGGCTTTACTGCAAGTTTAGTTTTTATACATCGCGATGTGAGCATGGAAACAAACGTACACACAGTTTATACATGAGGCCCCTGGTGTCTGAATAGTATAGTATCTTCATTATATTCATAAGCTTATATAAAAATTAAAATGATCATTCGTTCAGGTCTGCTTTCTGGCTATCGGTCCTTGACAGTGCATTGAAAGGGGACAGAACTTATCTCTAATAGTCTCTGCTATCATCTGTTATCTTGTGGAATGTAGGATGGCTTCCTTCAATGGAGTACCTCCACTGCTGTCCATTAGTTAGTCGAATTTAAAAGAAAATCTGTTTATAACCATTAATAAGGACCATATGTGCCTGATCCGAGACAATTTAACCACGCAGAAATGGACCACATGGTGGTATTTCTTTATTTGAGCTATTTGTTGCATGAACTGCCTTCTCTGGCCAGATCTCTGTTTCTGCTTTGAACATTTTCTGGAAGGACAGTGACCAAAAGGAAAATAATTATAAAAAAAAAAAAACAGAATGTGAAAAAAACCTAAAAAAAAAGGCAAAAATAATGCTCAATGGCCATGCAGGGATCAATAACCAAAATAAACATGGGAAAGACCAATCATCAAACCAAAAACACAAAATAGAAGTCATAATCAGAATATCTTAACACTATGTTGTTTTCGTTACCCCTAACCACTGCAAAAGAGAAGAAATCCAAAGCAAGAATGCCAGAGGGTGTTTTCTGCCTTCTTAAATAGGCAGGACATGATGATATAAGTTGTCATATGATTCCAGTCTCAGGTGACAGACCTGTTGAAAATTGAGTGTACACATTGGCAGTGCCCAAGAAAAATAAAGGTCCAAAGATGCTGTTAAAAGATTTTAATGATGCATAAAGAAAATTAAATAAACTGGAAATAGACAAAAATAAGTTCAAGATGTTCAAACAACCCAAATGTATAGCACTTTCTCTCTCTTCTTCTTAAAGAGATCCAACCATTTTTTCCTTTTTTGCAACTTCATTTTTCAGAGTTGCAGAAAATCCAAGCCTTTACGGCCAGCTATTGGGGCAATTCATAAACCTATCCTTTACTGGCCCATCACTAGGTCCATAATAATACATTCATTCACTCACAATGAAAAAATTCAGAGTGGTCAGTTCAACAGATGCATACGTTTTAGGGATGTCAAAGGAAAGAGAAATTTTCAGAGATAGCTATCACGAACATGGGGAGAGTGTGAAAATTAAAGATGTACTTGTAGTTCAGGAAATAAATCCAGACCCCTGAATGAGAGATAAGACACCAGTACTAGTCACAACTGAAGCACATTGCTATCCTCGGGGTCGATTATACCATTAAATGCTAGCTTTAAATGGTGCCCCACCAGTTCTTTTGTTTTGATTGAAATCTTCACTGCTAGACATGTAGATAGAATTCTGGAGAAATAAGAGGGGATCCAGGACTGGGGAGAGTGAAGTATGGAGGTTTTGGATACAAAACAGAGAATTCACATTTTGAGAATGTTAATCGAGACATTTGATGCTGTTTACAAGACTGCCTCAGAAAAATACATGCTTGAGGGATGACAATTCAGAAAAGTGGGCTGTATTAGCAGTCTTTATTTATTTATTTATTTGCACTTAATATTTGTTTAAAGAAAAATAAATGTATTAAGAAAACATTTGTATTACATAATCAAATTAGCACTTGAAACTTATTATACATTCTGTAGTTCTCTATTTAATCCTCCAGCCTAGCAAGCAAGCTTACAATGATGGTGACAATCTAGCTATAATCTTACCAAGTCATCTCCATAAACACATACATTTCATTAAAGCTACTGAAATAAACTGACAAGCTTAATATAATCACAAAATGTAATGAGATTGAAGTGTAATCTTTAAACATTTATCCATGGTACCTGTTTACTGTATCCTCGCTAGTTTTTGCAAATAATGAAATATAACTATCCTATCAATGCACAACCTCAGAGAGCTTTTCCAGTGAGAGATGAACTATGGAGAATTTTTTAGCATGCCAAGGACAATGGCCACTGGTATGTGCCCTGTTTTACACAAGTTATTTGGGAGATGATTATATTTTGAATTAATTCAGCCTTTAGCAGTGCATTCAAGAGCGGCAGTCCTGTTACCATTGTGATTTTTTAATTAAATTTTGCCTCCTCTGTGTGTCCTATGCTACACCATTCTGAAGATTATTATTATTACAATTATTGTTGTTTTTCTAGTTATTGTTGGATGATTGTCTGTATTGTAGCCTATGACTTTTGTATTGAAGTGTTAGGTAAGAAAAAAGATTATCATATTTCTCATTACATTCATGTGATCTTTATTTCGTAAATTGTTTTGTGTTTAAATAAATTAAAGAAAAGCATTTGAATGTTAACCTAGCCCAAACTCTTAAGTGTTTTCTGATTTCAGTGGTTCAGGTGATGGGGTAAGTGTAAAACAGAATGAAGAAATAAAACTACAAGACAGCATCTTTTCAGGCTTACAAAAGATCAAAGCCCAGTCACAAGGTCCTAGGTCAAGGTTTCAAACTGAGCTGTGAACTCTAAGGTTTTTATGGTGACCACTACTTCCACAACTATCACTCCTATGCATGTTTATTCAGTCTGTAAAATATGGCGAAGTTAAATGATCAAACACTAGTTTAATGATCAAAAATAACAAATATATAGTAAAAAGATCCAGACAGTACAGGTTATCAGACCTTTAATTCAGAACCTAATGACAACACTTCAGTGACATACAGAATTATTCATGGATGTAGCAATTGATCCTACAGAAATACAGAACATTTTGTTTTCTACTATAAAAAATTTCATTATAAGCACTTTAATGTCTTAAGGTTCTTTTTCTATTGTTGGACAAGTTAATATAGGAAATGCCTAAATTATTAGATTTCATTTACATGTACACCTCACAGTACTTACCTATGTGACATTTACTCATTACTCATGTCTAAATCACACAGATCAAAAAAAGTAATTTGGCAAAGATTAGCGACCTCGGCTTCAAAATCTTAGTAGGGGTTAGAAGCTGGTTACTTCATCATTATACCTGAAAGTACTGCACAGTTCTAGCAGAACAAGCACACTTCGCACCTGAACGTGCAAGAAACATACTATGACAATGCTAGATTCCTACCTTTGAAAGAGCTAAACAAATAATGAATTACTTGAGCAAACAAACTAGGGCAGATAAAATCAATAAACAAGGCCAGTTTCAGTGAGGAAATATGCAAACTTTAATTTAAACATTACTTATGTTTCTTTGCAGAAAACTTAAAAATAGAAGGAAATGTAAAACCTGAGTGCTTTCAATCCATGTTGGTGAAATTGAACTTGATTTTAGAATAACCAGGAGAGAGAGATGTCTGTGTAATTTAGCAAGTCATTCTTCTTACCCCAACTAAGTCACTTTTTAAAAGTTTCCACTGCCTTCATGGTGCAGCGTTGGTCCGCTTTGTACAGTATTTGCTAATGTGCATTTTAGGTGAGAATGCATTTTCATTCAGGACTGCCTACACCCCAATCTTATGATAATCTTATACAATCTTATACTAATGCTTTGTTGTCACCCCATTGTTTTTGTATGCCTCAGGTCTGGGAATTTACCATTGCACTAGTTGGACTTATTTTGAGCTAATTATGAAGTACAAGTGAAATTACAACTAAAGTTAAGTCCCCAGAAGCCCTCATTTCACATGGTTAGTTTACCAGAGCTTAAATATACTTCTTAACTTTTGGTTTATATTTAAATGTTTCCCATAATTCTCTTTATCAGCATGTTTATTTGCATCCCTGAATTCTGTACTGTGTTAAAACAAATAATTTATTCCCTTCAAGTTTTTTAGCTGATGATCAGATCTAACGGACCCCTTTTCTAAAGTGGTCTCAAACCACTTGTGTTCTAAATCTTTTACTTTCCTTGCTAGCCCTTCAACTATTTGTCTTTCTTCAGCTTCTCCCCTTATATCTATTTGTCTGTCTTCTGGCTGTCCCTGACAGTATAATGCAGTCATTGAGCTAAATTACCAGCTTGTCAGCATTTTTTGTCCTGCGCCTGCCCTTACTTTCTCCAAATCTTTTACTAAATGTCTGTTTAAATACACACAATTAACAGCAGTGCTAGTTTTCCCTTATGAGCTCTATATTATAGGTATAACCTTGGTCACACAGTTTTGTCATTGAAAAGCTGCATCTTATCAGAAATAAAACACACAAATTAAATATTATGAATCTATTTAATAAGCTAAAATAATCCAATATTTCCTTCAAAATTGGAAATTTAACTTTAAAAATATGCTTGCGGTTGCTAAGGAAAAATGATATACAGGTTTTAGAAGGCTAGCTGAAATTCTTAAATATTTTGAAAAGAATCATTCACTGAAAAAAATTAAAAAGATAGCAGTGACGTTAGGCCAGAGGCATGTTTTTAGATTGCTCATTTTTTAGGGTATAATAAGGCGACCTACAGTAAAAGTGTAATGATGAATGATTAATCATGGCTGTGGCTAAAAAAATGATCTGCCAGACCCAATGTGCAACTGGTGATACATTTTGTGGCAGATGGCTGGACACATTAGAAAACTTGCATATTTTATATTATTTGCACTGCTAAATAGGCTGATCTGATAGAATAAATGTGCCATTGCAGAGAGTCTAGGGTCAATTACAACCAATGGAGGCCACCAAAATGATTAAGTGTCGAGTGGGTTTCAGTCAAAGATGCAAAATGCACTGTAATTTCCTGTCATGAACTACCACTGCATCACTCATCAACAAGCAGTTTGAATTAAAATGACAGTACTGGAGCACTTAGTGTTTCACATTGCAAAAATCAATTTGGTTTGCACAAGAGTTTTACAACAGTATTGCTTTTTGAAAACCTGCCATGTTTTTTTTAATTTGTTTTTATCTCATCACTCTGGACTGAATAGTCCTGTGTTAGAAAGACAAATTAAAGAACTGTAGCAAAAAATTGTAATTTTTATTGCAGGATATGTTGATTAAATTCACCATTTTTCAGTTCATAGGACTTATTAGACATTCCAGGACTGTAAACCTTATACTGCAATAAATTTTATTTAAATTGCAGAAATTATTATTTGTTGATGAAAAGTATGAAAAATCTGCAGTCTCACTGGAGTGTCCTTTTTTCTTCACTTGTACAAAAACACAGTTTCTTAATTTAATAAATAAGAAAATATCAATTCCTATAATTATTCATTAATTCCTTCATTTTCCATACAAGCTTTTCTCACAACAAGGTCTTAAAGAGTTAGAGCAAATTATAGCTGAGTCAGGCAAAAAGCATGGCAACACAAAACACTTATCATGCCAATTAAGAGTCACAAGTCAATCTAACTTACATGCTTTTGGATTATTGTAGGAAACCCAAATGTGCAAAAGTAGCCAAGTACAAATATGAGGAAAATCTCACATACTTCACACAGACCACGATTTGAATCTAGGATTCTAGAAAAGATTCTGAAAAACCGCCCATACATTTTTAGTATTATATATGTTAGTTAACACTAGAATCCCTGAAGCCTATGAAAAAACTTGTAATCCCGTGCCACCTTAAATTCCTTCATACCTCTCCATTACCGTCTTTTGTTTTGTAAATGTGTCAATCAGCACAAGCAGCAAGCAGCCACCTATAGGATGGAGCTTGCAAAAAGTTCTTCCAGCTCAAGTCTTGTTTCTCTGGGTGTGAGGTGCCTGGAGTTGTATTGGGTAAGTAATATATCGTTATTTGGAACACATGCATTTCATGTGTTTTCCATGTGTGCAACGATCTAGGTTAGTGTAGGATGACAGGAAATGTGAGAAATGCAAGAAATGTTGAACAAATGCCTAAAATGGAAATTTTTGCATGTTATAGTACTAATGACAAAATTTTGACATGAAGGGGTAAATTGTTTAAAGACTGAAGTCCAAATATCAAATAAACACTTTCACACAAGGTACACGTATAAGAGTCAGAATGTCATTATGTTTTTTTTCTTGCAGCTCATTTCTCTTCAGTAAGGTTTGTATCTATTTAATTCTTCCAAAATAACACCAAGTCTAGTTTTAAAGGTCCTGTTGTCTAAAACACTATTTGGTAACTTATTCAATGTGCCTACGGTTCTGTGTGTGAAGAAAAACATTTAATGTGTATGCAAAATTTGCACTTATTGAGTACCTGTGTCCCAGTGTTCCTGACGAATTCATTTTAAAATAGCAGTCTCAATCCACTCTGTTAATCCCTTTCATAATTTTAAACATTTCAATCATGTCTCCTCTTAACAGTCTTTTGGTTAAACTAAAAAGACTCAGCTCTTTTAATCTTTCTCTAACTTATCCCCTCGTTTCCTGGAATCCGCTCTTCTCTGGTCTTTTTCCTTCTATGTCTGTTTTGTAACCTGGAAACCAAAACTGCACACAGTAATCAGTCCATTATGAATCTTGAATGTAACCTCCTTGGACTTGTACTCTATACATTAGGGCGCTATATAACCTAACATTCTGTTAGCCTTCTTAAGTGCTTCTGAGCACTGTTTGAAAGTTGATAGCGATGAGTCCACTATGACTCCTAAATCCTTCTTATAAGGTCTACTAACAGTTTTTTTTTTTCTGTAATGTTTCAACAGATTCTAGATTATCTGCCAATCCATCTATCTTGGTATCATTTGCAAACTTAATCAGCTTGTTATTTATATTCCTATTTAAATCATTTATATATTAAGAACAGCAGTGGCCCTCTTAACTTCACCTAGTTCTGATAAGATTCCTCACACAATAACCCCGTGCTTCCTGTGTTTTAGCCAATTCTGCACCCATCTGCAGACTACACCCTGAACTTCTACCTCTTAGTTCGATGCCCACCCTATCATGTAGCACTTCAAATTCTTTCTGAAACTCCAGATAAATAATATCATTATCTCCACTTTGATCATACAATTCTGTTGCTTCCTCATGCAATTCCAGCATGTTAGTAAAACATGACCTCCCTTGTCTGAGCTGATACTGACTGTTCTTTAAATCTTCTGTTTTTGCAATAAAATACTTAATCTTGTACTTAAAAATTCCTTTCATTAATTTACCAGTGATACACATTCAGCTCACTGGCCTATAATATCTTGGGTCTACCCAGTCGCCCTTTTTATATGATGGGATAATATTTGCCATTTTCCAGTCCTTCAGAAACTTCCCAGTGACTTCTTAAAACTATGCATCAAATGTTTATATATGAGTATTATTATATATGCCATTGTGTGAGTTCACCCTGTGATGGACTGGTGCCCTGTCAAGGTGTTTTTCTCAACCTGTATCTGATGATGACGACTGGATAAAGAATGCATATATAAAAGAAAAACTGGAACAGCTTACACCAAAATAAGTTTTAGTAATCAGTAAGAATAAGTTTAGACAGAAGAAATAATTTTTTACTAACTAGGGGGCTCTACCCCCTGTTCGCTTTGCTCACCAACCCACGTGTGGACCCTATGCCTTAGTCATTTCCCGGATCTGCCACTTGCGACGAATCGTGCTGTGCTTTTGAATAAACACGAATATCAACTCTGTTTTTGATATGTCCGTCTTTCGAAACTATTATCGCTAACAATTTGTCACATGTTTGTTTATTATATATGCAAGCGTGATCTTTCAGATTCATATAGAAATCCAAGAAAACTTCTTTGTCCATATTTTTCAGATAAATTTCGTGTAAAGTGCGATACCTTTGGACATATGGATTTGTATCCATTATTAGCTGTAGAATTTCTAATATGTCCGATCATTTAACTCTTTCGATTCTATGTTTCATTGCTTCTTCGTGATCATAAATATAAACCTGACCTAATTGTAGTTTCTTTGAAATTAAACATGTAGTAGCTTTAATTGTTGCAGGACCACATACTCTCATAGTGTATGGTCCTGAATTGTGTAAATCTACGTTTTGAGGATTGAATGATGCGAACGTGAACAGATTATTGTAGATGCGGATATTTTGCCTGTAGTGTGTGTGGATTTCAATTTCACCAAATAACAAATCTTTTAATTCTCGTGGATATGCCTCTTCATTGGGAAGAAACACTACTTTTTCCTGAAGGCAATACGAATTAGATGATCTACAAGTCTCCGACTTAAACTTTAAAGCCAAACAATATCCACATACTTCTGTCATGTCACTTATGTCCATATATCTGATCTGTTTTCGCTGTTCCATTATTTCACTGAGTAATAATTTCCATTTGTTAGCTCTAATGTGACCTTTACTATCAGTTTTTGGAGACTTTTTAATTTTAGTACTTTCATAATCTCTAACCTTCTCTGCATGTGTATTGCACAAATGTTTGTGGACTTCTTTACAACGTTCTACTTTGTCTTCTACACTTTGTCTTTTATTTCTGGCCCCAGGCATGGTTAAATCTCTTGGCACAAAGTCTTATCTCGCTGGACTTGAAATTATCTCTGGAAAAGTCTTGTCTCGTCCTAGGATAAAAAGTCTTGTCTTGTCCCAGGATTTTTTTATATAATAGAGAGATATGCTAGAATTCTACCTGTAATGAGTAAGTAACAAAAGCATTTTCTTACAGAGAATCACACAATATCATTTACTTTGACTTTAAAAAAATGTAATAACAAAACCCTGGAGAGACTAGTTGTTTTACTACTAACTACTTATTACTACTAGTGTGAAAATGGACGTAGAACTAGTGTTAGAATGTTTTCATGTGTGAAGAAAGATTACAGAAGCTGAAGCTTTTTTTCACCTTGTGTGTACATAGATTCAGTGATGCAGTTTAACTTTTGCTTTGTTTTTTTTTTAAATATAAGTTCTTCAAACCACCTGAAAATTATAGAGACTGTTAATAGACCAAGCTAAGACATTGTAGACTGCCTTAAAATATAATCTGGCTTTTATACCTTGGCTTGGCAATATTTTGGAAATGTTTAATAAACAGGAAGTAATGAACTTTTTTCAGATGAACTGTGTATTCCTATTGGCTAAGACCTCATTTCTAGGTAGATATGCATTGTTCTAACTTGTGGCTGGTGAATTAACCTGTCATAAATTTGCAGGCAGTTATCAATTTTCGTTTCTTGGCTCCGATTTGGATTAGGTTTCAGTCCTGGTGACAAAATGCCAAAAGTTGGTTGTCATCTTATTAATCACCTCTTATCACGTCTGTGTCTCGTCAGAGATGCTCAGTCACATTCAAAAAATCTGTTTGTTAGGTGAGCAGTGCTGAAATTGCAGTCCCTAAAAAAATCTTTTCTAATGTGTTAACATCTCGAGTTGTAACATGCAGCTTTTAATGTCATTTTTACAAATATGGACAGGATGAACACAGGTTATGGAATGTTTTCAGTGAAACATTTTTTTAAAGATTTTCTTTCATCATCCACTAGTTGTGTGGTAACAAAAAACAAAATGTCAGTAAAATCTAAATATGCTCTGGCAAATGTCAATTTCTGCTGTCATAAAATGAAAAATGTCTAATCCTGGCAAGTTTCCTGACAGTGCAGCTTCACGTCTGCAGCCTTTTGTAGATAATCATATTCAGAGCAATATCATTTCACATGTGAAATTATTTTAAGCCCATAAATGTAATATTTGACATTCTGAAAATTAATTTCTGGACCTGTAAATAGCTCATGAGATATATTTCAGTGTTTTGAAGAATTGTGAGGTTACCCTTTTACCAGCACTAGCCATTAGTTAACAGCAAATAATTGCAGGATTCGCTTTTAAACTGACAGAGAGCAGTTAGGTGCAGGTTTAGATTTGTCATTCTATGTACCTGATACTGTGAATCACTGCAGCATGAAAAAACTACCACCATCATCATTGAAATCTGATGCATTTTACATAACAGCTTTCTGGAGCATTGCAGCATTAACAATATTTCACAGTAACCTTGTTGGTTGTCAGAATACATGTCTAAAAAACACTTATATAATAATAAAACAATATTTTATGTTAAAGCAATAAATGTTGTAAGGATTCTTGCTCTCAAAGTAAGAGTCTGGATATATGTGTGAATGAATATTACTTTCTGTTTCCTTCAAGGTTAAGCAGATCGATTGGTTTTAACCATACCACAGTGTATGATGAATTCATTTTGCACTGTTTAGGTTATTTGGATTGTATGTTTCTTCAGATTTTCTGAGCTGCATTTCCTAGTTAGTGTTTATTAGATTTGTTAAATTGATTGTCTGTAAGAAAACATAGCAGTTACAAAGTATTGGCTTTATTAGTTACAATTAAAAATATGCCCAATTATGACAGTTGCCATTGGTAACTGTCCAAATAAGGCATGCCATTGTGTTTGAAGTATTTTTTGTACCCACATTATGTGCTTTAAAGTAAATATGAATATATCTATCAGTACTCGTATGTTTTTTGCTTATATTCTGCAGTATGTTGAAAAACAAATGAGCGTATGCTTAAGTGGTGAAAATTAAAAAAAAAAAAAAGAGAAGAAATTTATGCAAAAAACTTTTTTCCACACTTGTTGGCCACACTCTGAAGGTTAATAGTTTGCATTGTGCTAATAAACATCAGACTACTTTAAAGTCACTGAAATTATTTTTATTTTAATAGTAAAATCAATTGAAACAAATGCAAATGTAAGTGGAAACAGGCATGAATAATTCACTTTCATTACAGTATCGGTTTAAAGCCTAACAGTAGAAAGAAAGGAATTGTGTTTTATTTCCACCCTGAGGTGGTACCCTCTCTTTGTTTTTTCATGGAGACATTAGGTTCTGCAATTATTGAGGGCACAGAAATACAAGCTTTCAATGAGTACCACTTAGACATATATTTTTCCACTTTCTGCAATGTTAGTGATGTCATCAAAATGAAGAAGACCTCTGCATTTTCTGTTTCACATTTGCATTCACCATAAACATTGATAAGATGCAAAACCGAAAATTGCAAGCAACGATGCACTCCATCTTGAAAAGGCCATTTTGATTGGATTCTCTTTCAAGAATGCATTATGAGGGATTGTGCACTGAGCCAAATCTCTGCTTCAAAATAAGACGGATCTGTGTGGCACACTGAAATGAACTTTAAAATCCTTCTGCCAAGTACTGTAATCATTTCATTTTTAAAAGTACTGTAAAAAAAAATTAAAAGGTGATAAGGCACAAGTAGTATATGCAATAGATAACAGTTTATTGTCCAACAGAAAACTGATTCAGAACTTTACTTTTTCTTTATTAATGTCATAAACTGTTTCTCTTTTTAATAATTGCAACAGTTAGTATTAAACCATTAAAGTGTTAATGCATCCATCCAGTTTCATACATGCCTACTCCATTCATTCAAGTCCAGTTTAAATTACCAGTTAACTTGACACATATGCAAATAAGATGAGAATGTGCAAACACCGTCCATACAATGACCAGGCCAGGATTTAATCCCTGTCTCCTTGGATCAGTATGTTTATAACAAAGTCATAAAACATCCACCAAGGCCTCAGAAAACCCCACCTTTTCAAAAAGATATTATAAACGTGCCATGTGACGTGTTTCTCAGAGGGTGACCTACTTCATAAGATACTCATTGTTGGAGACCCAAATGGCTGGACCAGGTCAAGGGGTTGCCCACGTAACACCTGGCTACGGCAGATAGAGGGTCATTTCCGGAGGGTGGGACTGGACCGCGTGTCTGCCTGGGGGGTTGCCAACCGGGATCCCGAGTTGTTTCGTTGTGTAGTGGTTGCGGCAACGCACTGTACCAGTGCATGCTCCCCAACTTGACTTAACTTGACTTGTTATGACAGTAATGATGATGAGCCCTGTCCTTGTATTTAATGGTATGCTATAAAAAAATAAAAAAAAAAAAACAAGTGATGCTGTATTTAAATTATGTTGTTTTGATGAGGACACATTTGTAGCTCTGTAGTTTTGAGGGTCCTGAATAAGAAATTACATAATATTATCAAATCACTATTTAACATAAGTATGTGTCTTTGTTTTATGAGAAAGACAAAACAAAGTAACTAAGAAAAATCCCTACAGACAAAGGGAGAAAACTCAGTGTTTGGACACAGAATTCAAGCCAGAATACTGGAACCATGATGTAGCAACATTAGTGACTGCACAAATGTGCTCCCTTACAATGCAGAAATTAATACATGAAATTGCACATAACAGACATCCACTTTTTCAAACATTTGGATCATTTGCATTCAACACCTGTATCAAATGGCCTCACTGATAGTCCCACAAATAGTTCTAAAGTGAGAATCTACCCCTCTTAGCCTAGATGTGTCCATCCCTCTAAACTTAGCTACTGCTAAAAAAAGGGCACTTTTAAGGTAAGGTACAGGATAGTTTGTTGTGCCTGTATAGGTGCTGCAAAGGTCAGTGTGTAAAGTTAAAAATGAACTTCATGAATTAGCACTCTCCATGGCTTTGCACTGTGTCAGATTTCGATCGGAGAAGAACTCTGCACTATACTTCAGCTGTGTGGTGGAAAGTCTTAATGGTCTGATGTGAATACAATGATGTCAAATAATGAACACCATGAGATCACGATATGGTGTTGGTAATCAGATGTTCTGGATACACTTTTCATCATCAGAGACCATTAATATTGTTTGGATTTACTAAAGATTAATGGAGTACAGTACAAGGAAACATTGAACTAAAACCTGCAACCCTGTTCCTGCATAACTGATACTAGGAAAGAATTTTGTGTTTCAACAAGACACCCATTTAAAGCTCAACATAGGAGTGGTTTAAAATTTAGAAACAAGATGTACTCGAGTGGCACAATTGGAGGCCTCGTCATTAATCCCATCAAACTTACTCAGACTTCCTTTCCATTAAAATTCCTTAAATACCCTTTCACAGCTGGAACAATTTTGGAAATATTGAGCAATTGAGTAAATATTTATTTGGGACTTTCTGCCTCTTATTCCTGCCAGAGAGTGTGCAGCAAAGTACTTCGCCCAAGGGAAAGGAAATTTAAAATTTGGTAACATTTCATTTTTTTATTCTTTTAATTACTATTTATTTTTGGAAACGGCTCTATTAAAAAGAATGTGTAACTCACAAAAAAAAAATCATATGTCTACCATATATACTTCAGTACATGCTGTATATTCATCCATCCATCCCTTATCCAACCCACTATATCCTAACTACAGGGTCACGGGGGTCTGCTGGAGCCAATGCTGTATATTCATTCATTTACTAATCCTATAATCCATTTCATAGTATTAAAGAAATATATCAAAAAGTGGTAAAGAAGAAGTGTTTACAAAATAGTTTTTTATAGTAGAGCTTTCTATAACTGAAGACAGAGAAACATTCTTGTCACTATGTTTACTTTAAGCCACTGTTACATTTATATTTGTAGTACTTCAAGTTAGCATATTTTGTACTGAGTGTTTTTACTTTTCAACGTGTTTTACATTACACTGCCATTTTTAATAAAATACTTTCTTATAGAAATACTGCAAGTTTTACATGATAATATAAAGCAAGAGAATGCTGTGTGAAGTTCAGATTTTACACTGTTCGAAATTCATGTAAGCAGGGCCACACTGGTTTTTGATTAAAGAATAAGTAAAAGCAAAAACTAATGGTTATATTCTTTGTTCTCATGTAGATGACTCTAAATTTCCAGAAGCTATTCGTATCCTACTGACTTGGGTAGAAAGAGGTGAAGTTAACCGTCGCAATGCCAACAACTTCTACTCCATGATTCAGTCCTCTAACAGCCACATTCGTCGACTGATGAATGAGAAGGCTGCGCATGAAAAGGAAATGGAAGAGGCAAAGGAGAAGTTCAAAAATGCACTCTCTGGAATTCTGGTACAATGTGAGTACCTGTTTGGCTTTCTGTTTGAAATTTATATGTTTATCTTTTAGAAATGTAAAAAATCATACACATTTACATCAAGGGACTCCACTTTAGGTTATGTTAATCATTTGAAATTGTATTTACCATTTATTTACTTTATAGACAATGGTATAACTCACATTTGAAATTCTTTTATTTAAGGAGCAGAACAGGGTTCAAGATCACTTAAAAATATCTGATTACTTAGTAAAGAGGTAAAACATCCAAAGAGAATCTTTGCTACAACTTACATACTGTAATACATTTAGATAATTGCCGTGCAGAATACCACATATGCATGTGGTAGTACTTGGGATTATGCATTGACCCATACCATTCTCCAAAATCATGGCCCATTTATTCATTGAAAGCAGCAGGTGGTTTAGTTAGATACGTTTTAGTTATTAAATCATGCACTAGTGGAAACAGCACTTCTGAATTTGTAAAGCATATGCTCCTTAATACTCCACCCCCATGCACTTTTCATTCACAGGATTGTTCCATTGTCGAAAACAGGTTGCAGACAGCATAAGGCAGCTATCTCAAGTCAGGAAGGCATGATAATGCAGGTTTATGTTTGCTTTTCTGCTACTAATGCACTATTGCCTCATGAGACCAAAAGGGAATCTTCTGCTGCAAATGTTTCAACAGAAGTGGTATTTTTACAAGGTGATAATGAGCTGTAATAACTCTTTGTGTTTAAAGTGAATTAAATATGAACCTTAGCTTAGACGCTGCTGAATTTCTGTCTTTACTCTAACTGTGGTGGTACTGTAGGTAATTGGAAATGCTTGTAGTCTTGATTGCCCGTTCTGCTTGGTAGATGTCTTTCTGTTTCTGTTCCTAATATTTTACATTTAATTGGCATGCTCCCCCTTGTTCTAATTTGTCAGTGTGTGAAAAGGTAAGTCTTCTGAAGGTCATTGTGACAATCTTGAGATGAACTGCTGTAAATGCAATCCAGGTAGGGTATCTCATCAGCATTTTACAATGAAAATCTCATAATATAACATAGCCAAAAATCTGTACAAAATTTAACCAGCCTTTCACTGATCATTTTAATTACATGCATTTTCTTGACAAGCAACAGTAATACTTTACTGTAAAAGGTCACCTAAACTTGCACGTTTCCTTTTGAATTGTAATATTGTATATGAATTTATAAAGATGTTTCAGATTTAAGCATTGCCACTGATAAGACAAAAACTCTTTAGAATGTATGAACAAACGGTTTAGCTGTTTTCCTTTCCATTTAACCTCATTTGCATAACAGTGAAATGTCACATTTTATGGTGTCTTTGTGTATTAACTATCCTACCATGGCTGGGTTGTCAGTTTATCACACAGCAGTCAAACACGTACACCCAGGATATTGGAGGGTAACCGGTGTACTCTGAAAAGGACCCGTGTGGACACAGGGAGAACATGCAAACTCCACCCTGATAATGCTAAGAAATCTCCAGTTTCAGCATTACCTTCTCGGGAGACTGTTTTTAAATTAAAAAAACAAAAAGTCATTCCTATGCATGTCTGTAACAGCAACCAGATTTAATGTATAGTTATATGAAAGTAATTTTTTTTATAGAGAGTTGCTCTTTTAATACCATAAATCATGTCTGCTGATTTTTCTAAATGGCCAAACAGTAGACTAGTTTGTGACTTATGCCTATTGCTATCTTGGTAGCTTCTCACTCCCACAGACCACAACTATAGTTAATAGGTTTGACAATAGATTCATGGATTTTTCTAAAGGTTTTCTTAACGTTTTAGATACTATTGGTTGTCATTGCCTTTCTTTGTTCTTTCTTACATGGAATTTCTCAATATGATTGGTTTATATTTTTCAACCCAACTCATAATGTCCTTCCTTCATGCAGCATAGTTTAGCCAAAATACCAAGGTGAACATAATTGCGTTGTCTAAGGGGAAAAGTGCGGGCGAAAATGTGGCCATGTTCATTAACTAAGCCAATTAATTTTAACTGTTGCAGGGCCAAGGTTTTGGCACAGTACTGCTGTCATAGCAGACTATGATACAGTTAGTTCATCTGTATGCAATTCTCTGTGTGTCTCTAGAACCTAGAGCTTAATGAGGATTTATTGCCAGGAAATAATTGCAGAATAATAGCTGTATCTTCAAAATATAACTCTAATATAATATACTATTTCGCCCAACATAAAAGAGGTTAGTCATAATCAACCTGATGTTGACCATCCAGGGCTCGATGCTGGGGCTACCTCTTTTTTTAACATATATTAATGATCTTAATAAGAATAAAAATAACAGCCTGGTTAGGTTTGTGGATGATACTAAACCGGTTGGAACTGCGGCTGAATCATTACAGAGAGTCCCAAACAGAATGCAGACTTGAGTAGAGTTTTGGCAGATAAAATTTAATTTCAAATAAATGTAAAGTATTATATACAGAAAGTAAGGAATGTTAGATTTGAATACACAATGGGAGTTTTGAAACATTAAAGTACACTTTATGAGAAGAACCTAGGAATCATAGTGATCTTGTAACTGTCTATATTCAGACATTGCATAGTAGTAATTAAGAAGGGTGTTGAGCTAAATAACTTGATGTATTGGAGTGTACATTAAGTAAGGTTGTGATTACGCTATAACATGCAGTAGTGAGGCCTCATCTGGAGTACTGTAGGTAGCTTTGGTCTTCATATTACAAAAAGATATAGCATCAATAGAGAACTGTAGAGTATTGTAGTGTATGAGCTATGATGAAACAATGAAGGAGTTTAACCTTTTAATTTAAGCAAATGAAGAATAAGATGTGTAAACTCTGCACATTTGTAATACCCTATGAGTTTTTTAGAAATGCACAAATGTGAATAGAGCCATATGGCTGGGTAGACAAAAAGTACAATTAAACAAGAAGGTAATAAACGGCCAGGAAATAAATACTGTCTTAGTCCTTGGCCGGAAATGAAAGGCACAGATACTGTATGACCGGCTCTAATCTGTATTTTGTTTTTGTTCTTAATCTCAGTTTGTATTATGAGTCTAGTTATTACTCGGCCTACTGAGAATCTTGTTGTCCCACAGTTAGACATAAATGTCAACTGCCTGTTATATTTGTTCAGGCATTGTTAATTTGATAGCACCCCACATGTACATGTATAAGAAAAGAAAACAGAACACACTTGTAGGCAAATGTGTCAGAACTGGAATTTCTCAGAATATGCTGTATTGTGCACAAATCAGTGGTCACATTTTTGTGTCAAGCCTTATAGCCAGGCGGATTTCAAATGTCATAGGAAATAAGAAGAAACTGAATGAGCAACATTTCAATCTTGCAGAGAAAAATGTAAAGTGAAGTTTCTAATATACAAAGCATGTCTTCACTGTTGCTATTTTAAAGTAGACTATTCATAAAGAAAATAAAGGCAAAGCTGGTATATGGCCATGCACTTCTAATACCCTGACATTAGAAAAAAAGAAATCTTAAATTCGTTATGAAGAGCAGGTCTGTCAAGTTAACAGAATAGTTAATTACCATTCATAGCTAGCTGAACATACATTGCACGCTGGCTGTATATGAAAAGAAATCAAATTATTAATAATTGTTTTCCCTCTTTATAATTAATATCAATAGAAACCAACCATACGGATATGCTTCCCATGCTATAGGAAATGGAAGGGTTTGACGTAAGAAAATACTTTATTAAAATACTATACCAAGACACCAAGTGCATAATGGTTTGCAGATCTGCTGCCAGTAATTGTGGCAAATAGTATATAGTATGTCCTGAAGTAAGGATAATTGCCTTAAGTTCTGTTCTTGACAAGTCCATTTTGTTTTCCATGCTCTCATAACCCCATAATGTTGCTCTTAAATTATGGTTTGTCCCTCTAATTCCTGTCCTAATGCTAATTAATAAAGGTTGGTTGTTTTATAGAAAGAGCCAGTTTTGCTGCCATTGTTTAATTGTAGCTTGCAGTTAAACACTGAAGTGCCATAGCTGAGTTTCCAGGAGCTCCTTCTGCATCTGTCTTCATGATTGAAACAAGACAATTTGTGCTTTCCAGAGCTGGAGTAATGAAACATTTGGAAACACTACAAAGTTTCCTTAAGAAAGAGTTCTGTGAATGGGCACATTAGACCAAATCTACCATATTCATCATCATCATTGAAGCCTCCCTGTCAGTCTGTAGTACCTAGAATCAGATGCCTGTCACTGTAAATGAGTATCTGTTTTCATTTGTGCATCTGTTGCCTGTTGTCATCCCCATGCTATATAATCAAACACAATTGTAAATGCAATATGCATCTTCCTGTTCTGCAGAAACAGACTAATACTAAACTTTGGCACCTAATCATTGAATTCCAATTTACTATCATTACCACATAATCCCACTTGCAGGGAGTTGCCAGAGAGTTGGCACACTTTCTGGCAACACCTCGTTCTGAATGCAAAGCCAGCCTATCACTGGAAATACGCCAGCATCTGCCCTCACACTGGGCCAAATTAAGGTCCCTAATGAACTTGAGAATGTGGGAGGAAATTGGCCTGGGCTCAGAGTACATGTGTAAAATATAAACCAGGTGATCATGCACTGCAAACAAACCATCTTTATATCAATGGAGCTTTTGTTTATGGATAAAGCACACCTGACCTTTTTTCTATTACTTTTGCTTGTCAAAATATATACATGCATAAAATTTTTAAGACATCATTAAAGTGATACATGGAAGAGGCTGTTAGTGCAGGTGTAATCAAAAATTACTGTGGGTACAAGTTTGTCTTAAATAAGGTAAGTCTGCAGTAAGTTAAACGTAAGTAAAATTGTGGCTGCTGTATCTACCAAGTACATTTTATAACACATCTTTGGCACTGAAAGTTATGTTTAGCTCTGTTTGCTTGTAATATGCACTAGTAAAGTAAGGCAACACATTGTAATGGCTTACCTTTTTTCTTGCTACTCTTCATTTTCATTTATATGATGGTATTAACACACACACACACAAGGTATTAACACGCAAACAATTGAATTAGACAGACCCCCATTCAGAACAAAGCTTACTGAATGGTTGATAGGTGTGCACAAGCAGTGCACTTGCTATTTGTTTTTTTTTAAGAGAGAAATATCTTGGCACCTTGGCAGATGGAGTGTCTGTTTATTACAATATGCATGCCAGGAAAAGGAAAATTCATCAGCTTCATTATCAGCCCATCTTTTTTTGTAAACTTGGATCTTTTTCCATTAAAAGTACTGGAACACAAAATGCTGATTTTCTTGACATGTCAGATTTATATTTAGATGCCTAACAGCATATATTCTTATGCATGTTTTCTTTGAAGTGTACTGGATTATGCATTGACCCAGAATGGGATTTCAAAGTAACCTCCACACTGTATATGCCAGTACTGTTCACATACAAATCGAAGCCCCACTGGGAAGAAAATTGGACTTCTCAAGTGGTAAATTTTGTTTCTTTTTATAGGCGAAGAAGGAACAAGCCATTCTATTAACTAGAAACTGAATAAAGGACGATAGCTTAGTAAAGTCTCAGTGAGTGCAGCAGCTGCTAGGGAAATATAATTTCATTTTGCTCACAAAGCCATTATTCTCTCCATTATTTTCCTCATTGATCAGTAGCATTTGGATTTAAGCTTACCAGCCTGAAGTAAGAGTACATTTTTCACATGCTTTGACCTTCTTTTTGCATTCACTCCCAGAGTCAGATTAAAGATTGTTAAGTTAGGTATTGATTTTAGTACCATCTTATTACTTTTTGTTCTGCATGCTTTGGATGGCCCTGCAAATGCAACAAGGTGTGATAAGTTTTATTTTCACTCTATTCATCCATCTATTATGAAAAGCACTTAATCGAGTTCAAGGTTGCCAAAACCTGCATTTGGCACAAGTGAGTAATTAAACCCAGGCCAGCATGGGCTCATCGCAGGGCAGGGCAGACTCCTGCATGCACCCACACATACCCACACTCCCTCATAGTGGAGCCAATTAACCTAACATCACTGTGAGAAAATCCCGCACAGTCACAGGACGAACATGTAAGTTGCAAACAGATTGTGACACGGTCAAAAATCATATCTACATCTTTAGAACTGTGAGGCACCAGTGGGACATCTGATGTATATTATTTTTTTCTTAAGATGATTTTTGGTTATGTAAAATAAGTAATACAAAATAGTTTTCATTCATTATAGTAACTTTTACATTTTATCCTCACTATTACATAAAGCTTAAAAAAATGAGAAGATATTTTGAAAATATAATTTTGTAATACAATCATGAAACTCCTTCCACCCTTTGTTATATACTTATTATTATCATTGTCATTTGTTTTCATAGACCTGTTGTGAACTAATCACGACATCAAATAGCAGTAGCTATAGAGAAAATTTTATTTCATCGTGTTCAAGGCTAAGAGAGCTCTACGTTGTTAATAGTGTGTCTTGTGTTTCTAGCTCCATGTGTGACATTTTCACAGATGTATGTATATTAAGAGTTTTAATATCTAAATACGTCAGGAAATTTTTTTTACTCATGAGAAATGTGTCATCTATAAGTAGACCGAGTGTCTGATTTGCATATAGATTTATAAAACAATCATGGATATTGTAAAATATTTCATAACAAGTGTTTACTGAGTTAAACTTCGTAGCCGAAATATGGCAGAAATGAAGTAAATAGAAGTATCTCTGAAAATGTTTTCTGCCCAGGGTGTGTTATAAAGTTCTAAGCTGTCACTGCATGAAATGAATGGTTTATGGGTCTGGGTAATACCAATGTATGCATCCTTGTGTCACTTTTAACTGATCTCCTGTGTTGCCCACTTCATTTTATTGTGCTGTGATGGCATGAAAGAGGGTACAGACTGCTTATAGGATCTTAAACTACTTAAGTGCCCATCTTGTCAGTGCTAATCACTTCATTTTAATTTTCACTTTTACCTAAAGCACGTTCTCCTCTTACTTGTTAGCCAATAAAAAAACTTTGCACTTTTTCAGGCAACATAAGCCATCTTTTTTCATGCAGTGTGGAGCACCCCCTTGCTTTTCAGGGTGGTAGCCATCATGTAACAGGCAGGATGTTGGCCACTTTGTTTTAGAGTATATGTCTGTGTATTTCTTTGAGTGGTTCCCCATTAGACGTGAGAGCATTCTAAACTGCCGTGCATTGCACAGTGCTGTAGCGGAGAGTACAGCATGACTGGCTATCTACCTGATTCCACTTTTTTACTCCTCTGCTCCTTCTCATCCGCCCCCCTTCTGGATGGTTCAAACGCTATCTGACTGGCCCAACGCAACACCACAGTTGAGCAGATTGTGTCCGTATTCCACGCTTCTTCCAAACAAAAGGCATGGGACCATTTCTCGAAAGCCCAGCGCAAGAATCTGGACATGTGGCGCAAACAAGCAGAGGTTGGTAATTCTTTTTCCTTACTTTTTTTTTTTTTTAAGAAGGCATTTCTCTTGCTTCCAAAGTATTTCCTACCTTAGCCACTCATTGGCTTTTACACTAAAAAATAAACTGTTTGCTTTTGAACAATGTATTGATTCTGAATTTCTCAGGATTTGGCAGGCTAAACATTATACAGCTATGGAGCCAGCAATAAACTAGGTTCATTCTTCTCTCTCTCTCTCTCTATATATATATATATGTATATATTTTTTTTTTTTTATGTTTTGTATGCTTTAGCAGCCAGTAAGGTGAATGCATTACTAATATTAGGTTGCATCCTCATTCACAGTACATTTTGTAAGTTGTAGTATGCCTCTTGAAACACATCACTAAAACTTCAATGTTCCAAGGATGTGTTAAATTCTACAATACCAAAGAGACATACTGGAATGAGGATTTTAAGGCTGTGTTCTGTGTGGGAAACTCCTGCTTGTTTTCTTTGTTTAACAATTCTATGTTTTTAAGTTTAATAAATTGTAAAACTCCTTCAGTTGAAACTCCACTTTGATGTAGTTTGTCTGATTTCTGATTGATAGCTAGACCCCTGACCTCAGGCACTTGGGCTCACTGCGCCATGCCCACTTTCCGATTATAAGGTAGTGATTTACCAGCTCTGTGCACTGTAATAAAACTGAAGGAGAAGACCTCACCGCTAAAGCCATCAAATTAATTACAAGTCAAAATACTCTTGTCTCAGTGCAGAAAAATCTGCTGTATGTACTGCACATTAAATTGCATGGTTTTAACGTTGCACTTAAATTATTTTCTGTTCAGGCCAAAATACATACAATTGTAGAAACCATTTATCTAATTTACAGTTCTGAAAGCACCACTCTTCTAGTGAACCTAAAAAAAAAACACACACACACAATGACAAATGTGCTCTTTTATAAAATCCTTTGTTCTCATTTTCTGGTAAGTTATACTTAATCAGTTTAAAATTAATCTGGTTTATTATAAGTGCAAAATGTCTTGCTGCAATCCATCACAATTTGAGCAAAGTACAATTTATTATCTAGGCTTCCAATTTAAAATGTTTCTTTATTTTGTGATTATCAATTAAATGAAGGACTTGTCACTTGTATGTTTTTTGCTATTTATAGAGTGTTCCAGGCAGTTTTGCATAGAGCCATTGTTTCAATAAAGCCATTGTTTCAGTAAAGATAAATGACAAAGTAATATTATAATTATATACAATGCATGCAGTATTTGTATTAGAGAAGTGTGAGAAGTGCATGATGAGAGCTGCTTCCAGAGGATACATATGAAATCAAGAAATATATTTTAATGTACTGTCCTTTGATGAAGAGGTGTATAGTTCACACCTCCTGCCCTACCAATGCCTATACTGACTATCTGGAGATCTACTTGTTACTCAGAAAGCAGACTCCTCTCTGGGATTGTGCAAGAGCACAGTTTCCTAAACTTGGTGCTGGAATATCATTTGCTGCTGGCTTTTCCTTCCAAAAAATGATTTAACCATGGGCCAATTCCTGCCAGCTAGTAGGCCACTCTTTTATTTTAACGTGATCTTACTTCAATATAACCAAAATCATGTACCGTAATTTGTTTCATTTTTCTGTGGAATTTAGCAAATAGTAATTTCTTTTTTTCACAGGAATTAGTTAGTTATCCTAAGCTTATTTGTTAAAATTTTAATCTCTTATTTCTTTCACAGTGCCTGTCATTGAAGTAGCTGCTTGAAGATGTGCATGTTGTAATTTGCAATGTGGTCTAGTTTTAATTAATTCTTAAATAAGTGTATTTTATATGGAATAAAATAATAATATTGTCCAGAAAATACATTCTTAACATTAAGAAGGAGCATAAAGAAAGTCTTTGTATCATGGCATATGAGCAAAGTACATTAATCCATCCATTATCTATAATAGCTAATCTTGCACCTCTCTCAATGAAAATGGAGAATAAATGAGAAAATTAAATAGATTAGTTGTAATGAAAACCACCAGCCTCTGTACCACTTTGAAACATTTATGAAACGCTGTGCTTTAGAAGTGATATAACGTTTGGTCACAGGGTCAAAATGGTAATGTGCTGTATTAAACATGTGTACCATACTTGGAAGGGAACATCTCTAGGAGTCAAGGCCCTGCAACCTATGATAGTCTCACCCTTTATAAGGTGAGCCCCTAAACCACTCACATCATAATTAGGCGAGGTGTCAGTTGCTACCATCTACAGGAGTCCAGAAAAACCTTAGAGGTAAGAAATACCATATACTGTACATTATTTAGACAATGCTTTGTTACCAGAAGAGAAAGAGAGAGGGGTGAAGATGAAAAGGGGTTCTTAACCCCTGTATAAAGTGGTCCTTGCAAAGTAGAACCAGTATTTGTTGGTTGTACTCCCTTTCTTTACCTCACTTATTTGTGTTGGTGGCACCTCATACACACAAAATGAAGCAAACTGAATCAAATGAAGTGCCTCTGCTGCTTTTATGCCATTCTCAATTCGGCTGACTGCCCAGAAGGCTTCCTGTGACTATATATATATTTCCACCATGAAATGCCCAAGAGTATCATTTTAAAAACAATTTGGACCTTTGCTTTTATCCACATCATCTTTAACATTACAATTCAACTCTAATGTTTTTGTTGTCATTTTAAAGTATTTATTTGTAGAAATTTGCTTGAAAGTATAGCAATTTGTGTTAGCGGTAAAGTCATAAGCATGTAAAACCTTGCAGTGCTGTCTTCACCTTCTCTGTGAGTTCAGTTTAGTTGTTTATTTTATACTGCACACTTCCATTAATAAACCCAGAGCACTGTGCATATTTATAAATGTAGCAGTTACAATGCAAATAGATACCCAAATATATATCTGGCTATATACCTAATTTAGGTTTTTATAAAGTTTAAATATCAAAATAAAATAATATGGTAATGTACTAATGTATTATTATATTAAGGTAAGGCTGTCGAGAAAGCAATGAAAAACAATTGAAAACAGACTTCAGAGGAAAGAAAACTCTGGGATTCGCAGCCATCCAGGAGATGGCCGATGAGAATCACTGGTGCACTCACTGTCCATCCAAAGAGTAACGGCACAAGCTAGTGTAGAAGATTGGATGTTCTAGATCTATTGCTGGTGATGAAACATGTTTATCTGGGCTGATACAGTTGCTCATTGTGGCACTGTAGCCTTACAGTACCAGAACAATGGATTTTATCCCACCTTATTCACTGCCTTTGTGGAGTTGGCATATTCTCCTCATGTCTATGAACTTTATTTAGGTAGTCCCTTTTTTCTTTTTTCTTGTGCATCCCAAAGACATTTTGTGTTATATTCTTGAACATATCTCAGTTAGCTGTGTCTGGGTGATTGTACCCCACAATGAACTGGATCTCTCTTTCCTTCCTTGCACCTGATGCAAATGAGAATGACTCCAGGTCCCTGCAATCCAGTCTTCCGAGTATATGTATAAATACAGTAGATACATTGGTGGACACTCTTTCCTGAGGTCCTGGTGCAGGTAAATGTCTTCCTTTCATGAAGTCTGTCAGACAATAGAATTAAACCATTATTGCATAAAAAGCAGGCTGTGATCTTCTTTATGTTGAAGTGATGATGCATACTTGGTGACTTCTTTTCCACAGCTTCTAATACTGAACAAACATTTAAAGACATATTCTCAGTTTAATGGGAGTCCAGTGAAGTTACATGTTGTTATTTTTTTCATTGTAGCTTAGTTAACACCTTTGCATCTGAAACATACAAGTCCATTTCTAATTTATGTTTGTAATGATGTTGAAGAAAACGGTCCCCTTCAAAAATGTATTTTTAACATTGATCACAATTTACAGTACCCGGTGTGATTTTATCCCCTATGTAACACTAGCAGAGTAGGGTCAGGAAAAAGAAATGCCCCCCAACATCAGGTGTAAGGCAGGAAGCAGCTTTAGGCCAGTTGCCAGCCTGATGCAGGACACAAACACACATGCACTCTGCCTCATCTCAGATCAATTTAGATGTGCCCAACTGGCATGAGTTTAAGGTGTCTCGTGAACTACACACAGAAAATCCATGCAGTTATGGAAGAATGTGCAGAGTTCATACAGAGGGTGAATATGTCTAGAATTGAAACTAAGTCTTTGTACGTTTGGGTCAAACCAAAAATATGAATTAAACAAAAATTTCAGTTTTGACATATAGCTTCATCTGCCATATTGGCCTCTTTAGCCCATTCATATCTTTTATATCCAGTGAAGACCAACTGTGGCTTTTAGCACTTTGACTTTTAATTGATGTCTTTAATATAAATAGTTGTTTGCTTTACAACATTTATATTTAAAGTCTGCCTCAATGTGTTAAAGCAACTTGTGATAATTCCTCTGTGTGAAACAACAGCTTGTGTCATCACAATATGGGCAGCTCAGCATGACTTATTGACAGTGTCGCAGAGAAGAGGATCCTGTAGGAATAAAGCAAAACATGTACAGTCTATGAATGTTGACTGCTGTCATTAAAATATTTTGTTTAAAATCAGAAAATAAAGCTGGAAGGAAATTTGTTTTTCCAAAATATTCAGGTAATAGAAGCGGATGTCTTTTTTTTAGCCATTAATAACATTTTTTTTCTCTCCATTTGCTAGCTGGCCATTCTGCACGTACAGCAGCAATTTGACCCATGTCTGCCAGGCTCAATATCTGCATGCAGTGCGTGCTGCCTTAACTGAATTTTCTGTTTATTATTTTAATTTTCATATCCAGGCAATGATTTCCAGGTAGCAAATCTGGTTCATGAACGTATGCATTGGCAAAATACATCATTCTTGGGAAAACTGCTGTAAAGCTGGTATCTTTATTAAATAATGTGCTTTTACATTAAATATCTTGCTTAAACAATGCATCATATTCACTTCTTTTATCTGTCTAATAACATGGTTTCTTTTATATATCTTTGTCAATATGTGTGTTCATCTAAAAAAATATTCAAATCAACCAAAGAAAGGTCTTTTTTAACTTCTTGTGCGCTGCTCATGTAACTGCCTGCATTATAAGGGCCTGTTGAGCTGTTGTTACTGAAAGGTAAGATACCACTTTTAAATTTAAACATTTCTACCCAGGATCCCACAAGATGAAAAAGTTTTTGTTTTTTCCTGTGCATTTCCCCTCTAAATTTGGTCAAGCCTGCAGTGTAATGGTAAGTTTATATTTGGCCTGTACTCCCTGGGGTTCTGGTAAGTGATTATTTATAGAATTTATTAAATTGATACAATGCTCTATTATAAAGAACAGTGTATTCTTGGCAGAAAGAGGTCCTTCTTATTATAAGCAGCAAACAGTAATGAAACTGGTTTACTAGCACAGTTCTTCATTTGTGCTGATTGCTGACTCAGTACAGAGTGGTTGACCAGGCAGTGTTCGTGTCTTTGTTGATCGCAGTAGCTTTGGAGTCCTAATGGTTTAAGCACCGAGTGAACCAGGAGTATGAGGGGAACTAGCAGACTCCATGCTTCAGTTGCCTGTGTTTTTTGTGACTGACAATGGAAGTCCAGTTAGTGTCTGTGAACTTGTTGTACTTTGTTTCTCTCTCGTAGTACTAGCCATACTGTAGCCCTTAGGTACATTTCTAAAGTTTAGTTGCAGACTCAATTTAGACAGCAACTGAAGCACAAACAGCTGTCATACCCTACACTGCTTTCTTTAGAGGTACACATTCAGTGCTGCTTATCACATACATGATAACCCTGTGGAACTGTAAGTGATGTTTATACAATTGGCAATATCAGGATTACTTTCCTTACTCAACATTATTTTACTTTTTTAGTTATTATAGTTTCTTTTTTTACTACAACCCTCATCAGGAAAAAATGTATGGGAAGATGCATCTTTTCCTATTTTGTGATATAAAGCAGTGCTTAATTAAATATTGATTGAGATCAATATGCATGAACCTTTTTCTTGTCCTAACTTCAGAGGACTCTAAAATATCTCTGTGACAGTTTTTCAGTCCTGCTGCTTGCATTGTGAATTACTGATGGCAGCCTCTCGTACTGCATGTGCAGCAGCTCTCAGCACAAGCGTTAGTCCTTCGATTACATTTACTTCTGTCTGCTTGGCAAACACAGGCAGCAAATGCTGCCATGATGATAAACTATGAGCAAACAGGGGCAGCTTGATCAGCCTGCATTCCAACTTATTGGATGGATTTGCAGAGAAACATTTGGAGCTCCGAATTAGCCTAATTCTGTGCTTTAATCATAATGTAACATGCCCACTTTACTTATTTACAAATTAACCAACTTGATGCCACTGATGTGCTCAATCGTTTTATATTCATAAGTTCATGAATGTAAAATGTTATTCCTGCATTCTAAGGAAAATATTGGAATTTTAAACAAGAAACATGATACACTGTATAAGAAATGGAAGCATCATTTAGCAATTAAATGTAGACATTTTTGAGGAGTTACACTGAATGGCTCTTTTCTTGCTAATTTCAGATAACGCCAGGTATGCATCATGAGGTAATCTATTTCTTTGAAGTGATTTCAGAAACCTGTAGGCCTGTACAGTGGTGTTTTGTATAAAAGGAATGTCATGACAGATATGAGACACCTGTCCACCCATCCCTTTATAGCAATCGATTGAAACACTTGCAAGCTACATGTAAAATGAATTAGCATTTCCCCCTCTGGAGTCAGACTATAGTAACACCCACTGTATTCTCTCATTTGCTCTGATAATCCTTTTTTATAGCTTGGTGGAAGTTTCAGGCAGGAAATTTTATTAAGTATTTCTGTAGTAATGACTCGTATTCAAATATATCAGCGATAATAGAACACAATTACATGCATTACTAGACTCCCTAAACACATGTCCTTTAACAGTACTTTACAATGTCATTTGTTAAAAACATATCCCAAAGTGTCTTTCAGTGGCCCGATAGCTTTCATGGAATTATAGAATTCATTTTAAGTGATGCAGAAAATGTCAATAATGGATATCCTATTAGTTGTTGGTTGTAGAGGGTATGTGGATAATTTTTTTTGAAATTACTTAAACAAAGCATTTTTGAAATAAGTCTCCAATGGAGAGTTAAAATCACTGTTGAAGTCTCAAGGTAAAATTATCGGCTGTTTCGGACCATAATTAAAAGGAAGTCTGAAAGTTTCCTAATAGATTATAGTATCAGAGAAATATTCAATTATAATAATGTGCAGATAATGCAGCTGTGTGGTTGTTTTTAGTATAATGTAAATTCTGAGTATATATTTGTACATAATTCCTTCCCTTTAATATTCTTTTGCAAATAAGTGAATTTTTTAACTGTTAAATTTCAAATAGAAAATGTACCTTGTATTTGGGATTTGTTTAGTGACTCAAGAGCATCTGTTTAGTGAGTAAAGAGATAAATATGCTAAATTTACAAGCTGAAGTCACTTCTCACACGCTAAATTTGAAACAGTGAACTAATCTGTTAAATGAAGTCACACAGAATATTTCTCTGTTTTAAGATAGTTGAGTTTGACAATTTTTTAAATTTGTACAGCAAGGTATATTTGAGATATCTCAATGAAAACTGACGCTTCCCAACAAATTTCTCTGAAAAATAAGTCTGCCAGATTTCAACGAAATCAGTCCACTGGGAGTGGCGTTGTTGTATACAGATAGATAGACAGACAAACCTGACAATCAATGTATGTGATTGTCACATTTTATGGGAATGAACCTAAAAATACCAACCATTCAGCCACTTTCTAAATCTGATTTTTCTATTACAGGGTCAGAGAATAAAACCAGAAAATGGCAGAATCAATCAAATAATGCTAACAATGTAATATTGGAAATGTTTTAATAAACTAGATGTAAATATAGCATTGTTCACCACCCCCACATCAGTATATCACAATAAGGCAGATTCAGCCTGTTTTTAAATACTGTGAGACCTTCATATTCACTGACATATCGTTCCAAAGTTTAGGACCTAATTCTGTTACTACAGTAAGTAATGTGGTTAGTACACCACCCATATAGGCAGTGGAGCCTCTTGCCTTTCCTAAACAACAACAACAACAACAACATTTATTTATATAGCACATTTTCATACAAAAAAATGTAGCTCAAAGTGCTTCACAAAATGAAGAACAGAAAAATAGAAGACACAATAAAAAATAAACATACAGTGTAAGTCAACATTAACTAAAATAGAATAAGTAAGGTCCGATGGCCAGGGTGGACAAAAAAAAAAAAAAAACTCCAGAGGCTGGAGAAAAAAAAATAAAAGCTGTAGGGATTCCAGACCAAGAGACCACCCAGTCCCCTCTGGGCAATCTACCTAACATAAATCAAAAAGTCCTCTTTGTATTTAGGGTTTTCATGGAAGGACTTGATGATGATGGTCACGTAGACTTCTGGCTTTCAGTCCATCAATGTTGGAGCATCATGAAGCTTTGAGTAGGTGGTGGTAACCATATAGTATATAGGGTATAGTCCATTAGAATGTGGCTGCAAAACGCAGATGATTTTCATATGTAGAGCTAACTTATGAAAGATGAAAACATTTTACAAATAAAAGTTTATTATACATTTCTTTTTCTGCATTTGAAGTTTCAAGCATAACTCCAGTAACAGCAGATAAAGTGGGATTTTCAAAAAACGGCATTCTACCTTTGAGAAGTCCTTTGCTGTAGCGACACAGCGCAACACAAAGCTTATAATCACGGAAAATAAATTCTGAGGGTAAAATGTTAAATGGTTCTGTCCTGTACATTATTCATTTGACTACATTATCACTGATACTTCATAGTTAAGCACCAAAAAAAGATAATGTAGTTTTAGCGCTGCATATAAATACTTTATGGGGCACATAAGTGTAATCTGGCAGGTTTTCAAAAATGATTCCTGAATATTAAACTTACAAAGTGGTGCCTGTGAAAACCTCAGTCAAGATCGGAACACTGCCAGACTGCATTGTGCGTTTATTAATGCAGACACTGAAGAGCCACTGGTTTGTCATCTTGTCCTTTGTATGTAGATATGCCAGTAACTAATTTATGTACTTTATTCTTTTCCAGCTGTTTTCAGAATTGTATCTATTTTATATTTTTCTGTTATTTATTTATTTAGCTGTTTGTATTAACCTTATGTTTTCTAATATGGGACAAGATGTGTTACAAACTTACAAACACCTCCTGTTCCATTAAAGCATTGCTGCAAATGCTTAGTTTTGAATGATTTGCTTGACAGTTTTTGCTTACAAAGTCCAAGAATGCTGCTGCTTTCAGAGTAGTGCTGAAAGTTCCTTTAGCTCAGCATATCCGTGCTGTAATGTCTCATGGAGAACTTAAACAGGGGACATGATGGCAAATAAATTTCAAGGAATGCACCATTTCCTTTCTGCAGGAAATCCGCAACATTCATAATGAAGAGCTCATGGGTATCAGACGGGAGGAGGAGATGGAAATGTCAGATGATGACATGGAAGACATTCCAGTGAGCAAAGAGGCAGATGAGAGAGGTGAGTTATTTTGGGTCATTTCATATGTTTTTTTTTTTTTTTTTTTTTACATTGTATTAGTAACAACAAGATAACATTTTCCATTCTTTTACTGAGAGTAGACTAGTGCCCTAAGATGCTTACCCACTCCATCATCCATTTTCTAAACCCCATAGCTTAATGTAAGGTCACAGAGAGCTGGAGCCTATTCCAGCAATGTCAAATGATTTTGTGTAGAATATCATCCTCTTAAATATTACACACAGGATCTGACATAATAGGTACCCGGTAAAAAAAATAAACTCATGATCCATCCATGCTTCAGTCCATTTTCTTAACCCATTTTATGTAACATTCACCTGTAGCCTATCCTCACTGCAACAGGCACAAGACAGGGCCTGGATAGGAGGCTAATCATTGCAGGGCAAATACATGTTGATATAGGGTTAAATTAGAAATGCCCGTCAGCATTAACCGGAACCCACATAACTCATTTAAAATCCTAAAAACACAAAATGCAAAGTCTGAACAGAGAGTGACCATTCCATAAATTGCACCTGAGGCAATGGAGCTGTGAAACAACAAAATCGCCAAGTGAACTACCTCCAAAGTGAACATGTTTTAGAGGAAAGATCTTGGCCAGGTAGCATTCCACTACCCTTTGTGTTGAAACCCTATCTTCCTGTCTTTCTATCTGATTGACCATGTAGCCAGCTGGGATGACAGGTGCTCTGGGAAAGCCCGAAGCGATTCTCTTCCCTCATCTTCCCTCCACCACACAGCTAATTCTGTGGGCTTTACAAAGGGATTTTATACTCACGCTTAGCAGTGCAAATTTAAATAGTACATTTTTAAACACCAGATGTACTTCTTTAAAAACTGGCATACAGTTAGATAAAACAATGTTGATTTATGCAAAGTCTTTTTTTGTTTTGTTTTTTTCCTTCTTTCCAGATGCGTGGATTTATCAGGTTGTCCCACGCTGTCATATTGTGTTTACACTATATGATAGCTGAATTAGTTAGTACGAACAATAGCAAGACAAATAGTCAGCGGATTTCTTTCTATAAGTGGTTTATATAAGTCACCAGAAGGCACCTACAGGGACAGCTTAATTGCATCTCAGTTCAGTATTTCATTCTAGCTAACGGCTGTCTCACTTAATGCAGTGCTTCTCTCTCTCTCTCTGCTTTACCAGTCACAGTCCTGCGTTTCCCCTAATGATTATCTAACATTTATTCTCTCTCTCTTGTTCTGCACACTAGGACAGTGTTTAGTTAGATTAAAAAAAGGAAAAAAACCTGCTTTGGGATTATTTGAATTTATGAAACAATTTTATGTTTTTTGTATCTTTTACCTTTTTTTAAATGCCACAGTGGGACCATTGTTTTTCTGTACCTAATGAAACCGATTGCCCAGCTGGCAGGGTGTATTCTGGAGTTGAGATGTGACAAGGGACAGGAAAGAAGCCTGAAATGAGGAATGGGAAGTACGGTTCTTTTAAAACCAGAAGCCACCATTAAACAGTTCTCCCCATCGTCAAATGAGATCTTTTCAAGTCGGTTTAATGGGAGGACTGTCAAGAGGTCCTAACAGATCACCATTTTCATTCTTCCAGACCAGTAGGTGGCACTCAGGTGTCCTAGTGTGACAAGACATGCTGAAAGTTGGTTCTGCAACAACAGATTAAATATAGCTGAAGACCCATGTGTATTCATGTAACCTGGTGGCCTTCCTGACCTCCAGAATGGATTCCTTGAAATCGTCCAAGTTGTGATTTAAATGGCCACTCCCTGCTAAACCTATGTGAGTCTGGAGATATCTGTCAAGGTGTTAATGAGGGTAAAGGTTTGGAAGTATGTTTCAGTTGTTGTGTGTCATAAATCAGAACGATGTGTTTAGACCTCGTGGAGCAGCAGGATGTTCTTTTCCTTTTTGTTCATTTGAATGCATCCCTGCATTATTTTATAACTTGATCAAATTCTACACATATCTTTTTTCCCCCCAGTAATCTTGGTATCATCCCATAATCCTAAAATGTGCATCCAAGTTAATTTACAGTTCTAAACTGACATTGAGTGAGTGGGCTGGCAGTGGACTGCTGTCCCATCCACATTTGTTTCATTCATTCCTATTATCAGATTAGATTCTGACCCTCAGTGACACTGAACTGTGTTTGTTTGTTTGTTTGTGTTTTTTTTTTTTGTTTCATTTGCCCATTTTGACTGTAATTGTAAGAACTGAGTTTTTAAGATTTACTAATCAGTGGTAAATATTCTCTGTCACTTTCTGTGGTTTAAGTATTCTACATTTATTTCTTGTGCCTATGAGAAAACAGAGCAATCTTATTATGTCTTCTTTATATTGACACTAGTCTCCTTTTTACCACTAATTATAGAAGACGGTCATGGGATACAGGTTTCTGAATAAGGACATTGTCCTTCATGCTCTTCAAGCAAACACCCTATTCAGAATATAGTTGTTGGAAGCTCTTTTAACCCTTTGAAATAGCAGTTGATAATGTGCTATAAAAGTGTTTTAGAATAATTGTAACTTTGAATGTATGTTAATGGTACAATTGATGGCTTTTGGGTTTATATCAGATACCCTTTAGTGGATGGAAACTGCTTGCTTGAATACATCAGTAACTAAAGTTTGTACTATTCTACAGTGTTGCTTATTTTCTCTTTATCCTTTTCTATTTTCCTTTGTTTGGTTTACATAAGTGCACCTTTACTCAAAGCTTTTGCTAAAAGTTAGGATTGAAATTATAAAGCACAAAATCAAATGAAAGTGACATATTAAATTGCTTTTAAAGGTAAAAAACCTTTAGCTTGATGTAATATAGGCCTCATATTTCATATTGTCATCAACTGAAGTTTCTTTTATATCAACCAGCCCAAAGATTTTTTTTCTGACAAGGTGTGCTTGTTACTTGCAAATTATACTCGGTCTACTGAAAGCTAATTTAGGAAAATAAATTAAAGTTAGCTAGCGTGCTCATTTAAAAAGTCGAGCCTTTTTCACATCCCAAATGAAAGACAATGCTGATGACAACTGTCTGGTTCCATTTGCTAAGAAGTTGTTTTTTGCTCTTCTATTGAAGCTCACAGGAGGCCTGGAGTGTGTGCCGTAGTCAGTTGTACATTTTTTGACAATGCTCCTACTTTTTTCCTTTTTTGAATCAATTCTTTATTAAGCTTAACATTAAATTCATTACACCTTTTAATTATTGCATAAGTTGCCATTTTATTGCACTCTGTATGCTTTAACCATTCCATACATGAATCTAAAATTGCTAACCTTTGAACATTATGCTTTTAATTAATTTCTTAAAACTTCAGACATACTTAATACGTTGATTTCCTCCCACGTTCAAAGACACACTTTTTAGCCAAACTGCCAGTGCATACAATGTACGCCTATTGAACTGGTATCCTATCAATGTGTCCCTAGTTCTTTTTGTTATGTGTATAATGGTACTAAGGTAGACCCCAACTCCCAAAGATTTAGACATTAAGGTCCTTCCATTTTGATGGACCTCTGGTTTAATGATAGCATCAAAGTAATAAATAAAGGACTACATCAGCCTCTGGTGCACGTCACTATAAATATGGACTGCAACATACATTGCTTCCATTGTATTCCCTTGAGAACATTTTTGCAAGTGTTGTGTTATAACCATTAAGTCATATTGTATATCCAGGGATTTCACTCTCCTAGAGATTTCCCTCAGGAAAGTGATATAGCACTAAACTCAAGATACTTTACAATTGAAAAGATTGCTGTGCCAGCTTTAAGAACACACATTTAAATCTGCTTTCTCTTAGGGAAACATTTCAAGAGATCTCTTTTACATTTGGTATGGGCACAGACTCCTTCGAAAATAAATTAACCTTTTCAATTACTTTTTAAAAAGTAAATGACTTCCTTTATTAGTAATTTTGAATATTACTAACAGTTGAAGCAGTTTTATATATATATATATATCTGCGGTGGGTTGGCACCCTGCCCGGGATTGGTTCCTGCCTTGTGCCCTGTGTTGGCTGGGATTGGCTCCAGCAGACCCCCGTGACCCTGTGTTTGGATTCAGCGGGTTGGATAATGGATGTATGTGTGTAGATATGTATATATATATATATAT
>JANRMT010062790.1:47626746-47645729 GCA_026402145.1 Polypterus bichir lapradei
TATATATATATATATATATATATATATATATATATATATATAAATATTGTGAAAAGAAAACATTGATTTGGTTTCTTTTCACACTTGGGTTAATACCAAGGTGCATCAAAATTAGTATTTGTTTATTTATTTATAAACACACATGGGTTGGGATGAACAAAATTACAAATCAGGTAACAAGAGAACAAAACATGGATCTGGGCATTCCTACCCAAGTTCCAGTTCTAGCATGTTAACTTCCCCACATGTTCATTTCTCAGGTACCACACCAAGCACTCCCACCTTCTCCACTTCCATCACTCCAATCTATATTCCACATCATGGGTCTTTCAAAACTCTGGCCTGCAATGGAGTTTCTGTCGAATACTCACCGAGTGCATGTCAACTCACTGTCTCAAGTCTCTGGTCAAACTGCAAAAGTATTTCCATAATTAGCAGCAAACCTCCTTTGAATACAGGACCACCAGACTAAAGCTCCCCCTTGTGGCCTGCAATGCAGCTGTCAGCTAGTTCTGTAAAGTAGCTTCGCTCTTGCCAATTGCATTAATGAGGCAGTTTTCTCATGTTGTTCTAGTCAGGGATTGTGTGCCACCTCCCAGTTAGCAGGAAATTAAGGTATGGGCTCCTGTCACTCCCCATATCCTCACCATTAAATGGGTAGTTTGGTCTCACCCTTCTCACCTTCCCAGCTAGACAACCTGTGCTACCACCTGTTGTCCAAAAGTAGATTTCAGGTACTCCTTCTAGGTTATCAGCCTTTTAGAGTCCTTAGGTTATTTCCTGAAGTACCTATCGTGGTACCACTCTCAATCTCTCACTTACTAGTGACCCAAGTTGTGTCTGGAGCTCCACACATCACAGGATCTACTACCCCTAGGGGTCTCTGTTTTTATCATATTGACATGGTCTGTCATTACCAGCATAGTATTCTTTACACTTTCTGTGGCATTTTTACCCCACCTTGTGCCATCTTAAATATGCTGTTGCCACTGGCACCCCTTTGCCAGCTAGACAGCACGTCATAATTTTTTTGTATTTTCTTAAGAGCTTTGTAGCTGTACAGTAACTGCTTAGATGTACACAGTAGATGTTTTACAAATTGGTATAATTCTGTCAAGTCACTTAAAATGCAGGCCAGGATATGGTATTTGCAGTCATACCCTTTAGAATTCAAACAGAGCTGTTGCATAATGTTGAAGAGTGATGGGGCTATGGTGCAGCTGGTACTCCTTAGCCAAAGCATACATAGCTACACACAATAATTAAGTATAATTGCTAACATTGCAAATGGCACATTGAGTTTAATTGCTGGTAAACATAGTGACTAATGATTTGCACTTAATCCTATTCAAATACACTCAGCTATTTACATGGGCATATTGTACAGCTTGGGATTGGGTGCAGGCAACTGGTCAGCATTCTAAGACTGTGCCATTTGGTGTGTCCTAATGTTTATTTTTTTCACTGGATTCTCAAAGAGAAAGTTCATAGTTCACATTTATTTTTTCTTACTTGCTTTTGCTAGAATATAAATGGGGTACTGTGTACATTATCTAATGTTATTAAAACTGCATAAATCACATGTATTAAATTTTAAACTGAACTTAATTTATTTATGACTTTACAGGTTCATACTATATGTGTACATTTTCTTTAATATTTGTTTTTTTTTTCTTTGCTTTGTTATTACACTTGACTGTCTCTTCAAATACATCAATACACCACAGGCCCAGCCGCCCAGATTGAAGCTCTGAAAGAGGAGAACGACAGCCTTCGCTGCCAGCTGGATGCTTATAGAAACGAAGTAGAACTTCTGAAACAAGAGCAAGGCAAACTGTTGCCCCCACGCACAGAGGAAGATGCCACACGACAACAGCAACTGAACTTCCTGCAACAAGCATTACAGGGCATGCAGCAGGTAAATAAAGAATTTTGCATGTCATGTCTTGCAGCATACAATGGAGAAGCCTGCATTTATACACAAAAGTCTTTTATCTGTTTGTTTGTTCAGCCAGGAAGTGTAAACTGTTTTTTTATTTGAAAATTGTTCCACTTCTTGAAAGCTTTATTCTGATTGAATACTTGCAAGTAGATATATTTTAGGCCGCTGAATGAAATTCTGAAGTTTATTTTTAGTTTTGAACCCTTTTTAAAAGAGTTAAAAATATTTTGTGGCTTATCTGATGCAGTTGGAGCTTCTGTTTTGGAGATCGTATGGTCAACAGTGTAAAGATCAGCACCATACACTTCCTGTTATCTGAGATTGGATAAGTACTTATTTGTTGGTTTGCAATATGCTTCAATTTTTGACCTTAAAATACAGTATTTCTGTGCTTCATTTTTCTGTCCTCAGTTTTTTTCAATGTTGGAGTTATGCTGAAAGATAGGACTGGTTTTTGGGTTTACACTTTAGCTTGGCTTAACAACTTTGTCTCTTCTCCTGTTCCCTTCATAAAACATTGCTTGCCTCCTCCATTAGATGTAACAGAAAGCAGCTGATATGTAGTTTTCTGGTCACCATTCCGTCTTGTAGAAAAGGTTTCTTCAATGCTTGATTCACACCTGTTATTTTCCAGGTTCTGAACTGTGTCGCAGTAGGGGGCAGTAGCGCTCCCTTGAACCCTCAGGTACCACGCCAAACACCTGGTAAAAGTGCCACAATAATTCTTTTTATTATAATAATTATGTGCACTAAGCACCCTCCTCTCCACACTGCTCATAAACAATACCAATAATAAATCAATAATCAACAATAACCAATCCTCCAGCTCCCAGACGCGTTGCCCTCCTACCACCCAGCTCAGCTCGTTGTCTGGGAGTTCCCAGAGTCCTTTTATTCCTCCTGACCCGGAAGTGTTTCCGCCCAACAGTTCCACAAGTCCGTATTCCTTCCGAGTCAGGGTAAACTGTACTTTTCTTCACCCCGGAAGCCCGTCGCTCTTCCTGTGACGAACTTCCGGGTCATGGTGCACAAATGAGTCCATTGGCTTCCCGACAGCGACTCCCAGTGGCCCCCAAGGTATCCAGCAGGGCTGTGTATAAAAACTACATAGTCCATGAGGCCCTGCTGGAATTCGGGGCCCATATATGCTCTCGGGAGAGCTCCTCCTGGTGGCCTGGGGGTGAGGGCCGGAGTAAAATGCCGGTAACCCACCACAACTGTTACAGAACATTGTTGGGGTATTGGATTTTGTTATGTTGCTCTATGTCTGACCTTCTACAAGTTTCCTCATGTTTTACCTAGTTCCTGTGTGACTGACATTAAATGTCTGTACAATTTCAACACAATTTATACAAATGCGCAGACATCAATGTCTTTCATTAAAGACACTCTACAAGCTTTTTTTAATATGACATAGAGTGAATATACTCACCTTTATGGCTGAAACCACACGTCCAAGTGTGAGTTATTAACGCAAAACTGGGCTCTTTGTGGATCTGGTTAGTTGCACCTGATTCACACAGACAACTGAAAATGAATTTGACCTAAATGTGGGTGGTAACAATGAGACAGCTCACTGAATGTGCCATTTGTAAGCCAATCCAAAGCCTCATGAAGGCAGAGCTTAAAGCAGGACCAGTGATTTAAACATCAAAAAGCAATGGTGCTCTTGACAGTGTAGTCCAGCCCATAGCAAGCCTGTGCTTATGATGGATAAATTGGCTTTGGCTGAAAAGTGTGGCAAAAATACCCCTAGGAGTTAACATTTCTTAAATTTCTAATACTGATAATAACTTTTTCCAAGTACGATTGCGTTTTGCCAAAGCCTAAGTGAATGTGGCATCCTGTTGGCATTTCATTGCCAGATGTGGCCCCTAGTTATAGCTCAATTATTAAGAGTGGAGGATTCCATGAATATGAGTGTACACTGCAACAATGAAGTGCTCAGGCATTGCCATTGTGTCCTTGTTTCATGCAAGTCAGGATTTTGCTGTGCACAGATTCTAGCAAACATTTGGATATTTCAGGATTTTTTTGGATTATGTCCTTACATTTTTTTAATGTTGGCCACTTGGATACTTGCTCAGCTGTACTATTTTGATATGACATATCTTTATTTTTGGGGTTCCTAGTTTAAGAATTTCTTCCTTAAAAATTGTATTTTTATCTAAGATTTTCTTGTAAAGCCCTTTTTTGTTTTAGTTTGCTTCTTACTTTGCCTGTGGTGTGACCCTAATGGCAGTTGTGACAGGTTCATTCTGTTGATAACATTAAAATGAGTATTACATTTCCTTATGTTCACTTTCATTAAAAGTTTTAAAACTTTCAGAAGATGTGCTTTGTTTCTCATGATTAAATATAACCTTTCACTGACTTTCGTGAAGGCCCTTGAGACAGATTATTAACATTACCAAAGTGTGAACACATTACTGTAATTGTTGGTACTGTTAAAGGATAAAAATGTTTAAGGGAGATAAATCTTGAAGTTCATGCCGACTAAGGAATTTGAGCATGCTTTCCCAAATTAATGTCTTAGGTTATCTGCATTGCATTTATCAAAATAGATTTGTCCTGGACAGCTGTTGTTCTCATCTGAATTTTGAATATGAATGAATATAGGCGAGTGCTTCAGTGGGCCCGTCCATACTTTGGTGCCCCATTTCAGGTTGGCTCCTGCCTTATACCCTGTTTTGTAAGTATAGATGCTGGCTTCCACCGCCCTGAACTGGACTAAGACATTTTAATAATAGATGCATCAATTGTTCTTATTGTCAGAACTGTAAGCTGCTATATACACACTTTTACTAAATGTGTTTGCATTTTGGCTTCCAGCTATCAGGTACCTATGGCCATTGTTTATTTGTTACATTGGGCCTCTATTTAAAAACAAAAGAAGCTTTAATAATGCAAAATAAAAAAGCCATATAAAAGTGCTGTAGTCATCCATTTGGTTAAACAAATCCCACGAATTGTTGAAAGCTTTAATAGGCTTGGGCAGCTTGCTGTTTTTTTTTTTTTTTTTGTTGAATGGGTTAAAATAAAAAAATTGGAATTCAGAGTAGCACCAGATAGGTTGGTATACTTTTAATGAACAATTTAAGAAAAAAAATGCAGCAGCACTGAGTAACTGCAAATTATTTTTTTATGGCTAATAAAACTGAAACAGGACACTTATTCAACAGATATACTACTTTAGACTGGAGCAGTTATAGGTTTTTGAATTATTGATTACAGAGCAGCACAATATCCCTGCCTTAAATGTCTTGGTGAGTGCAGAAACCAATATGTTATTCTGCTCAGCAGAATATAGTATAAGTGTGTGTGTTTAAGTGTGTATACTAATATACACTATAATAATGAATGCTGCATTTTTTTCTGTTGAGGCATTAAACTGAGATCAGGCTGCACTGAAAGCTGACATTGTAGATCTTGGTTATTGCCTGGCCAAGAATCAGTTATATGGAGAAAGCAGTTAACATACAGTAAATCTGCCTTATTACCGTATATACACAAGGAAGAGCTTAATGGAAAACTACTTAATATTTCAGGTTAAGACACGGGAGAAAAAAGTTGTTTTATTTTCTCATTTAAATTTGACCCATGTTTCATCCTTAGCAACTTCTGAATATGAGAGAAGAACTAAGAAAGCGTGAAGTAGACCTCAAGATAACGAAAGAGGAAAAATTGCACCTGCAAACACAGCTAAAGAGTCTAAAGGAGGAAATCCAACAGCAAGCTCAGGTAAAGAGTTACCCTGTACACAGACTGGTCACAGTCATTTAATTCTGTTATTCATACATTGATATCCTATTTTGAAAAATAGAAAGTAGAGAAGAAAGCCTAGAAAACAATCATATTCCTACAATAACAATGTTTGTAACATATGTTTTTGAATCATACAAAATATTTAATGAAATGTTTGTTTAAAGTCAAAGCAAATGCAGTAAAACGTAATTTATTCATGCCATTATAGATGGAAGGGCATATTAAAACATATTGCCTTAATATGTTTGGTCTCAGATATGCAAAGACAGGCACAAGTTTAGTTAAATAATACCAGATACATCACAGTTATTGGTTCTTTATATCCATCTTTTTAAGAGTGTTAAAATGATAATGTTCAGAAAACATTAATTTACTTCTTCAAATAAGAAAGAAAACTGTATTTATATAGTCCCTTTGTCAAATGCAAGGCAGAGGCATCCATGAAAAAATAAACTCTGTAGAGCAAAGTCATGAAAGTTAAAATGTCACATGTAAGTCTTTATTTATATCTGATCCTGTAGTTTTTAATCAATTCAGTATAATGGATTGCCCTCTCTTCAGCCCTTGTATGTTTTTATGCATGTGAAACTACTAGGGTGTTGTACCGTGTTAGCCATTATGAATGTAGAGAAAAGCCAAGCCAAATGACACCTTTTATTGGCTAACTAAAAGAAAGACAACAAGAGTCTTATTTTTTTATTAGTATTATTTATGCTTGTCATGGAATATAGCTTCATTTGCATGCAGCAGCTCTCACTGGGTGGTAATTTCCACAGTTTGATCAATCTCTTGATTAAAAAGTTGTCCACAGCATGTTTCCACGCTGTTGCTAAACATATCAAGTAAATTAGGTTAATTCAGTAAATTGTATTAGCCTACTGCCTATTTTAAAATAAGAGGCTAAAAACACCATAGGGGACAAAAAGTTGTCTGGCTGATTAAAATAAATTACTATAAATCTAAGCTGTTACGGATATTTTTTCTGTACTTAAGCAGCTGAGTGAGGTTAACATTGGCTTTTAGTAAAATCTCAAGATCTAACTTTAATATCCTTGTTTATTTTTATGTCTTATGATATAGACATGGTTTTAGGGATTAAAGTGGTTGATTTTTACATTAATCTCAAGATGCAAATATAATCACCCTGTTATTACTGTTTCTGTTAATATCTCATACAGTGAATGTGCACATTGCAATGCAACAATTCAGAAATTTAGAGATATGAGTAACTATTAAAGATTTTAAGCTAAAAGTCCCCTTGACTGCGCTCAGTAGAGATACAGATGACCTTACAGGAGCCGCATCTCACGTTTTATCAAACTTGTGCAACTTAAGTGATGACTTAATTTTAACGGCTTGTTTGCAATCACCTGCATGAGTAAATTCAATGTGCTTAGGGTCCGTTAAAGTAGAAATTTGATTGTCCATGTCCTGATCAGCCATTACTTCTCTTAACCATGCGTTTAAAGAGGCAAAACAATAACAGAGCAATCAGTGCTAAATGGTGTTCAGTACAGATATGGCTTTATGGGGATCATTAAAGAGTAAATGAGGCAACAGCTGACATTTGATCAAAGTCACATCGGATTCTAGGTGAAAGGCAGATACCCTACACAGTTGCAATTGTCTCAGCAAGCTTAGATATTGTTGAAAGAATAAGCTTTTATTGGCTAACTAATAAGATTACAATATGCAAGCTTTCAAGGCAGCCCAGGTTCATCTTGCCTGAAGAAGGGGCCTGAGTTGCCTCGAAAGCTTTGCATATTGTAATCTTTTTAGTGAGCCAATAAAAGGTGTCATGTTGCTTGACTTTTCACTATATTCATAAAGGCTAACACAGTACAACACCCTAGTACTACTTGAAAGAATAAGAAACACAGTGTCAATGAGGAATTAAGATATTTTGATATTGTTGTGACATTGCTGTTATTTCTAAATTAACACTTCACTGTTGCATAGGTTTCTCAGTTTAATTCTGGAGAGATTCTTGAATGGAGCTGCTTCAAAATGTGGTAGCTTGCAAATCCATTCTGCTCCCATTCTTTTTATGTTTATCTGCTGCAAAAAATGGAACATCCTTTCAAAAGAGTATCTGAGTTTCTGTTTCACCATGCAAAACAAAAAAAAAAAAAATGCTCCTGCTACCGTGTACTTCTTGTGAACATTCAGCAGCAGTCACACTATTAGTTGTAGGCCCTTGCATCGGTGAATGTTTCATCATTTTTTTATTTCTTTGTTTTCCCCAACCTACCCCATCTACTATTTTTCTCTAAATGCTCACGTTTTGCTTTATATTGTACCCCACAACTTTATAAAAAAAAAGAGAATATTTCTTCATTCTTGACTTTTATTCGATCATACATAAATATTTACAGCAAGCCAAACTTTCACTAAATAAGATTAAGAATCATGTCTCTTTAAGGATGTCTTTAAATCAATTAAGTGAAGATCTTGCATTTGATTGCAGGTATATTGGTTGGATTTGAATGAATTTGTAAAAGATTTAAAAATATATTCATCATTTCCATTTAGTGAAATGTTTAAATGGTAATTTGGTTTGTTATAAATGTTAACAGTAGCCAAGCATCATTATTTCATCCTTTATTTCCAGTATATAACATAAAATCTAGGACCATCCCTGTTTCAGTTTTGTAAAGCAGCATTTGATTACAGCAGTGGTTCCAGTTTTGGGTTTTGGCTCCCCATCAACTAATGCAATGATATTCAGTTGTATAAATTGCATAAATACTGCTCAAGAAAATGTTTTATACCTAATAAAAAGTAGCCTAAGTGCAATAGAATCCGATTAACATTGTTCAAACCAGGCTGTTCTAAATGTTTTAATTAGCATACCCAGCTGTTGATGGCAATAATTTCACACAAAGAAGTTCAACATATAAAAAAGTTGACGTGATTTTTGTAGTCTTTTTAAACACCTTTCTGTTTTAACTTGCTAAACATTTAAATGTCTTCAATCAAAATATTTTAGTTTTTGGCAACACAATCTGCAGCATCAGTTCTTACAAGACAGATAAATTGAAACCCCACATAGATCAGAAAGATAATAAGGTCAGAAATGCTCATACTTCAGAATATAGAGCAGTAAAGCAATGAACATTAAATCAATCATACTTTTAACCAGTTTCCACCTGCTTCATTATTAAAATGCTCACACTAAGATGACATGGACTTTACTTACTCTTTGTATAATTTTCATAATTTCCATCATGACTTCTGTTCCATTCATCCATTATCCAACCCGCTATATCCTAACTACAGGGTCACAGGGGTCTGCTGGAGCCAATCCTAGCCAACATAGGGCACAAGGCACGAAACAAACCCTGGGCAGGGCGCCAACCCACCGCAGGACATGCACACACACACACACACCAAACACACACTAGGATTGCCAATACACCTAACCTGCTTGTCTTTGGACTGTGGGAGGAAACCGAACTATTCGGAGGGCTGCCACGCAGTTAGGAGAACCGGGTTCGCTTCCCGGGTCCACCCATTTACATAAACTGAAATTACTGAACATTTCTTCTTAGCTTTATCCATGCAGTGCAAACTTAGAACTTCTTCTCCAAAGTTCATATACATCTAATAAAGTATATCTACCTATATATCTTATTATTGTACCTTACTTGATCAAGTAAGTGTTTCAGACTGTTACAGAATGTTGTTCTTGAAAAAAGAAAAACATTGCAAGAATTGCAGTGATAGCCTCACATGTGCATTGTACAGCCTTAGCGTACATATATCAAAGGCCCTGTACATCATATAGAGCTCTAATAGCTTAGCAGTGCATTAGTCTTTGGAAATCGCTACTCTAAAATGATGAGCCTGCTAGGGCAGTTCCAAAACCCCTTGTTTAAACCTTCCAATAAAATCTCACTGTTCAAGCCCATCCATAAGGATCTGCCATATTTTCTGGTTGTCTGCCAGTGCAACTGGTTTACTTTCAGAAGCACACTTCACTAATTTGTTATTTTTTATCTAACTCATAAATAGAAATTTTAAACCACAGTAGTGTCATCGGCAAGGAACCCTGCAGCGCTGTAAAGTTAATTTTGAATACATACATGGTTTCCTATTGTTTCCTGTTTTTAACACCCATATTGATACCGCGTTCTAAATAAATTCCACTTGCCGTGTGATCATCTATCTCTTGTTGGATGCCCTATTTTTTATATATTTATTTATTAAGTTTTTGATTTAGTAAATATATAATGATTATGCACAGTTTTATTTCCCCCTTTTGATATACAGTTTCAAATTTTTTTCCTCTCCTCTTTATCCTGCTGAATAACAAAAAATCAATCAAATATGTACTGTACAAAAAGAAAAAAAATCTAAAATCTGAGACCGCTTTGGGAGTTGAGAAAGAAGAGCTACAGCCAAGAAACTCTACCGTACCCTGTAGTATAGCTAGACAGGTCCCTATTGAGTAAAAATCAAGTCAGATTGTATCATATGCTTCCTTGCTAAAATTACCTTATTCCAAAATGTCTTGATATCTGCCGATTCTACCCTATATTTTATAATCGCTTCCAATAATTTAGAACAGAAACATGTTAAAATGGACTGTAGTTAGCCTTCATGCTGGGATCCTGCTCTTGGTATTTTCTCCAGTGTGTATTAACCTCTGAAAAATATATGTTAAAACATATTTGTATAAAATGATTGGTTTTTTGAAGACTATAGACCAAATATTTTCCAATCCTTGTGACTAAATATGCTTTTAGTATTGTTAATATGTGTGATTTCTCTCCCTCCTAATTGTTTAATATGCCCTTAGTAATTCCCTGTGTTTACCAGGATGTTCAGGGCTAGAATTTAACTCAAAATACTTGGTAGCCTGATGGACAAGTGGATTTAAAAATGTAATAGTCCTGGCAAATCTCTAAGAGTGCTTTTTGTATAAAAGATCAACTATATATCTGGATGAACAGAAAAAGTATTTTGAGGTATAAATTGGAAACAAAGCAGCCCGTCAATAAAAACTGGATGTATTCCTCAATCATATCAATGTCTATAGCTTTGAAGCCACACAGGCTCCATGTACAGTGCATCCAGAAAGTATTCACAGCGCATCACTTTTTCCACATTTTGTTATGCTACAGCCTTATTCCAAAATGGATTGAATTCATTTTTTCCTCAGAATTCTACACACAACACCCCATAATGACAACGTGAAAAAAGTTTACTTGAGGTTTTTGCAAATTTATTAAATAACATTGTATAGCAATCCATTTTAACATTTAATGTCTCATGCTAATTCTTATTTTATTTGTGCAATTTACAATTGTTGGCTAATGTCAGAATTCTAATTAGATATAGAATATGTCCGAATCTGAGTGGCAGATATCTGTAAATCCATTTTCACTAGTGGAAACCGTGGGAATTTTTCCAGATTGTTTCTTATAGAGCTTTCCATTAGAGATATCTGTAATTACATTTTCACAAGTCAAGGTTAGAATTCCAGAGGCTTTTCATTTATTTGAATGAAATATACATCAGATTTGATTTTTGATGTTTTAAATGCCATTTGAAATATTCAAAATGTAATTGAAGTTTTTTGTATGTATAATTACAAATAACTCAATTTCCAGAGAGGTCAATAAGAAAAAGAACCCCAATTGTATATATCTCTTTTTCACAATATAGTTGGTTTTGTTATAAAATATATTATTTTTAGATTATAATGTAATTATAAATAGTGAAAAGAAGGCTTGTAATTTTGATATATTTTGCCTTATACATTAACCTCCACTGTTCAAAGAGAATGCAAAAACAAAGTGCTAACACCCATAGGCAATGACTTAAAATAAACTGTAGTAAAGATAACTTTAAATAATTACATGCGAGTTACAATAACACATTTAAACATTGTTCAGCTCTGTTTTCCTTAAGTATGTGAACTTTCCTTGCCATGCTACAGCTTTCAAATGAAAACTTAGTTCTCCAGAAGCTGTCAAAACTGGATTACAGCATTAGTACCACAGCACAGACTACATGAGCATGCTTAGTTTTACAAAAAAATCCTTTTTTTTTTCTTTTTCTTTTATTTAATTTTTTTTACATTTACTACATTTAAAATAATACAGCAAGAATAATAGTATGCTTCAAAAACAGTCCATGAAGTTTAGTATTCAAAGCCACTACAGCAGGTATCCTTGAGAGGATGAACAGCTACGGGCCTACATGTGAATCTATAGGCACAACAAGAAAAGAAGGAAACACTATCTGAAATAATGGAGTTATTAAGAGGAGCTGCCACAATGTTAGATTATAAGTAACAGAGATACTGTAGCTCTGTGCACACGCATGAGGAAACTGCATGTCTCTGTCTTGACACACTTTTGTTGTCCCAACAACCTACAACATACAGTATGTACTCACTCCTAGACAATTTTTTAAAGTGCCTACATTAATATTAGGAATTTTCACATGACATAAAAAAAACCTATTTTACTATTAATATTGACAAAATTACAAGCCTGACAGAAAATCTAATAGCCTCAGACTAGCAGACTAGCAGACAGTTTCATGCCCTGATGGTTGTGTGTTTATTTTCATCCAGTCATTTATTTATTTCTTTATTTCTCCCAGTACTAAGTCATGAGGAATCAGTGTCAGTCTATCGCAAAACTGTTTCGTCAGTATATTTTGTTTGAACAATGTTTTTCCTAATACATTTTATCTCCTTTTTGATTTTTTCATACATTGTCAGCAGTATTCTCTAGGTGCTTTATCTCATTTTTCTTTTCTTTTGTACTGTTTAATATTCAGTCTAATTTTCTTCTACTTGTTACAGAGATTCCATTTCTTTAGTAATTATTTTCTTATTTTACACTTTCATTGGCTTAATTAGTATACTGCTTTCTAACTTTTGGCATAAACTATTCATTATGATAAAGTATTATTATTAATCAACCGTCCCTGCATTTTCTGCAAGTGCCTAAAATGTGGCCTTTTGAAGTCAAACACAATACTTTTAGTTTCCGATTATTCACACTGCCATCAAAGGGTAACTTTACGGTACATTGTGATCACTAACCGGTTCTTAACACTTCAATAACCTTTTTAGTCTGAATTTGGGCTTGATTATTACGGAATGACAGTTAAAGCAAAAAAGCAGATATCAATTATTTTACGATTTTTATACTGATGCAAATAATGCCATTTTGTAACCTTGAATTTGTTAATGTTTCTTCAAAGTATTTCTTTGCACTATTTTTCTTAGCAATGTATATTTTGCAATGCCCTGTTTGTTAATTTCACTTGTGTTTTTAACTGTTTTCCAATTTTTGGTGCAGGCCGACAAGTCTTTATCGTTCCAAAAGCATGAACAAATACAGTAGCCTTTACCAATCTGATTGTAGCCAAAGGATTAAGAATTGATGGCCTAAATGTTACAATTTTATACAGGCTATAGATGGTAAAGAAAAGTGCAGTTAGTATCATCACTAAACTAAATAAATGTCTTCATATGTGATAGCCCTGTGGTTTTATTTGCCAGTGATATTCAGGCTGTGTTTTTTTTTTTTGTTTCTTTTCTAAACGTTTCTTTTAAATTTTGTTAAATTTTTCTCTACAATAAACTCTGTACATATTGTTAAATATAAAAAGTATCTCTACCAGAGGCAGAGGTAAATACAATTGGATACTATACTATACTTTATCTTCCCGTTCTCAATGATTATAGAATGCCCTTTCAATAGAGCTGCGCTTCCCAAATAAAGTCTGGAGTCAAAACTCAGTTTAAACACTTGGTACTTTTTGTAATAACTTAGGCTGTTTGAATTTTGTAGTACATATTTATTTTCTGTTTCTCCATTAAGAGCCTTTGGATTTGAATGTGTCCAGCCCACAATCATTTCTTATCGTATTTATATTCTAAATCATATCCCATTTAAAGAAAAATAAACTTGTGTACGTCTGTAATACTTGTCACCAAAGAGAATATAAAAAGTTATCTCTAGAAACAATTCATAGTCTCAATAAATTTGGAAAACTTGTATATTTGATCTGGGTTGACCCTCTAAAATATAAGGGATAATGTGATTGCAGTTAATAATGATTCTTTTGTTACTTGAGATTTTATTAATTTATTTGCTATGTTTGGTTTTATTTTTTTCCTGGGCAACTGCAGAGATTTTCTTATTTCCAGTTCTGATAGTTTTCCAAAATATTCCTCTCTGAAAATTATTTTTTTAATTGCTTGTAGCTTGAGAAGACAGACAGGCATGAGAAAGGAAGTGACGAGAGTGCTAATCAAGTCACTGTAAGTAGAAAGCAAATTCCTTTTTCTGGCAATACTCTTGCCCTTCTTCCTTCTCTCAATGACATGACAGATCATTACAGGGCAATCAAGCAAGGGAGAACTTTATTTGTTGAAGGATAAATCACCTCTGACACAAGTAGGTTAGGAAATAAAACACTGTCAGATCACTTGTGGAAAATAAAAGACACAACTTTTTACAAGAAATATAAACCTGCTGATACAAAGTAAGAGCTCAGTGATATGCTTACAAAAAGAGTCTGCTTGTCGCTTTGATATATCTCTGTCAGATGTATGTTTAGGTAGAAGAATGTCACACTGTGATGTATGGTAGTTCTACATTTGAGGAGCAGAATTAGCACTGATAATTTGTAACAAGTGATGAGAATGTTGCCAGGTATACACAAATTTAATGCTACAGTATATTGCTTTATGTGGAAAAGGCATGTTCTTAATAACAACAATTGGGTCTTTTTTAATACACCTTTTACACTTATCACTATATTGAAGAAATAATTGTTCTGCCTATGCATTTTTTTTTGCTGTCAACATTTTATTTTCATAAAATGTTTCCACCACAGCCTTTGTACTCAGTTAATGTGCAGACATAATCAAGAATAACTGGCATTTCTGTCAAAAAGATCAACTTGAATCCGCAATATTTAGATCTGTATTTGAGCTTTTGCTATAGATTACCTTTCTACCATTAACATTTATTGAGGTTTCAGCAAGAATTGCATTTTTTTGTGAAATTTACCATAATATACATTTAAATTAAGGAAATATTGAGCTTTAAATAAATATTTTAACAAATATGTGTTGTCAATGATAGTCTTCTTAGTTTTTTTTTATCTTTTTAGTAAATATATACTGTATATATGTGTTTGTATATATATGTATGTGTGTGTGTGTGTGTATATATATATATAAAACACATTGAATGAGGAAGTGTGTCCAAACTTTTGGCCTGTACTATATATATATATATATATATATATATATATATATATATATATACACACACTAGGGGTCTTCGCTTGCCAACCCCTACCCCCGTTACCCTCCAGCTCTACACACCATTGTGAAGAGGGGGGCTGAATACACCCCATGAAGACTGGAAACAATTATTCCTCTAGAAGCAAAACTTTACATCTAAATCCATCTGCATAATTAAAATTCTATGTATAGTTTTTTCTATATATCTAATAAAATACCACATATAACATTAATTAGTTTTTCTTTTTAATCTCTGAGTAACTGCTTAGTTAGATACACACACACACACACACACACACACACACACACACATATATATATATATATATATATATATATATATATATATATATAGTGGAGCCGACCCGTACACAGACAGGCGGACATGTTGTTCTTCACCACCACACGTTTATTATGTACAATATTTACAATTATTTGGTCACTCAGACCCAGTTCAAATAAGTGCACAAACCCCAAACACAGTCCTGGCCACACAATGCCTTCTCTTCGGGCCGCCTCCACACTCTCTTCTGCCTCGTCCTGCTTCCACCCGACTCCAGCCTCGAATGAAGGGAGACGGCCCCTTTTATCCTCTCCCAGATGAGCTCCAGGTGGCTCCCGGCATTCCCTTGTTGACCACACCCCAGCGTGGCGGAAGTGCCGGCTGTTCTCCCGGCAGCTCTCCGGGCACCCTTTTAATTCTTCCCCCCAGCACTTCCTGGTGTGGCGGAAGTGCTGAGGTAACAGGTCCCTAAGGCATTGGGGCGCCTCCTGGTGGTGACCACGGGCCCCTACAGGGTAGGGCTTCCATGCCCTCGACCCGTGGCCCCCAAAGCAACCAGGAAGGTGGCCCCCACGTGATCCAGGGTGGGCGCAGACCCACATCCGGTCCCTCACGGCGTCCCGGCCGGGTCGTTGCCCCTGGCATACCTGACAATATATATATATATATATATATATATATAATATATTGTCACAAGAACGAGACATGGACAGATAAAGGTTTGGGGCAGCCACCCGTGTAATGTGGTATCCTGGCTGCAAAAGTCGTTTGAGCAAAATATACAGCACTGAAGTGCATACAACTGAGTCCAAAACAAGACTGCGGATAAAGGGAGAAGGGGCAGGTTTTAAAGGGGGAGACAGGAAGTGAGGTCATATGGATCAAGCACGTGGTCTTCCACCATTGGATCATAGCCGGACGTGACATCAGGGGGACTGGAGCTGGTGTGGCCGACTTCCATTGGCTCGGTCCCAGAAGTGATGTCAGGAGAGCCAGGTGGAATCCCCCGGGAATGGTCTACAGGCAAGGGAGAAAAAGAGTCAGTGCACTCTGCCACACCCCGGCATGCCTCCGAACTGCCTTCACTCAAGCCCTTTAGCTGCCTCCCATGCGCACGTGTGTGACAATATATATATATACACACATACATATACACACATATATACTGTGACAGATAGGGGGTGCTGTCGTCCCCTTGAACCCTCAGATCAGATGCCAGACACCCGATAAAAGTCCAAATTCTAACTTTATTATAATAATAATGTGCAAAAAGCACCCTCCACTCCACAGTACTCATAAATAATCACAAATACAATTATCAATCACAATCCTCCACTCCCAGTCATGTCACACTTCCTCCCAACTCAGCTCAATACGCTGGGGTTTCCCACAGTCCTTTATAGTCCTTGACCCGGAAGTGCTTCTGATCCCTCAGTCCATGTGATTACCCAGCACTTCCGGGTCAGGTGAAAACTCCTATTTTTCTTCATCTAAATATGCTTGAACTTCGCCCTGAGACTGTTCTTTGGATAAAGTTACGCATACTCTATTGTGCCCTTTATGAATGTACTTGTAGATGTACTTAATACTCATTTCCGATGCAAAATACTCGACATTAATATGACAATTGAATTGTTTGGGCAAATACGGGTTATATGGTACAATCATTGAATTATTGATCGTCACAATTTTACCATCTTTCTTTCCGTGATAAGTGTGTTTGTTGTTCGTGATGATTATCTCTTCGGCCATAATCCGGAAAGCCAGCCTTAGTCTTATCTGTTGATTGAACGAACACTTTAGGAAATTTCTTTTAACACTTTTTCTGTTTTGAGTCCCAGTGTACTGAATCTTTTATATGTGGTCCATGAGACGTGTTTAATGACTTTCTATCATAATTCAGGATAGGTTTCTCTATTTGGAATTTCAGTACAGACAAAACGATTTACATCATCAGCAGTTAATAATTTATTTTGCAAAGTAACCAATAAATGCATGTGAGGTAAACCCCGTTTTTGAAATTTGATCGTGTAAATGTATGCTCTGATTTGACCGAACACCATTTCGATTCTATGTTGCATCGCTTCTCCATTATCATAAATATAAACCTGCCCGAATTGTGGTGTCTTCAAAATTAAACTTGTCATAGCTTTTATTGTTGCGGGACCACAAATTCTAATAGTGTATGGTCCTGAATCATGTAAATCTACATTTTGAGTATTGAATGATGCGAATGTGAAAAGATTATTGTAGACTCGGATATTTTGCCTGTAGTGTTTGTGGATTTCACTTTCACCAAACAACAAATCTTTTAATTCTACTGCATATGCCTCTTCATTGGGAGGCAACACTACTTTTCCCTGATGGCAACAGGAATTGGACGATCTCAAAATTAAACTTTAAAGCCTTACAATATCTACATACTTCTGACATATCACCTATGTCCAGGTGTTTTTGCTGTTCCGTTATTTCACCGAGTAATAATTTCCATTTGTTTGTGCTAATGCGATCTTTACTATCTTTTTTTTTGATACTTTCAAATTTAACTAGTTTCATAATCTCTAACCAGCTCTTCATGTGTATCGCGCCGTTTTTGAACGTCATTATGAAGTCTTTTATTTCTGACCCTGATTGGACCTAGTGCTTTTCAATTCCACTTGGTCTGGGTTGATTATAACTTTCCTTATTTTCTGAATTTGCACATAGATTATTATTGTTCTCTTGTGCATCCTTTTTTGCCTTCTTTTCTCTCCAACACTTTCGTGTCTCATTTTGATGCGATGCTCTTTCTTGTTCGCTTAGTGGTTCACGTGCCATCTAGAACGTATAACATTTTTAAGAGCTGGAAGCACATGAAGTGTGTCTGCCAAAAGCATTCCAACAACTGTGAGGTTAGATCACCGTGAACTTTTTTTAAATTGTTTATAAGTAGGGCGTGACGTGCAAAAGCCACCATCTCACGGGTCTTGCTTCATAAGCTTGTAATGTTTAGTCTCGCGTGACGTCAAAGTGTCTCTCTGAAATGATCACATCTCGACCCAAGATTTTTTTATATAATAGATATATACAGTGGTACCTCGGTTCACGACCATAATTCGTTCCAAACCTCTGGTCGTAAACCGATTTGGTCGTGAACCGAAGCAATTTCCACCATAGGATTGTATGTAAATACAATTAATCCATTCCAGACCGTACAAACTGTATGTAAATATATATTTTTTTAGTTTTTAAGTACAAATATAGTTAATTAAACTATAGAATGCACAGCGTAATAGTAAACTAAATGTGAAAACATTGAATAACACTGAGAAAACCTTGAATAACAGAGAAAACTAACACTGCAATAGTTTGAGCTATAGTGCTAGGAAGCGCTCGCTAAAAACACTTTTTTTTTAATGAGTTTAAAGCACAGGGAAAAAAAATGAACATTTGAAAAATCCGTAATTTAATAAACCACCAAGAAAAGTAACATTGCCACAATGCACGCTATGAACCGATCGCTGTAAACAGAACTGAAAACAAAAACAAGCCTTTTCTACCTTAGGCGTCCAGCTTTCCCTCTCTCGCTTGCTCGCTCGCTCGTTCTCTCTCTCTTTCGTGTGTGCGTGTGTCTCTTTCGCGAGCCTGGAGCGCCTGTGTGTGTGCCTCTGTCTCGCGCGCCTGTGTGTGTGTGCCGCTGTCTCGCGCGCCTGTGTGTGTGTGTGCCTGTG
>JANRMT010062790.1:47645739-47720963 GCA_026402145.1 Polypterus bichir lapradei
GTGTGTGTATCGCGCTCTCTCTCTCTTACTCGCTCGCTCGCTCGCTGCACAGGAAATGCACAGGGAGAGACTGAACATGTACAAACCTAAAGGGAAACTGGCTTGTTCGTATACCGAGTGTGTGGTCGTGAACCGAGGCAAAAGTTTGGCGAACTTTTTGGTCGTAAACCGAGTTGTACGTGTACCGAGACGTTCGTGAACCGAGGTTCCACTGTATAGTGGAAGTCACGGGGACGTACAGCTCCCCAAACCCAGACACAGACAGGCACAGAGACACACACGTGCAAAACACCGCACACTTTATCATTTTTCCTGTGGGATAAACGCTTTTCCCCGTTTCCCACCAATACAACACTGTCCAAGCACAACAGCACCCAAATCTTCTTCTTCACTCTCTCTCTCTCCTCTCTGCTGCCCCCACTCGTCTCCCAGCAAACTTTACCCTCCTTTATAGTGCTCCAGGTACTGGGTGCGGCAGAAGTGCTGGAGTCCAGGGGAGAACACTAATAATCTATGTGCAAATTCAGAAAATAAGAAAGTAATAATCAGCCCGGACGTCCCGCGAGAGACACTTTAATGTCCCGCAAGACAAAGCAGTGAGACCAAAGGACAAATGCTGCACAGGCTTTTACATGATTGACGCGCAGCGCGACAGACAGAACATGCAGTTCGGCAGCAGGAGCAGAAAGACAGCAGCTGATCATTCCGCGTCTCCTTAGCATGCGTTCAGTCGCCCCCTTCACAACAGGGTGGGCAAAGCCCCCTAGTATATATATATATATTGTGGCAGGCACCTCTTCATTATATGTTCAGAGGGAGCAGCCATGGACTGTGTAATACCTCCCCCTGGATGCTAGATGGCTGCCCCCCTGGGTTGGAGCGGTGCCTCGGTTTCCCGTAGGGCTCCATGGGAATTGGAGTTGGGTGCAGTCCTGTTGGGTCCCACAGGCGCCGACAGGGGATGCTGCAGCTGGGACTCCTGAGCCCATATGAGCAGCGTATTTGCCACACCCGGAAGTGCAGTCGGAACTAGGCAGTCAACCACCACTCAATGGCCAGAGTCTGGAGGGGGAAGAAGCTTTAAGGAGAAATGGTGGTGCCAAAGAAGAGTGTTTTGGTGTACTGGGGACTGTGCTGTGCCTGTGGGGGTCACGGGGAAGACGTACCCCAAAGGTGAAGAAAAAAAAAAAGTTGTTTTTTTTTTATACGTGCCTCCAGTGTGAGTCTGTATCAAGTCAGGTGCCTATATAACGCCTTTTACAATATATATACTGTACAGTTGTGCTTGAAAGTTTGTGAACCCTTTAGAATTTTCTATATTTCTGCATAAATATGACCTAAAACATCATCAGATTTTCACTCACGTCCTAAAAGTAGATAAAGAGAAACCAGTTAAACAAATGAGACAAAAATATTATACTTTGTCATTTATTTATTAAGGAAAATGATTGAATATTACATATTTGTGAGTGGCAAAAGTATGTGAACCTTTGCTTTCAGTATCTGGTGTGACCCCCCTTTGTAGCAATAACTGCAACTAAATGTTTCCGGTAACTTTTGATCATTCCTGCACACTGGCTTGGAGGAATTTTAGCCCATTCCTCCGTACAGAACAGCTTCAACTCTGGGATGTTGGTGGGTTTCCTCACATTAACTGCTCGCTTCAGGTCCTTCCACAACATTTCGATTGGATTAAGGTCAGGACACTTGACTTGGCCATTCCAAAACATTAACTTTATTCTTCTTTAACCATTTTTGGGTAGAACGACTTGTGTGCTTAGGGTCGTTGTCTTACTGCATGACCCACCTTCTCTTGAGATTCAGATCATGGACAGATGTCCTGACATTTTCCTTTAGAATTCTCTGATATAATTCAGAATTCATTGTTCCATCAATGAAGGCAAGCCGTCCTGGCCCAGATGCAGTAAAACAGGCCCAAACCATGATACTACCACCACCATGTTTCACAGATGGGATAAGGTTCTTATGCTGGAATGCAGTGTTTTCTCCAAACATAACGCTTTTCATTCAAACCAAAAAGTTCTATTTTGGTCTCATCCGTCCACAAAACATTCTTCCAATAGCCTTCTGGTTTGTCCACGTGATCTTTAGCAAACTGCAGACGACCAGCAATGTTTTTTTTGGAGAGCAGTGGCTTTCTCCTTGCAACCCTGCCATGCACACCATTGTTGTTCAGTGTTCTCCTGATGGTGGACTCATGAACATGCACATTAGCCAATGTGAGAGAGGCCTTCAGTTGCTTAGAAGTTACCTTGGGGTCCTTTGTGACCTCGCCGACTATTACACGCATTGCTCTTGGAGTGATCTTTGTTGGTCGACCACTCCTGGGGAGGGTAGCAATGGTCTTGAATTTCCTCCATTTGTACACACTGTCTGACTTTGGATCGGTGGAGTCCAAACTCTTTAGAGATGGTTTTGGAACCTTTTCCAGCCTGATGAGCATGAATAACTCTTTTTCTGAGGTCCTCAGAAATCTCCTTTGTTCGTGCCATGATACACTTCCACAAACATGTATTGTGAAGAGCAGACTTTGATAGATCCCTGTTCTTTAAATAACACAGGGTGCCCACTCACACCTGATTGTCATCCCATTGATAGCAACCCATTTTTTCTATTAAACATTTTTTTTATAAAGCCTCTATATCCTTTAAGACTGATGGCAAAATAATAATAACACAACATATAAGGGGTATTTATTCACTCTGTCACTCTTTTTGAGAAAGTTCTCCATAGATAATTTATGTTGGGAAAGAGACCTTTCAATCAAAATTTATGGTAAGGAAAACATACACTCCTCATGGATTTGTGCAAAACACAGAGGAAGTCAACTAAAAATCAGGTTATGTAAAATGTGCCAGGTCAAGACTGTAATTGTGTTGTTAGATACCTGCCTCTTTCAGTCAGATATTTTTGGATAGTCTCACATTAAGGCATGCTGGAAACAAAACTTTGCCTGCCTGTCAGACTGTATTGATGCCAGTATTGCTCTTAATACAGTTACAGCAGTGATCGGTGTATCACTAGATGAGATAATATTGTGTAATGAAAAAACTACATTGTTTGCTCTTTACCTTATCTTATTCAAGAAGAAAAATTGTAATACATCCACTATTGTATTATATTTAAGATTAGAAAGAAATCTCATTTTCTATCTGATGAGCTATCCAAAACCTCTTTGGAAATGGGGAACATTTTATTAGTTTTATTCTTAAAGCAAGCATGTATGGCTTTACTTAACCATCTGGGTGCTCTAGAAAAACTATATATTAGGTTATCCAATTTTGTACCACTGCAGATGTGTTATCTATAGTATGGAAGCTAAATTTGACATAAAATATTGTATTACTTATTCTTTTCTGTAGCATGCTTACTGTAACATATTCTTATAAAACTAATACAGGTGAGAAAAGAGAAAAAAATGAACAGGAAAATGTGTTATACATCTCTCTTGTCCCCGATAGCAGTATATTTCTCTCATGGAGGAAAGATATTTAGTTTTAGTCAAGATTAAATATCCTCAAAATTAACTGGATCTGATAGCAACAAACTAAAAGCAGTGAGCAGCAAGCTTTACACCAGACTGAGACATTTGATTTAATACATGTTATTTATACAAGGCACCTTTCTAAGCACTCAAGGACACCGAACAAACAATAAATAAAAAAACACATTATAAACAAAACTTAAAACATCAGAAAATATAAAAATTATATTAAATGTAATCATAGAGAAAATGATTATATTGAAAATGATTTGGTATTGTTGGAAAAGCATCTCCCTTTTACTTACAATAAAGATTTTAAAATCTAGATATAGAGTACACCTGAGAATAGTGATTCTCTTTTACTTTATATTTTAGCATCTGAATTAATTTCATGTAAAAGTTAAGTTTAATTTAAAATACGTATTTACCTTAGTTACAAGTTAATCTTGCATGCTGAAGGTGGTTTAGGTGCTCCCTAATTTAAATAGCTGGAAATAACCGTGTCAGGTGATGCTTACTTCTGATTCTGTGTCAAGTCAGACAATCAGTGGAGTAAGTGGGTGTTGCAAGGGGGGTTTAATGAGATTCATTATCACTCTCTGTGGGTGGCAGTGTCTTAGAAAGATCAGATTTTAAATGCTATTGCCAAACATGTACTGTATGAGAATACAGCTGAGGGATTCAACATATAAATACATTACAACAGTAAAACATGTTTCTGGCAAGGTATGGTATCATTTGTTGTACATCCTTGTGTTCATTTGTGCATCTATAGGTTGTTATTCTCAAAATTATGTTTGAATTTTTTTTCATATGTTTCACACCATTTTCTACATTTGTCTCATGGATGTCACTGTGTATGGCAAGCCAAATTAACATTTAGAGATATCTCAAAATACATTTTAATATATCTGGAAATGCATTTTATAATATCTCAAATAGATTTCAAGATGTCTTGAAATGATACACTATACATCTTGAGAAATCTGAAATGCATAAGTTCCTGTGTGTTTTGAGATATCTCAAGTACATTTTGAAATATGTTAAAATATACCCGCTGGCAATTTCAGATATCTGAAATACATTTTCAGATATTTTAAAATAACTTTCTGTGCATTTCAAGATATCTCAAAATCACTTCCTGTAAAATGTACTATTCTTTCAATGGGACTTCTTGTCTATTTCAGGATATTTGAAAATGCATTTGAGATATCCTGAAAAGCATCACAGTTCCACTTGGGAATATAACAATTATTGCTAACCCAAACATGGCTTATGTAAGACCATATATTGCTTGATATTTTTATAGACTCTTAGTTTGCAAGTCTTTCTGTTTGAATTGTTTTTGGAAACACAACTAAGGAACTCTCTTTATAAACCAAGGACAAAATTAATTTCCACCAAAGATGTAAAAGGGGGGGTTGGCTTTGGTGGGGGTTAAAGTGTCAGTGAAGTAGAAATGCAGCAGCATGTGTCCTAAGACCCTTCTTGCTTAGATATATGCAGTTTCCCATCAATTGTATGTCTTAAATGCATCTTGGTGATTTGTGTTTCTTGCTACTGCTGTCCAAATTTCCTTTTGTTTTACTACTAACGTCAGTCAGTCAGTCATTTTCCAACCCACTATATCCTAACACAGGGTCACTGGGGGTCTGCTGGAGCCAATCCTAGCCAACACAGGGCGCAAGGCAGGAAACAAATCTGCATGTCTTTGGACTGTGGGAGGAAACCAGAGGAAACCCATGCAGACATGGGGAGAATATGCAAACTCCACGAAGGGAGGCAGCAGCGCTAACACTGTGCCACCGTGCGGCCCTCCTACTAACGTCTTTGAACAAAAATAAACCTGACATCAATAGTGGAAGATTTTTCCCATCCTCTTTAGGATTCTCATTTATTCATGTGAGATGTAAAATCCACGTGTAAACACTGTTAGCCTGAGAATTTTGCTGGGTCAGTGAGATATGTTTTAACAAGCAAATCCCTATAAATTCATGAAAATAAATTAACTTGGAAATTTCCCAGGTTCTGTATGTGATATCAGCTCACTGTGTAACACTGCTCTTGGGTTGTTCCCAAAACATTAAAATAGGAAAAACAGTATTTTTAGAGGCTATTTATTTATCAGATTTCCTATGAAAGTTCTATTATATTTTATTTTAATTTCCATCTTGTAATTAGGGACACATTTATCAGTAAAACTTAATTTGTTGTTTTTTCTTTATCCATTTCAATGAAAGTATAATAATAAAAACGTATGACTATAATCATATGTGTCGAAGAAAAACTGTTTTACTATTACTATGCAGTATATAATATGATGATGAAAGAAAAACAAGCAATAAGTGCATAACATGTAACAAAAATGATTTATTTGCCCTTTATACTTAAAGGGTTTTTCTAGATTATAATTATATTGATTGCATAGAATTAATAGAACTGCAAAGTTGAGGTAATTCAAAGTCATTTTTACTAACTTTTTCTCGGACTCAGTGAAATGTTGCCAAAAATTTGTATCAAACATATGCAGGCTCTAATGAAAAAGGGGTGACATTGATCAGCTGTCCAAGTCGACTTTTCAGAATGTTTTCAGGAGGTGCCTTTGAGGGCCTGAAGCATTGACAACTTGCTTTCACACAGGTATAGTAAACTGAAGCATCATGACTGGAGACTTTAGCTGTTTCATTGACTTGAAGACAAACAGATCATACTTTACCATAGCAACCTTATTGACAATAATGAGCTCAATGAGGATTTGTATATAAAATCATTACCAGGAGTTCTGCACATCTAATTAAAAAATAGTTTCCTCAAAGCAATTTACCATCAATCCAGTTCTAGTCAAGGCATTTCCCTTTTTCCAGGTGAACCACACTTTCTAAAATTCCTTGAGATTATACGTGGTATTCAGGATCGGCAAGTTATTAGACTGAGCTGAATGATATATAAAATTAAACTAAGCAAAAATTAATAAGAATGGGACACAAATGAACAGTTAGATGTTCCACACAGTTTATGACATTTAGCCCCATTCCTCATCTGACTTGCTGAGCCTGATTATGATGTTAGTGGAATTTGCTATGGGGTGAAACAGGAGAGGGTGCCCCACACCTACAATAACACCAAAGGAGTCGGGGTATCAAAAGTCTGTTTACTTATGGTTTAGCACACAAGAAAATATAAACAAAGAGACAATTTAAAGTAACAAATGAGAAATATTTAATAATAACCTGCAGCCTCATCTTGCTTTCCTATGCAGGCTTGAACCCTTGTGTGCCTCACCACACCTTACCTGTCGTCTGCTTCTCTTTGTCCAGGTTTTTCACTCACAACCCTGGCCTCTTCTTCCCAACAGGGAATCTTTGATTCAGTTCTAATTTGACTCTACATTGAGATGAGGCGGCCTTGCACGCCTCCAGGAGTTACTATTTGGATAAGAGTCAGCCTTTCTTTGGCTACTGGAATACCAAGCTATAACTCTGTCCGATGACCCGTATAGTCACTAGACAGAATGTGCTGACTATCTGAGATGCCTTAAAAAGGTAACATCATCCTGTGTCTTTGCTGTGCCAAATAGGGTGGAGGAGTGGATTTTTAAAATAAAATATGGTCTCAATTTTTTGAACTTGGGATACTGCACTGCACATTGTTGGCAAGAAGATATTCAGGCTCCATACCAAAGTTTTGGTATGTAATTTGGGAAAGCACTTTTAGGTTCCTAATTATTATTATAACACTTGCCACCTTTTGGCTGTGGCCTTCTTTCCACACTAGCCTGCATCTTTGTATAGCCACTTTCAGTTTTTTTATCTATGTTATGCTTTGCTGGACTGATCTACTTTGAGGCCTTTTTCCATCTTTGATATTGGGACCATTGAGATCTATTCTCATAATTCACACAAATAAGGATTGCTGAATGGTGGAGACTTACTTAAAGGCAGTTAAAAGAAAATTCATACAGTTTGCAGGAAGAGAAAAGACCTGCAACAAAATCCAGGAGGAAAGCAAACTTGAAATTCCTTAGGAAGACAAAGTTAAAAGCCTAATCAGTTCCCATTGTTTTCATTACTTGCAACAAGATTAAGACAATCATGTACAACCACATGGACATGCAGCTTAAACTTCCATTATGCCACGTGATCAAAAGACACACAATGTCATATAAATAAAACATTGCAATGGTGACCTAACAGTGAAAATTAAACACAGCAATTGTGTTTTAAAACCTGATTCTTGCCAATTAGACAACCATTCATAAAAGGAACGTCTCGACAGAGAATTTTGAATATGAAAAAAAAACAAGAGTTTTTTTAAAAAGAGTGGATCAGATTTCCTGCAGCTTATGAAAAGGAAGTGTTTCAGAAAAGCCCATCAGTAAGAGGTCATTTATATGGTAGAATTACAGACATGGCACCTATAGTCCTTCATAACTGGCAGTTTGTGAATGTTTCAAAGCTTATCGATTGAATTTAAGAACAATTTGCATTATATGACTGCAAAATGTTATCAGTTTCTTTTTAATGTTGTCTCCCAAATACCACTAGAGCCAGAACGTGACCTCAGTTTCTCCAGTCATGTGTGCATTTTTATTTTTAGCAATTTCCAATAGGTCACATAGTACAAGATTGTTTTTCAGGTTTGTTTCACAGAGCAGATAAATTAAATCTAGCATTTTTCTGCTTGGCAATTCACCTAATCTCAATATTTTTAAAGATATTTTTCCAGATGGCATGCTTTTGTTTGTTTAATATAATTACAGCATATTTCCCTCATTTCACCATTTTCATTTTCTTTGGATGCAAAGGTCCATATATATTGATCATATTTGTGGAACTTTATTTAAAAAGGTTGCAGTGTTTAATAGCTTTCACTTTCTTTACTGAAGAAATACACTGAAACCCTTGAAGCCTAGTTGTTTCTTAAGTCAGAGTGTGAATTAGAGCAGTTTTAAAAGACATTATTCGGCAAATAAGACCTGGTCAGTCGTAGAACTGATAGCACTGTTGTTACTTGTGTGGCTAATGCTAAGGGAGGTTTCACACTTATAATATTCTTGATTAAGGTTTGTTTATTTTTTTAATATAGTAGCAGAGTTTAGACAAATATGACAGTGAAGAGGTGTGTGTGATGTATTCATTACATATTTTAAAGTGATACATTGAAATTTCTGAATTTACAGAGATTTGATGTGTCCTTCTTTCTAAGAATTGAGAAAGTGATAACTCATCAACTGCCTCTGTATAATGCTTATATAAGTTCCAGCAGCCATTTCCATCCCATCAAAGCTTCTTCCTCCGCTCTCCATGGTCCTTAGCATCCTTAGGGGTGAAAGCCATTGTCATTGTTTTAATATCATTGGACACCACTCCGTATGCCTGAACCACCTTAGTCTGTTTCTCTTCAAAACAGCACATAGCGACACAACAAGTCTTTCACATAAAATGACATTCATCATCTTCTCCTTCTATAACACTCCATCCATCCAACCATCAACTTTACATCCTGTTCCACTTTCTTTAGCCATAGAGCATACTACTCCTGACACAGTTTTCATATGTTTTTCCCTTCATTGCCAGAGACAACTCCTTTAGAATTCAAAGTGAGAGGTGTTTCCAGAATTTACTCCATGCTCATGTGATAGTATGTAAACACAATTCAAAATAAAGAAAAAGTAACATTTACTGTGCATTCCATTTTTAGAAAGTCGATAATAGTGTAGGACTTGTGACTTTACACATGGTATAAATAACACTAAAAAATGACATTTCATCTGTTGATCGTTCAGGACGGAAACATTCAAATCATGCAGCTCTTAACTGTTTCGAAAATTCCACACTGTAGCACTCCTTTTTTCTTTTTAAAGTGGCTCCTGCGGTGCCGAGTGTATATGCATGTAGATAAAGAGGCAGATGGTAAGCAGAACTAACTTATTCAAATACTGCCTGATCCTTATAAAGAGATTATTCTTCAAAGCAATATAAAGGTTCTTTATTTTTCTATCCTCTCACAGGAAAATATTTAATGGCACAATCTTTCTGGTTAGCTGTTTGTTATACTTGGAAATTATAAGTGAAAGAGTGATGGTTATATGACCATTCCGTGCTATGTATAGAGAAAATGCAGCATAGATGAGTAATAATAGTTTTTAATATTGTTTGCAGAGTAATTAATCCTGGGTATGACGTTAAACTGCATCCGGCCTTGAAAAAGGACCTCCGACTTGCAGGGGAAACTTGGAGGTTGGTGGCAGGATTGGTAAAAGCTTCACTCAGCTTTGAAATAGCAGACAGGAGTCCTTTCTATTCTCTGCAGGAGTACCACTGCTACAGCCACCCATAGGAAGGCTGCTCACATTAGGAAGTGGATTGGGGTTTTGGGCAGCCTTGTGGCACAATTTGGCGAGGTTGGTCTGGCTTGCCAGGATCCTTATTGATGAGGACCTGAGCGGCTGGACCAGGCCAAGGAGACGACCACGTAACATCTAGCACTGGCAGGTAGATGGTCATTTCCAGAGAGTGGGACTGGACCAAGTGTCTGCCCTGGGGGAGGTTGCCAACAGGGATCCCGAGCTGTTTCATCATGCTGTACCAGTGCATGCTTCCCCAGCCTCACGTGTAGAATAATAGCAGTATAATCTACTTATAATACAAAAAACACTAAAAAGGTTCTTCTAGTAAATGGTTAAATTTGCTATATTACTGTGACCATGTAACTCGATAAAAGGGAACACTGCATGTTAAAGTCATCTAAACTATTAAATACAAGGCACCTGAAAGTTCTAGAATGTCCATATTTTGTATTAATTCAGTAAACAAAAAGTGCCTGTCCTCAGAAGATTATCTGCCATTTATTTTCTAACTCTATTTCTAGTTTAATTAATAATTCAATTAATAATTAAAAATTAAAAGTAAACACTAAACTCAATCCAGCTGGGAGGCCCTGTTCATTTTTTTTTGTTATGTAAACTGTAACATTTGAACATCTTTTTCAATCTATAAAACTGCTTTCACTGAAAAGATGTTTTAATAGTACCCTGTTGTGATAGTTGGATATTTCATCCCATAAAGTGGGAAGCATCTGTTGGATCTTAATAGATTAATAAAAAGCAGTTTTACCAGTGTAAGCGATATGTAGATGCTGTGCACAAAAAAGCTGTCAATCCTTGCAGTGATTCCATGGGTATCATAAATTTCATTCATTAAATTCTAAGCATCTGGCTGGTCCTAATACATTAAAGGCATTTTATTAATGAAAAAGATCATCAGCTACACAAAAGAACTGGAGAGTGCGTTTTACTGTGTGACTGTTAAACCATCTTTTATTTTGCAATGAAGAGTGCTCCACATTGTATGCTGTCCATCTTACATTAAATGCATTAATTGTTTTCAGTTGTGTAGTAGTTTTTAAAAAGTTGAGCTGATTAATATTTCACAAATTAGTGTGTTAATTGCATTCTTGAACCCTTAATGACTGTTAAAAAGTGTTATGTTACAATAAGCTTGATATATGTAGATAATAGAGCATATAAGAAGTAATACCAAATTTTATGTCCAATTCCACTTCAACATCATGCTCAACTGTTCTGAAGAATAATGAACTGTGATAGCTGATGTTTGTGCTCCTCAAACCTTTAAAAGGTTAGCAGAGTTTCAGAATGCTTGCTTAAGGAGAATTTTAATAGGTAATTGCTACATTCTTAACAAGCCTCAGATGAAAATGTATTTTTTTATTTTTCTAATTTTAAATAGTCTAGGATTTCCTTTTCCCACTCTGTTATAGAGAGTGGAACAATAGTTTTTTCAGGTTATAAGCGAGCAATATAATTTATGGTACTACAACTAATTTTTCACTACACCATATTATACTGTCTGGTAATACTCTGAACATGGTGGAAAACTTATAACTAAGCGAAGCAGGTTTCTGATGACTTCTCACACAATTAGAGTTTTGCCCTGGATGTATTTAAGATGTTTTATGTAAAGATAAGATGTGTGCAATTTTTAGTTGAAGCACACAATGCATTGCACAAATCAACAATGAATACATATTATCAATAGCTGAGTTCCATTATTTATCTGAAATTCTATTTGAAAACTCCCTTATTCAATGCTTCCTTGTCTGTAGTGAATTTCTTGAGAAAAAAACAACAATTTGTAGAAATACTGCATATATCTTCCTTAATGCAAGATTGTAAAGTCGCTACTACTGATAATGTAAGAAGATTAACAACATCTGGTAATTATCTTGTATATACTGTAATTAAAGAATTGGGTCTCTGGATGTAAATACTTGAAAGAAGACAAATGTGTTATCAATATAGAAAGCACATATGCCAATATGTAACATCTGCCATTTGTTGAATAATTAAGGACAGTAGGAATAGATGATATAACTGACAGTAAGCATCTCAGCCTTAAAGTGTCTTTGTAATGGCCCTCTGAAACAGAGATTACCTCCGTAGCAGCATACAAGGTTTCTTTAAAAATCATCATTCCAAATTCTCTTGTCTTCCTCTCATAGTTGTAGTGAAAAGCCTGACTAGCCTAATATTTTTTAGCCTAGATTAATATTTGCATGAATGTTCTACAAGAGGAATCTTTTGACGTCAGTATGCTAAGAAGCGCTGCCCTTTTTTGTTTTGAGTTCTTGAATGAGACTTCTAATATTCCTAAGACAATATTCTTACAAAATGTAAAGATCTATCCCAGTTATTGAGTTTTTTTGCATTTTGACGTTCTTATTCCTAGATGAATAAAGTAAACACTTTCTTATTCCTAAATGAAAAGGCATAGAAATGATAAGCAGACAAATGAACAGTTAAATAATTATCAACAGTAATATGCTTGTTTTTAATAAATGTAAAGCTATATGGAGTTATATAAAATTATATCACATCAATTCTGTATTTCTTAAACCATATTGGTAATAAATGGACATAAATTGTGAAAATTAAAAGAAATTTGAAATAAAGAAAGCTAGAAAGAAAGAAATGGTGCAGAGAACATCAACAAATTCAACAAAACAGACAAATTAAGTCAGTAACAACAAGCCCTGCAGTAGTGGACTAAAGGAAACCCATACAAATTCATATCCAGCCGTCCATCCATTTTCCAACCCGCTGAATCCGAACACACGGTCACGGGGGTTTGCTGGAGCCAATCCCAGCCAACACAGGGCACAAGGCAGGAATCCAATCCCGGGCAGGGTGTCAACCCACCGCAGGACACACACAAACACACCCACACACCAAGCACACACTAGGGCCAATTTAGAATCGGCAATCCTAACTGCAAGGCAGCAGCGCTACCACTGCGCCACCGTGCCGCCAAATTCATATCACTTAAAGTAATTATTAAAAGTAACCTTTAAAATCATCATAACTTTCCTTCCCCCTGTCCTTTCTTCCTTTCAATTCTACGGTAGAATGTTACATGCTTACTTTTACAAACCCATTCATAATTTCATTATAAGTGCATTTTCTCTAATTTTTTTCCTTTATTTGTTTCTGAAAAGGTTTAAATTAAATCTGTCCAAAGTTTTTCAAAGCCTTCTCAATGTCTACAAGTGTGTAATGTGTATGGAGAACTTCAAACTGCTACACTCAATTAAATGTCTCGACCACACCAAATATCTAATGTGCAGTTTTAACTCAATACTACTGCAAGCGGAAATACAGATCAAATTGTTCTTATTTAGCATCTTTCATCCTGTTTGGCACACACAATACATTTTGACATTTGGTAGTAAAGGCCTTAGCAAAATATTTACCAGGTAACCAGTAGGATCTTTTACTTTTCAGGTTTTCCTTAATGGCATCTCACAGACCTCAGACATGGATTTGTTGGGATTGCCTCACTCTACACCCTCTGGGACAACTGTAATTCTAAAATATTTAAGCACAGCATTATCCTACAGTATGTGGCACTTAATTATTTCCAGGAATTTTTAACTTGGGCCTCTTTTTTGCTATGTGTTCCAGTTTTTCATTGCTGGATGTGAGCATACTGTACATTATACATGGTCAAGCTGTGAACTGATGTCTTTCAATTTTTTAAACTCAGTGTGTTTACCTGGGCTTTTTATGTCCTCAAGTCTGATAAGTAAAACCTTGAAATCTTTCAATTTCTAAATATCTTCTGCAGTCGCGCTTTCATACAACCCTGATTATGTGTTGTGGCCACTTTGTTTGAGCAATATACTAGATAGATAGATAGATAGATAGATAGATAGATAGACAGACAGACAGACAGACAGACAGACAGACAGACAGACAGATAGATAGATTATATGTTGTGGCCACTTTGTTTGAGCAATACACAAGATAGATAGATAGATAGATAGATAGATAGATAGATAGATAGATAGATAGATAGATAGATAGATAGATAGATAGATAGATAGATAGATAGATGCTTACTTACTTACTTACTTTACTTACTTACTTACTTGATTAATTCATATACTCCAGCAGCAGCATACTGATAAAAAAACAGTATTAAATTAAAGAGTGATAAAAATGCAGGTAAAACAGACAATAACTTTGTATAATGTTAACGTTTACCCCCTGGGTGGAATTGAAGAGTCGCATAGTGTGGGGTAGGAACGATCTCCTCAGTCTGTCAGTGGAGCAGGGCAGTGACAGCAGTCTGTTGCTGAAGCTGCTCCTCTGTCTGGAGATGATACTGTTCAGTGGATGCAGTGGATTCTCCATGATTGACAGGAGCCTGCTCAGCGTCCGTTGCTCTGCTACGGAGGACAAACTGTCCAGCTCCATGCCTACAATAGAGTCTGCCTTCCTCACCAGTTTGTCCAGGTGTGAGGCGTCCTTCTTCTTTATGCTGCCTCCCCAGCACACCAACACATAGAAGAGGGCGCTCACCACAACCGTCTGATTGCAGATGTTGAAGGACACCAGTCTTCTAAGGAAGTATAGTCGGTTCTGTCCTCTCTTGCACAGAGCATCAGTATTGGCAGTCCAGTCCAATTTTTCATCCAGCTGCACTCCCCAGTATTTATAGGTCTGTACCCTCTGCACACAGTCACCTCTGATGATCACGGGGTCCATGAGGGGCCTGTGCCTCCTAAAATCCACAACCAGCTCCTTGATTTTGCTGGTGTTCAGATGTAAGTGGTTTGAGTCGCACCATTTAACAAAGTCCTTGATTAGGTTCCTAATAATATGCATATATATTTTCCATCCAAACTTTATGAAAATGCCAAGTTCATAATGTATTCACTGTCTTAAAATGTTTAATTATCATCAAAGAATTCAAATTTACTTTTCTGTTGTCTTTCTCATTGGCATTTTACCAGCTTACAACTTTAAGAAACAAAATTAACAATAAAGAAATGTAAGAAAAACCAAATCAATTCTTTAGTAGGGGTATATAGTGGGTGGGATTTAAAAATGTTATTCCTAATGGTTTGTTGATGGTTGTGCATTGTTTTACAAGGTCTTTAGTAAGAATGCTTATAGAGATGCTCACATCTTCTTCTGATAATCCAGTGAGTGAATGGAACTATAATGACCTTTTAGAAAGTTTGTATCCCTAAGGTAATCATCTTCTGGTACTTGATTGGAAACTGCTCTTTTTTTCTCCAGCCCTCTCCGAATTCATTCTTTTTCAAAGCATTGTAGAAAACTGACATTTGATGAGGTGCACATTAAAAAAAAAAAAGAAAAGAAAAGCATGCTGGCAAGATTTTGAATAGGCTAATATTGGTCTTATTGCTATTTTTGGACTTCTGAATTAATTTGTCCTCTAACTACATCTTTTTCTGTTAAGGGAATTATTTCTTGAAATGTTTCAGTGGTATAACACATTTTTACATTTCTGAGACACTAAGACAAATATATGAATGATTTGTGGTTTAAAAGCACTTATTATTTACCACATACATTTGCTTCAGTCTACACCTTTACTGACTTGATCACTCAATATATAGTAAAATTCTGTTTCTGAGGCTCAGCTAACCATGTTGTATGTGTACCTTTTCATAATGTCATATTTGGAATTCACATTTGTTCAGAGACAGTTTTTGGAGAACTTAAGCAATAATGTGACAGATATCATTTGTATTCTGTTTCATTTTGCCAGCAGGAATGTGCCATTCCGGTGGTCTCTTCTGCCAGCCAGGAGAAAGAGAATTCTCCAGAGAAGAACTTTTCCAGCCCTGTCAAATCCGAAAGAGAGGCTTTGCTTGTGGGTAAGTCAGTAAAGCTGTAAAAATGTAGTTCACTTTCAAGCATATGAATCTTTTATTACATTGAATCATTTCCAGCCCATTTTATAAATTTTAGTAGATAACTCATAAGGTCAACAATCTCCCTTCATACATTTCTGAATTAAAATGGTTGCCAGCAGCCAAATGTGATAATAGCTAAAAATATTTGTTTACATTAACACACTAAAAAATATTTTAATATTAAAAACTCCACAATAAGTGATCATTTTATTAATGTAACCCTAACAGTTTACCAAGTTGGACCCAATTTCATTTTAGAAATCCAGAACCCATATCCAGCAAGATTTCAAAACCTTGACTTTAGGATGCTAGCCAGTTAGTTAGGGTTGAACCTCAGCTCTGAATAGCTTGTTCTCTGATATCTCACACAGGCATTCTTGGGGTGTGATCTTGTCACTAGGGTGGCCTCTACATTACACTCAATTCACTGAGGTGTCTGTGGAATTTCTTAGTCATGTGACATGGAGAATTGTCTAGCTAGGCAAGCCTATTGTTGGCGATTCCTCTCATCTGAAATATCCTCATCTTGTAAATTCACCGTTGTGTTCTCTTGAACCTTCTGGAGCATTGTCCAACAGGAGAGTCCCATTTGCAGTTAGGTACACTGCTACAGTAAACGGAAGCACCAGATTACTAGTGTGATCACGATACTCTTTCTTTTCAAATGTTACTCTTCTCATATCGAAAGACTTGTGATGTGAACATACACTATTATCCCGTCACCATAAGCCTGCACTTTAATGACCTGCCATGATGGACATGTGGACTGATGTGTATTTTTCTTATGCTCTTTTTTAAATCAACGTGAATCAGCAAGAACTAGGTTTCCTCTGGCACTTTCATATGTTGACTAAAAACAACTAGAATGATTCATTATATTAATTAATTAGTGTTCCTTAATTCCTATAGCTATTGAACTTTTCTAGTGTATTCTTTAGTAATAAAGTCACCCATTATTATTACAATTCTGCCTAGACACCTGGTCTTTTGATATGTTTATAATGTTTCTTATTGGCTCTGGTTAGGTTTTATAAATAAGTCATTTTTTTTTTTTTTTTTTTGCAGCAACAATTCTAGAATTTGCTAAGACCTTGTTATTAAAACTTGAAGAAAGTGTTTCTTTTTTACCTTTTTGGAAGTTAATTAGCCTCAAGGAATGTAATCTGATTTCTGCATACTTGTATCTGCCGATGTTTATTTTAGGTACTGTAGATTCCACCCAATATTAAACCACTGGCTTTACCTTCTGTGTACAAAGGTGTAACGTTTTCATTCCTCCTACTATTTAATTACTTGTTTTATAAATATTCAATTATTGTTCATATTTATCATAAAACTTGATTTATGGATGTTTTTGAAGTGTTGTATATTTTAGTTTTTTGATTGCTCCACCATTTTCATGGGTGCTATGGCCCAGTCAATGTACTTGAGCCCAGGTTCCAGGAAGGGAAGACATTTGCATGGGTTTGCTTGACATTTAGGAATTTACCATTTCATAGTCTGAAGACATACAGTTGTTTAATTGTTAATTCTTAATTTTTTTAGAGATGGCTTTGTGTTGCATGCTTCATTGAACTTATAATACATCTACCACTATATCCTGCTGATGCTGAGGTAGGGTTTATGGCTTAATGCAACCCTGAAAAGGAATTGGACAAATGGATAAATAGTTTTCCAAGTGAAATTTACCTTATTATGTGTTTGCAATCATTTACAAATAACCTATTCATTTTCTGAACTTGTCTTATTCTGTTCACATAATGCCATCTTCTTATTAATATGACTTTGGCAGTAATGTGTCTGTATTCACATGTATTGCTTACTGGGTATATGAAAAGAACCTGCCCTATATTCTGCCTGAGCAAGTGGTAATAAAAGATTTAATGGTGAAATCAAATCATTTGTAACTAACAAATTGGATATTCCTGAAGTGGCAGCTTGCATTTTGCAGAGCTCTGATGCAAGTTCCATTTCAAGCTTTTCATTTCCCATTTTATTGAATCCAATGTTCTTTGGCCTTTGAAACAGATTGGAAGTGGGTAGCGTGTGCTTGCAAGATCAGTTACAAAGTTATCTTTACCGGATGAAAATGTGTTTGATCTTCTTCCGTGAAATAAAACTCTTGCCCTTGATTGTTGACATAGACTGCGAGAAAGAACACTTTGACTGTCAGTCATGAAAGAGGACATTTTTCTTAAACCCAAACAGTACATTATTTGTCTTCTTCTGTAAGATGAAAAGATTTTAGTCCTAGATCAGATTTTGTGCCATGTATATCTGATATGGGAACTCACTTTCTTTGAGTAAATGAATCAATCTGATAATACTGCAAAATATATAAATACATCAAAGCCATACAGGTGACAGTATGATTATGATTACAATCTACAGTGAAGAAACTGAAGTGGCACCTATGCGTACTACCCACTTTTATCAACTATGCTTCCCAAAAAGCTAAGCACAAGGCTATCACCTTCACAAATTCATTAAATATTTCATTTGTTATGTATGTTCTTTTCAAGAGTTGACTTGATGCCAGAATGATTACAGCCACTAATGGGCTTCTCATTCAAGTTAATCAGCTACTATTATTAGCTCTGAAAGAGTAAGAGTCAGCCTGTGGTCTTATGAAATGATGGTAAATATATTAAATACTGAAACTAGAACAGTTTATATATTGAATAGCAATGCTGTAGCATTTGATGTATACTTTCGTGAGGTGACAAAAGTGAATTCAGTGACTGCCTGGACATGACTGTATCATGTGGCACAGCTATTTCTAACATTTTCCTTGACTTGCCATTGTTCATTTTTGCCTGTGTGTATCTACTGTATGTCTGACATGAGCTGGATTCTCAGTACAATAGTCAGTTGCTACTTTGTATTTGGATATTCAAGCAGCACGTATCAAGCGCAAATCAGCAAAGAAATCCTTCACGAACCTCTTGCTTCTTGTTATCACTGCATACAAACCTGCATTGAATTTTTACTCTGATTACATCTATATGGACAGATTGGTTTTCATCATTTTGTGTCAGTGTTGTGACAATGTATGCCTATTATATCAGATAATAAACTATTGATATTTTTTTCATGGGTGTTCATTTTGTGAGATAAGATGCAAATATCAGGTTTCCCATTATAGCTGAAGATGTTCTGTACCTTCAAATGGAAAAAAAAGATGTCATACCAAATAAAAAACATTGCAGGTGCACTTTATATGAGGAGCAGATCACAGTGGTGTGTTTTTAAAGTTGTTTCTTGCTGTATGATTCAATTAGATTAGATTACCTACCTATTTTCAAATGATTCCTACACCATCTTCTTAGTGTTGTAATGGGAGAATTGAAAGTTCCATCTATAGGCAGGGCCCAGTCCAGTAGAGGGCCCCCACATAGAGCCGTATGTACCAACCACTACACCAGGCCTCTTAGATCATAAATCACACTAACAATATCTCTGTCTATTGAATAATCCAGATTATGTACTGCAGCCTGAAGCAACATACCAGCACAAATACATCATACGAGGTGTGGCAGAAAAGTAATGAGACTGATTTTTTATTAACTAAAGTTTTTATTTTTTTCAAACATCAATGTTATCCCCTTCAAAGTAGTTCCCTTGGGCAGCTACACACCGATGGAGACGTTGTTCCCACTGTTGGTAGCAGCGCTGGAAGTCTTCAACCGGTATGGTCTTCAGCATGTCCGTTACACTCTTTTGGATGTTTTCTAAAGTCCCGAAATGACGTCCTTTGAGGACATTTTTCAGTTTAGGAAAAAGGAAAAAGTCACACGGACTGAGTTCAGGTGAATAAGGGGGCTGGGGAACCACAGGAATGCGTTTTTTCGATTGTCCTTCTGCTCAATTGTGAGGTTTTTCGGCACCATTTTGGCACAGACCTTTCGCATGTGCAAATGTTCAGTCAAAATTTGATGAACGGTAAATCTGTTCAAATTTAATTGTTCACTCAACATTCTTAATGTTAAACGACGGTCTGATCTCACAAGAGTGTTCACACGTTCGATGTTTTCATTGGTTTTCGAAGTTGAAGGCCTCCCTGAATGGTGTTCATCTTCAACGTGTTTTCTGCCTTCCAAAAATGATTTGTGCCAGCGAAAAACTTGAGCTCGGGATAAAGAATGTTCCCCATAGGCCTGTTTTAACTTTTCAAACGTCACACTTGCCGATTCTCCAAGCTTAACACAAAATTTAATGGCACAACGTTGCTCCAAATTCCGCTGTTCCATTTTGCGTGACGCACAACCAAAAACACAACTTTGCTAATAGCTGTCACAAAAATCACGTAGTTAACGGAAGGAGTTGAAACTTGCACTGAGCTATGGGAGGGTACTGATACACGTGCTCTATCAAGGGCAACAGCGCAGCGTTGCCAGATCGCTTGCAGTGTTGCCAGTCTCATTACTTTTCTGCCACACCTCGTACCTGTGGAATGGCTCAGTGTGACATTATTGGTTGGCTGTAGCTCCCTTGCTCCTTGCACCCAGGACCATCAAAAGTCGTAACCAAGGATGAGCCGAGCAATGACGCATAACAAGCAAAAGTACGGTGAACCAAAGTACTTAGTACTTTTATTTAAACAAAACAAATTGGTCAAAAAGTGCAGTGCTCCATCCATTATAATAAAAGAATCAATCCAGGATAAAAACAGTGTGTTTTTAGTGGAGGTTAATAAGTCAATGAATAACTAGATCAACAAATAATTCCATAAAACTGAGGTTAAAATCTATTGGCAGAAATTCATCCTTTTAAAAAAACAACCCTGAGCCCCACAGTGCTTTCACTCTTAAGACAAATGTCACCCTTGGCTTACCTTTTAGGGGTCCTCACATCCAGAGGAGACAGATGGCCACCAATAGCTGCAGTCGACCTATACACAGCCTCGGGTCCCCACCCTCAACCCAGGCTGCACCAAGCCTTCCCTAAGCCTTCTTTAGGCATCTTCAGGATCTCGAGGAGCCTCCATGATGGTCTCAAATGTTCAGCGCAGCATGATCCGCCCCTTTGAGCAGCAGCCCCACGCTTCACTCAGGGTCATTTTTCTGACCGCCTGCTTCCTCTCCCATCAGCACCGCTTCCATTCACAATTTGCCTTCTTCACTTTAACCTATAATCTCCCTGTTCGTCTCTTTTCCATTCTCTCCTTATCCCTACCCTAGCTCCTTTTATGGGTGATTCGGGCACAGATGCTGCAATTGCTTACTCCACTGCGCTTACAAGGGAACTGGCAGGATTATGTCTGCACATGAATGCGCGGCCAGCCAATTTCTCTGTCATCAGTCCAGAGCATCTTGTGCACACTTTTACGAGCGCCTGCACCCACCCAGAGTCCGAGAGCACCGTTTTTATTTATTGTTCATTGTCACAGCCCAGCAACATACCTCATCACACTAAATTGTTATTTTAACATTTTATAGAAATGCTGAAGCCTGGAATGAGCATTGGTACCCCCAATTTGTGGCAATGGTCTGTCTTTATAAAAGTGTATTCCCTCTTTCAATGGGGTAAAGCAATTACCAGGTGCTCTTTGGACATAAAAGTAGAAAACTGAATGACAGCAAATGACAAATTCCACACTTTACACATAGATTATATCTCTTACTCTCATCGATAGGCAAAAAGTGTAAACAAGGATGGAAAAGGAGAAAATTATAGGTGCAAAATTATCTGTACATGGATGCATATAATGCCAGTTAACTTTAACAGTATACTGAGTAGGTTTTCATTGTTCCAAAACAGGACACAACTCATTATTCCAGCAAGTGTGGTAGATGCAGATTAGATTAAAGAGTAGGGTGGGAAGGTGAGAGGTCCCCCTTGGTGTTTGGTGCAGCTTGTAGAAAAGTACATAAAATCAAAGAGCTCTGTCCCCTTTGTAGTTTTGGATGATTAAAAAGAGAAGAACCAGGACATTTTGTTAAAATGTGGGATGCAATGCATAAAAATGGGACATTTGGGGTGAAAACAGGGATTTCAGTGATTCAAACAAACTCTGTAGTGGATTGACTGTGTGTTGGTTTAGGAGGTGCTTCATACGCCTACTTAGGATCCTATTCATTAGTCTTCTGCAAACATCATTCACAGTTAGGAGAATAAGAAAAATATGTATATCTAATCTGCAACATCATTCTGGTGAAACACAGTAGATTGAGGATGGAAGGTTACGTGGGCTATGTTTACATGCTTTCTCTTGTTAATTAAAAACTTAAATTGAACCCACCAGACTTCAGTATTATTTAAACTTTTAGTATCCACATATATACATGTTGCTTTAGAAACTATGTGTGTTTAAATCAGCAGCATGCAGTATCTTTTATGTTCCTCTTTAATTCAAAAGTTTGTTTTTCTATGTTGCTGAAACCTTTTCAACTTTAAAATTAGTACATTTGCTACCTAATTATTTTTTTATACCATGTGTGGAAACATGACTCAATAAATACATTTACAGAGTGTTTGACACATAAAAAATAAATGATCTTCCCTCCTCCAGCTGACCCAGAACACACCTGTTTCTATGGCTACTGCCTACAATAATTGGCTTTTGCCTAATTAATCCATAGCCTTTCTTAGCTGTGAATGTTGTATTGTTTGCAGTGCAAGATCTATTGATGTGGAAAAACGAGGAATGGAGGTGAAGAAGAAAGTCCATTTTCCCATTTGATGCTCTATACCATTTCTACTCTAAGCAGGAGGAGGAGTATTTTTAACAGGCTTAACGTATTGGAAAAAGTGCAAAAGCTGGCACTGTGTATTTTGTTTGGGAAAGAAAATCATCGTAAAACTGCAGATACAGTAATGAATTCACATCTTTTATTTTATTTCCAGTGAATCTTCAGATAGTATTAGTAAGCAGCATGCAGCAGAGTTGCCTGATTAAACACGTCCTGAGGCTGCTGATTTCACAGCTCCCTTGACGTCTGGCCCTCACTTTTAGTACATGGATCCAAACCAATGTGTCATTTATACACACTACCCACATTTTCACCTCATGCTGTTATTTGTAGCACATGTTATCAGCTTAAATCAACTACATTTATACAAAATTAGTACAATATCAGATGGCATGTTATGAACTTTAAAAGCGGAAAAACAAACTGACGCTAAATAAATGAATACATTTTCAGTTCATTATGTTATGCCCCTTTTGATCCATCCAGCAAAGCCCATTCTAACACTGAACCCGTGGTTCTGTGCTGCTGCTGTGCCTCTGCTAATTCTGCCGTATCTTCATCTGCTAAGATGGCCCTCTCCTGATCAAATAAATAATTTTAAAAAGCTAAGAATTATAGTGCAGAACAGTCCATAATAAAATGAAGGCAAAGGCCACACATCATGCAGTAGCCTAGTGTAGTTAATTTTTTTTCTTGTTCTTTATTTCGCCTTATACAATTTCTTGTATTAGGAATTTCTTAGTTTTCGCATACCCCTTGGGGTCAGAGCACAGGGTCAGCCATTGTACAGTGCTCCTTGAGCAATTGCAGGCTAAGGCCTAGCAGAGTAGGATCTCTTTTGGCAGTGATGGGGATTCGAACCGGCAACCTTTGGGATACCGGCGCAGATCCTTAGCCTTAGAGCCACCACACCGCCTTTAAAATTATTATTTATAAAAGCACTTCACTAACCTTGCAGTGGATCATCGTGCCATATCTATTCTGATAGGATGTGTGCTCAGAATCTCTTCCTTTGCCATCAACATATCAGATAAGGATGTGCTTCTCTCCCTGTTTTCTTCAGTTCCTCCAGTTGGCAAACCTGCCCCAGCTTCCTCATTGAAGAGGCTTTAGAAGTTTAAATGTGCAAAAAATGAAAATGTTTATTATAAAAGAAGTGGACGTTTGAAACACATGTCAAACAGTCATTGTACTTATGTTGAGTCTCTTTGAAATTGGAATATGCCATTTAAGTCTAGAAATTAACGCCAATATCAGACAACTGAGAATTAAATCATTTTGTTCAGACATTTGAAATGCAGACTTAAAAAAAAAAAAAAAAAGAAAGACAATGAAGCCAATTATGCCACCTGCATAACTCATGACACTGCTGATAAATCTTTGCAAATGCTAACAAATAAGGATTATATGATTGAAGAAAGGATTCAGACTCATTCACATTCTGTCATTTTTCTGTATTGTGGATTTAATTTTGAAAGGATACATTTGCCCTTTTTACCCAATAACCCATTATGACAAAGTGAAAACATGTTTTCAGAAAGGTTTGCAAGCATATTACATTTTAAAAATTGAAATCTCTCATTCTTATGAGTATTCAGACCCTTTCCTTCTGGCACTACAAATTGTGGTCAGGTGAGTTTTGCTTTAATTATCCTTTAGATGTCTCTAGAACTTTATAGGTGTCCGCCTATGGCAAATTACAGTGGCTGGACATTGCTTAGAAAGGTACACCGGTGTATATAACATCCCACAATTCACATTGCATGTCAGAATAAAAACCAAGAGGGAACTCTCTGTAGACCTCTGCTGAAACATTGCGGTGAGGCATAAACCCAGGCAAGGTTATACATCCATTTCTAAAGCTGTGAGTATTCCCAAGAGAACAACAGCCTCATTAATTGTGAAATGGCTGAAATTTGAAACCAGCATCTGGCCAAACTAAGTAATTGAGCAAGATGGGCCTTAATCGAGGAGGTGATCAAACACCCAATTGTCTCTCTAATAGAATTTTGGGAGTCCTCTGCTGAGATGGGGAAACCCTTTGGAAAGGCAACCTTCTCAACAACAGTCTTTCATTTGGGAGTTAATGGTAGAGTGGCTAGATGGAAGCCATTCTTGTGTAGAAGGCCTATGACAGTCTGCTTGGAGTCAGTGAGCATGAGCCTGATGAGACACAAATTGAACTCTTTGGACACAACTCTAATATCACCCCTACGGACATGCTTTGTGGTGGCCACATCATGCTATGGGGGTTCTTCTCTGCGATAGGGACTGGCAGACTGTGCAGAATTGAGGGAAGGATGAATGCAGCCAAATACAGAAACACCCTGGAAGGAAACCTGCTTGAGAGTCCACACAACTTCAGTTTGGGTTGACAGATCACATTTCAGCATGACATTGACCTGGATCAATGACAGTCTTTAAGTGGCTCAGCCAAAGCCTAGACTTAACCCTCACAGAACAGGTAAGGGGAGACCTGAAGAGGACAGTTTACAGACACTTCCAATCCAAACTAACAGGGAATGAGATAATCTGCCAGAAACAATTGTGAAAACTGTCCAAATGCTGGTGTGCAAAGGTTATATAAACTTACCCAAGGCTTAAAGCTGTTCTTGCTGCTAAAGGGGCTTCTGCAAAGTGCTTAATTCATTGTCTGAATACTTATATAAATAAGGGAGTTTAGTTTTTGATTTTGAATACATTTGCAGACGTTTCTGAGAACGTGTTGAGCATGGATGGATATGTAAAAATATCAAATGTATCTGTTTAAAAATAATTCTACAACGCAATAAAGTGTGCAGAAAGTGAAGGAGCTTCAATACTTTCTCAATCCTCTGCAGTAGGAAACTAGATCTTGTTAGTAGACATCTCAGTCAGACTTCAAGAGGCAATTTGCAGAGCATGAGTTTAGATTCATAAGTCTTCAGCTCATCTTCTGAGTGACCGGAGGTTCAGACAAGCTAGAAGAAGCTTGGTTACAGCTGAGTAAAAGTAGCCTTCCTGTCCTTTTTCATTTGCTGTTCCCACCATTCTGTATGTTTGGTGTTTCTGCAGGCAGTTTTTGGTGTAATGGATAAAGAACTGAATTCTAAACCACAAGGTTGCCTGCTCGTGGTCCATCATCTAATATACGGATGCAGTTGTACCATGAATTTGTAAAGTTACTTAGAATAATGTTTCCAATAGAAAAACCCTTTTTCCAAAAAGTTGGGTTTTTTTTGTTTTTTGTTTTTTTTTTAGTGTTGAACGTGCGCATGTTTCTGTTCTGTCCAGCTTTTTCTTCTGACAATTCACAGAACAGACCTCAACTACAATCAGACTTACTGTCCATTTTAAATAAGCTGGTAATCCAATGTTCCAATTCACTATCCTCAAATATTTTTTGAGGTTTCAACATGACTGTAGACTAATACCTGGTCTCTTTATGTTACTTTTTGCCATTCGTGACAGCCACAGGAACGCCTACTTAAATATTTTCCATCATACCCAAAGTAAAAATAAAAAATCTAGAAAATATAATGAAGCATCTTCAATAAATGGGTATTTTACTTTGCTTTCATTGTCTGTCATGAATTACTGTAAACTCATTTTTAATCTTGCCCTACAATTAACAGCCTGATGAATGGAGTGCACATCATTTCTTTTGCTAACCAGCTGTTGAGACTGTGGAACGCATCTGATTAAAACATTGACTTCTTGCTGTCAAATGTTTTTTATGTACAAAGCTCTAAAAATCAGCCCCACAGGGTACTGTACCTCTTTGTTTGACCTTCCCAAAATGACAGGAGAAATTTGGTAAAGCTAGTCTTCGAGGGGATTACGATTGTTTTGAATGCTCCTTCAGATTTGCTGTGCCCGCGCTCTCACTGTGAGACCGTTTTGATTTCAAATTCTGAGCTCCGAGTGCACAACCACCCTCTCTTTTGAGTATTTGAGAAATTAACACTTGAGAAATGAGTAGGATCTTTATTTATTTATTTATTTTATTTTATTTTACATTTACTGCATTCTATGGCATTTTGAGCGGTTTATATTTACTAAGATTTTTAATCTTGGCCTCCTCCTCCTCCTAATAAATTTTCGTGTCATGTTTGTCATTTTGTAAAGTGCTTTATCTTTGTGCTTATTATGAAAGGCCTGATATGCTAGTAAATAAAGACTTTTTGATTGATCAAGTCTTAATAATTTAATGTTATTAGGTTTCATCAGTGTGCTGTTCCAATCCTACTGCCTTGACAGTTTCCAGGAAAAATAAAAGTCTTTCCAAGAACAGGCTGGCTGTTTTCATTTTAGATTCATCTTTGCCACCATGAAAATAAGATAAGATAGCAAAGTTCAAGGAATAATAGAGGCTTTAGGAACGATTCTTTTTCTGTTAAGCGTCATTTAAGATTGCCAGAAAGGTACAGACTTCTAGAATTAAAAATTTCAAGTGTCATAGGAAGACACCCACAATAAAATCAATACAGCATATAGTCTCAAAGGAAATTAGTTTACTAAACCTAAACATGAATAAGCAAATTGACTACACAGAGGATCAAATGAAACTAACAAATTTAGAATCAAATCTCATAGTCCCATTGCGTCTAATTGTACGGGCGTTTGTCACAGGGAGTGATCTTTGAACCCCATTTCTTAATAAAGTATTCCTTCCATTCTCCCCCACTCTTGCAGCCTCTTTTGCTCTCTCCTCAAAGCCCTGGCCTTGCTTTCTCCATACCAGTAAACATTTTTTTCAACTGACCTCCCACTTGTAGATTAATTTTAGCACTCTGCCTTTACCTGCATGGCTGCACACACACACACTCTCTTTTAGGACTTTCTTATACCCTCTCCTAATCCTGTGTCACCTCCTGCACAAATGCTAGAATTTGCTATAACTAAACTTGAATGAAACTGGGCAGCATTTCTGCGTTTTACTTATTCCACACGTGATAAACGTAAATGTCAGTCAGTCATTGTCCAACCCGCTGTACCCTAACACAGGGTCACGGGGGTCTGCTGGAGCCAATCCCAGCCAACACAGGGCGCAAGGCAGGAAACAAACCCTGGGCAGGGCACCAGCCCACTGCAGAAACGTGAATGTACAGAGTAATTAGCCACCATTAAGTAAACAGCAGATCTCCCATGACCGCCACTGTGTAGAGTTATTGATATTTTAAACAAGGACACATTCCTTCTTGAAGTCAACTTCACAACCCCCCTTATGATTGCAAAATTGATACAATAACAAATTGACAGTCATTCCTCAAAGACAATCCTTCTCTGAGCTTTATAGCAGATTAGACCATCCCAGGATTGTCTGTTGTGAGTCTTTGGCCCCAATATTAGGGAAACCAGGCAGTTCCAAGAAATGCAAATGACATGACAAGTCGAAATTGACTACAGAATTACAACTCTCCGTCATATTTCAGATATTTCAGTATGTCTTACAGTGTTGCTTTGACACAATTTTCTTAATGCTTGTATTTCTTTAAGATATTTTCCACTTAGCATCTTCTAGTTATATTTTAGTTGGCAGAAAGTCTGCATCTTTCTGCATTGCTCTTTGAAAACATATTGAAGCATATAAATGAAAATTCTGTGTAATGCATTAAGCATCTTTGAAAATGGACTGATGGATTAATGGATTCATTTTCTTAGGTGGAGCAAAAAGATTATAGACAAGTGCAACCTAGAAAGTAAACGGTCAGTGGCTGCATTTAAAAGCATCTTCCAAAGAGTTTGTTTTCTTACTGAGCTTTCCTATATTGATTCATTGGATGCTTTTTAAAAAAAAAAATGGGCGCATTATGCAATCAGAAATTTAAGGCTCGTAGTTTCTCATGTTTCTCAAACTCTGGGTTAGTCACATCAGAGGCTGCCAGCATGTGGTATTGGGTATTTTCAACCAGAGTGACCTTTCACACCGACCACGGTGGGCCACTGATGCTGTGTGCCGGATGTTTTTAAGATGCCCTGTTTTGGGGTCTTTACTCATTCGTTGTGAGTTTTGTTGTGAAAGCATAACCCTTAATCAGACTGCTCTGTTAAGAAGTCATGCTTGTTTATTTATTTAACCTAACAGCTATTTCTGTTTTAGGTATCATCTCAACATTTCTTCATGTCCATCCCTTTGGTGCCAGCATTGAGTACATCTGCTCATATTTACAACGGTTAGACACAAAGGTAGGCAAGAAATTAGTTTGAAAGCAATAATGTTGTTGATTTAAAAATCGTATAGTTTAACTTTTGAATTATTGTGTTCTAAAATAAGCAATTTTTCATCTTCTACTGTACCCGGTAATGTTTAACAAGGGACGTCTGCTCGTTAGCCATGCGTTTAAAATCTTTTTCGATGCATAATATTATGTCGAAGGGCTACATGCCAAATGTTCAGCAATAAAGGAAACATCAAGGGGAGAAATTAAGACAAAAAATAATTTGGAGGAGTAACTCGTATGATGTGGAAACCCATTATTACCCATTTGCATTTTTAGTAATCCTAAATTCTTTTCATAAATACTTAGTATTATAGTTAACTAGTAAATGAAACTTGGACTCCTCCGTGACTCCACTGGCAGATTTAATCCCATCTGACGGCCAACATGCTTTTTGCTGCTGCGTCCCTTTTTAACGTGTTAATTAATGTTCAAACTGACTCAGCTCCCTGTCTCCTCTAGTCACTTCAATTTCTCATACAGGTACATTAGGCACGTTTAGTGTGATGATTCAAGAGCAACGTGCTCTCCATGCTTTGTGTAGAGCCATTGCAAACGTCTCTGTTAAACCTTTAGTTGCAGTAGGTCACTTTGTCACTAATGTTCATTTTAATCACAGTTAAGGTGAAGCTGGGAATCTTTTCTAAGCTCTGTTTCTTTGACCTTTTCTTCATCTACCCTGTTGTTTTACAAGATGAACAAAAATGGTGCACTTTTCCTGTTTTGTTTCCCTATATTTCTCACATGTAGATCAATACCACAGAGGTGGAAGCTCTACTAACCCGCCTGCAGCACACCTTCCAGCAAGAAATATCAGGGGTGGGTGCTAGCCTTGAGAAGAGGTGGAAGTTCTGTGGCTTTGAGGGGATTAAGATGGCTTAGATGTCCAGATCAAACATGCGGCCTACATGACCAAGGAAATAAAGCGGCTGAGCCCAAGAGACTTCAGTTCTGTGGGTCAGAAGGACTGTGTTCAATCAGGCCCAGCTCAGCATTCAGCGTTCCTCATTGCCCTGCGGCAGGTTACTATAGAAACAGCAGCGCTTGTGCCTTATGGGCAGTGCTGAGTCAGAGGAGACCGAGATCTCCTTAAGGCTCCGATGCAGGGAGAAAAATATCAGGGTTTTTACATGCTACAGGCATTATTATCTTTAGAATTTATGTTCCTTTTTTTGATTTCTTTTTTTTTTTTTTTTTGTTCATGTGCTGTGCAGATGTAGTGGAATTTACAAATCCATGTGTACATTTAAAGAATTTCTCAGTGCTTTGTTATATAAAAAAAGGGTTCCTGTTTTTGTTTTGTTATTTTTTTTTTTTTCCCTTAGGTGACATCTTGTTAAAAGTAAGCTATTGTCAAAGGCCTCGATATTCAAATTGTTAAAGTTGCCTAAAATGCAGTGTGGCACAAATGCTTTGCTATCGTCGTCTGCTTTTCTTTTATGCTGTACAGAATTGTTCGATAAGCATATGCACAATGTTTCTTCTGTGATGCAGACACAAAAGTGACATCTGATTCTTGATATTCTCTTCATCTTGAAAAGTATGTCTTAGAGAAGGTTACTTGCTTTTTGGCTTCTTTATAATTTTAAAGAATAATGCAGATTTCAATCAGGAAAGAAAATAGGCCTGACATGTACACTACTTCAATAACAACAACAAAAAAAAAATGTGTGTGTACTCATGCAGAGGTGTTTTATTTTACCAGCCTTACGGATTCCTGACAAGAATGCTAAAGCTGGCCTGGCTGTCATTCATCCTAACAGATTAAGGCTCCTTAGAGCAGTGCACTTTTTTTCATCCGAGACATTTGCCAGGTATATTTTGAATGTTAGTACTGCCTTTCTGTACAACGCTAGCTTTAACAAATGGAAAAAAATCATCTGTCATCTACAATGCAGCTAGCTGCAGTGCATATCAGAGCAACTCTGACCAATGGACCTCCTCAGAAATTCTTGAATCCGTGATGGAGTTTAAAGGTCCAAACTGAACCTAAAACTGAAAACTCAACAGATGTGATCAAAATGTGCTTATCATATCTGTCATTGAGAGAGTGCCGCTCATCCCCTGATGGTCTGAGCTTCAGCATTTCTTAAGCACACTTCGTCCAGTCATTCCAAACAAATTGTCTATTAAGACATGTGGCTACACTCTGCAGTAATTCTCGAGAAGACATGCTATTGTGATCTTTCAGGGCAATAAGAGCATTGTCTCAGTCAGCGTTTTATTTGCAGGCCAGCAGCATTCGGCAGAGGTCCACTGGTAACTTTAGAGAAATCAGAAAAGCCAAGAAATCCAGACTGTGTGTATGATAGATAGACTTGAAAATGCAAATGTGAATATGACTGATCTGTGTGAATTTGAAATACAATTGTGTGCTTTTGGAGGATGTTGCAAAATATCCCAGTCCATTGCAAGTAAAAAAAAAAAAAAAGAAATAACGTTCTTTGCAACTTGATCTCAACCTGGTGGACTTCCTCATCAGTTCAGGTAGGACAGAAATTTTGAGGTAAGATGGCTGTGTTCACTAATCAGAGGGGGGTGACATGTTGTGTGTTGATCAGCACATGCAAGTAAGAATTTCACTGTACTCTGTGCATGCAACACAATTGATCCTACAAACTTGCAATATTTACTTGTGTTCTTGAAAATCAGCTGCTTCTACTACAGTGGTGTAAAAACTGAAAACGTATGTATGATTTACTCCTGTTTTCAAGTTCTTATATTTGTTGTGTTTCAGTAGGTTGAGAATGTTTACATTTTATTTGATTGAATTGCCCCTCATTTGACAGCACAGTATTTGTTACTACTAACCTTGAAATTGATGAACGGCCTCTTTTTTTAAAGTTAAAATTCAATGCGCAAGTGTAAAAGCAGTTAATGAAAACTGCTCAAAAGAATACAAAATTAAGCTGATATCAGGTGACACAGCACAGGCAGCATACTCTATCTGTTCAAGTGGCTTACATTTACTGTATCTGACTTCTATGCCTTAGGTCCTTAAACACGGTCTCACCACAAAGAACATTTGAAGCTTTAGTGCCATTGTCTTTACCTGATGTCTGCCGTGCTTTTTGTGGCAGCTGTTCAAAGGGTTTAAGTTTTATTTAAAGATCTACAAATTGGCCAAGCGCATTATTTGCCTTTCTTGGAGGAATTTCAGACATGTAAATGGGTTACTGCACTGTCTACTATGTAGGTTTGAGGTTAAAGGCTATCAGGACATAGAATTTTCTTTTAAGTTTGTGTTTGCCTCTGCCAAAAAGAACGCATTTAGTTATAGAACCATGGTGAGGATGACAGAATGAAATCTCTACTCCTGTAATCATCTTCAAATGCATAATTATAATTTACCTGCCAAAAAAAAGTTATTTTATATGCATAATGCTTGGAGAGTTAGGACTATGAACTTGAAATAAAATTAAAAATTCTAACCTCAACATCAACCACACCATTTCTATCTGACTGTTACTATAAAGATATATTTCTGCATGTTAGGCCATGGCCTGTAATCCCAAATTGGATGAAGCGGGTTTACACGTAGATCAGTCAGTGGATCCATTTGGAAATGAGTAGTCAACAGTAGGCTAGCCGAATATTAACTTTATTGATACCGTAGCTCTTATTAATGACTGTTCTGGAAAGGCGAAAGATTTCAGATTTCACACCATTGTATTTGTTCCCGCCTTTACTAACTTACAGTTTAAAAGACTTTTCTAGAAGTCAAGGAATCAATGAACATCTTCTCATAGAGAAGCTAAACCACTGGCAACAAATTTTGCCAAAAACGGGGGCTAATAAGCTAATTCTCCATTGGGCTATAGGCGAAGACTAAAATTACAAACAGTCAATATATTGGAATGTCAGTATAAGATAGATAGATAGATAGATAGATAGATAGATAGATAGATAGATAACTTTAACTTTATTCACAAGAAAAGCTGGAAATGATTACAGGTTTTTCAGAAAGATGTTATTTGAAATACCAAAATGTATTTTCAGCAGAGGATAATACATCATTAGTTCATCATAACTTTATTAATACAATGTCCACCCCATTCATTCGATAGCGCGGTCCTCTCCTTGCCAATCTCTCTCCTCTTCCCCTCCTCAAGCCTGCCCCCCATTGCCTCATCACCCACTTACCGACTGCAGTTCTACTGTCGTTTCGAGGAGCTGCCTCTGTTTCATCTAATTAGACTCAGACGAGAGCCATGCCAGTTATCCACGACAGTTTACGGGTAATTCAGCTGGACAACATCTAAACTTTGCAGGGGCAGAGTGCCCACCCTGTGACCCTCAACCCATGAGTGTATCCTTTGTTTTCTCTCCCACATTTGAAACTGTTCTTTTACTTCTATCAGTGTTTCTGTTAACATGAGTTTAAAGGTTTATCGTTTGATATTGTTGACAGATTCAGCAGAGAGTGAAGCACAAACATCGGGCATGATATCTGTCAAAGAGTGTTTTCTTCAGTAATTGAAATGCCAGCTAAATAACAAAAAAAGTTAACCCTCACATGTTTCGTAAAGTATACAGTATATAGCTTGTTTATATATAAATACATGAGTAAAAATAACTTTGTACAGCCAGAGTTGATCTGTATTGTTTAAAAATGTATTTTTAGAAATAAACTAATTTTTTTATGAAGCTTTTTAATTGTTTTCTTTGACTTGTACTGTGTCATCCTTCCATTGTTTTTTTTTTTTAAATGGTTGAAAAACTAGAACCCTGAATGGAGTCAAATTTCTAGAGGCAGGATTTAGTGCTTCTTCTTACTGAGGATGTCTACTATTTTCATTTCTCTGAGTAGGAATAGTCAATTAAATATAATTTCTTTCTTTTTTTGAAATTAAAATGTGTATAGGCTACTACAATGTTAGGCTTGAAATGTAATTCACACCACAGTGAGAAGAGGTATTGGTACTTTTCGCATTTCATTACCACATTCTTGTCTTTTTCCTTGTAATTTGCAACTGAATTGTGCTCAGAGATGAATATTCTTCACAAAGACAAGACTTCATAAATCTGCTGTCATGGATGGAACCAGGGAAATTGTGAATGATCACACGTTTGCTTCCTAATTCACAAATCTTTTGACTATCCTGTATATCCTGGAGTTACTGTCTTTAGCCCAGCACTACTGGGAAAATATAGCGATTAGCAGTGACCTTATAGTGGAAAAAGAGGTTGTGAAAATGGATAGAAGGAAGTATGAAAATCAGCCCTAAATGTCTGCCCCCCAGAACAACAGGATGCTATTAGACATTCAGTCTACTGCTTTACCATTCAGTGTTTCATTTCCATGTTTGAGAATTGGTTAGAGATTGTTGCCAATCTCTCTTGAAATGCAGTCTGAGGCATTTCATTTAATTTGTGGCATTTAAGAATCTAACTTAGGCCTCTGATTGCTTTCCAGGTTTGGCTTCGCCTACTGTGACCCTAAGCAGATGAAACCAATTTACAATGACAGACAAATGAACAGAATTAAAATGCTAAGTTTGCAGCCAAAAACAACTACAATGCCTGGCCTTCTTCTCCCTTGCTAATTTATAAACAATGTCATCATATTAACAGCATTAGTGCAAAGATTGAGTTAATAGATGAAATGACTGTGGATAAGCTACTCAGATGAGTCGAGACTGTGCGATAATGGCAGACTTGAGAAATAAACAGAGAGAGTCCTAACTCTTTGAGGGCCGAATATTTTTTCCAGAAAACGTAGTTTTCTGAAAAGCACACAAAGCAACGGTTTCACACATAAGTCAAGATAAAACATCTGTTGCTATATGCTGTGGCTGCTGTTGGCACATGTTCAGCTTCTCTGTTGTCAGTGGCTGCATGGGGGCACCTCGATGGTCAGCAGGAATGCACGGTGGGCCAGCTGCCTGGCTGTCTTTGCAAAGCAGGTGGGTGGCAGTGGCTGATGCTGTGTTAAGCAATATGGTTTTTACCTCTTGTCATCATAAGCGGTGGTCCTCCCGGGCAAACGCTGCTGTAGGTGCATGAGCTGCACGAAAGTGTTCAGCACCACCGTCAGCTGGAGACCAATCAGATGATGCTGGTACCTCACTTTCGCTTTTGACATCCATCTCCAGATCACTTGCATCAAACTCGGAGTCTGACAAGTCAGGGTCCTATTCAGCGAAATTAAGTAAAACGTCCCCACTTTGCACATTCGCTTTGGTCTCTCACCAGATGTCGGTGCCATTTTAGAGGTTGTTTGTTCTTTGCTACTCATGCACGTGTAGGGAATCAAGGTTAAATCAACAAAGCTCTGTTGGAGAGTCGGTCTAAAATGTAAGGGTGAGTTTTGTTGCAGTTTACAGCTGATTACCATCCAATACTCCTGAATTTTGACAAAAGTCGACATCAGCCCTGAAAGAGTTAATCTGGCCCCAGTTTTAGACATTTCTTCTGCTTCATACGGGCTTTCACTTGTGGTTACGCTCAGTGGAATTTTTGAACTTCAATAAACTTTGTCAAAAGAGAAGCAGATTAAATGGCTTATTGTGTTGAAATCTACTATAATAATTAAATCTAAATTAGCATTGTGGTTTCTTAATGGGATTTGAAGTGCTGCAGCTATTCTTAATAAAAGCTCAAAGAATTGTATAAAATAGCAGCGACAGTCATAAAGCCTAAACTCGGTGCATGAGTGATCCTCTTTTACAGTAGGCTTGATTTATAGCCTTGCTGTAAACTAGCTCCCTTAAGATTTGGAGATTTCTTTTTGTTTGTTTTCTGTTGCATTTCCTGGAAGATGAAAGATCATTTAACATTTTGTTTTCAAATAATTTCTTTCTTCTGTTTGGAATATATTTATATATACATATAGTGTGGCCAGGTGCAGTAATGACAGACTCACCAAGTGAGAAATTTTTGAAAACCAACTGGGTCATTACTTTTATTCAGCCAAAGAGGAGGAAAAAATAAGAAACATGAGAACATAAAAGATGTGTCTTGGCGCTGGTTCCCTTATACAGGATCAGAAAGGTTGTCGAACATTCTGGCATTGACAGAGCTTAGTCCTGCAGCTTGCATGGGCCAAAAGTGACACCTTATTCTGGGAAGCCTGCAATTTATTTCGGCAGGACCTGAATGGGCAAAGCTAACTGCCCTCAGTGGGCGGCTTCTCTGCACTGTAGGGGGAGAAAGAGAAGACAGTGTCAGTGGCAGCGCCCCCTCTCACCTCGGCCCCCTCCTTAGCTTGAGCTCAGCTGATCAAGTGGACCTGGCCATGAGTTTGTAGGCCCAGGAGACAGCATTGGCATGGAGGGTCCTGCGCTGGTGTAGCATCCTGAACTTATAGGGCTAGAGACTCAATAGCCAGTGGGTAATCTGCAGATTTGAGTCTTTGTGGGAAAAAAGCCACTGCAAGGGGACATGGTCTGTCACGAGGGTAAATTCCTGACCCAGCAAGTAATATTGGAGTTGGGTGATGGCCCACTTTATGGCTAAGGGCTCACGTTCATTTGCCAAAATCTCGTCTCTTGGTCCAGTAGTTTCCAGCTGATGTACATGATGGGGTGTCCTGCTCCGACGACGATTTGGCTCAACACACCTCTGAGGCCACTGTCTGAGGCATCAGTCTGAAGGAGAAAGAACAGAGAAAAATCAGGAGACAGCAAAAGCAGAGTAGTGCCGGTTTCAAGTCAGAGAACGCAGTTGTGGTCCACGTCCCCATGTTGGACACCTTCTTCCTTGTCAGTTCTGTAAGACGTGCAGCTTGCTCGGAAAAGTTGGGCACGAACCTGCAGTAGTAACCTGCTAGTCCCAGGAAAATTTGTACCTGCCTCTTGGTTTGTGGCCAGGGTCACTCTCAAATGGCAGCAACTTTGGACCACTGCTGCTTGACATGTCCTCCGCCCACCATGTAACCGAGATACTTAACTTTGGTCAACCCAAAAATACATTTCTGAGGGTTGATCCACAGTCCAGTGCCACAGATGGTGTGGAGGACATTCTTGATGTGCAAGTAAGGTTTCCTCCCAGATGTTGATATAGATGACAATGTCATCAAGGTAGGCAGCAATATAGGCATTGTGGGGTTGGAGCAGTCTGTCCACCAGACACTGGAAGGTCATAGGGACCCATGCAGCCCAAAGGCTAGGACATGGTACTGCCAATGACCAGGGTTCTAAACGCAGTCTTTTCCTTCACCACGTCAGTCAGGGAAATCTGCCAGTATCCTTTCATCATGTCAAGGGTGGACAGGTACCGAGTGCTTCCTTGACGCTAGGGGGTAATCCACCCTTGGCATGTTCCGCTTCTGCCCTCTTGGCCTCCGGGAGTTGGTATTAGTGCTCATGAATGACCACCCCAAATTTTGTAATAATATTAAAAGGCAATATTATTCGTGATCCCAAGTGGTCACTGGCAGGACCCCTGACTGAGGCGATGACATCTCCCAGCTCGATCCTTTACTGGTGACTGGGTCTGTCCCTGTAATTTAATTGTCTGGCATCTGTAAAGGGCAGCAATGTGAGAGTAGCGGAGTCGTTAGAGTCATGGTCTACCCAGGGCTTCAGAAGGTTGATGCACTCTCTCAAACCCCAGTTGGGCTGGTATATGAGGTAGTCCACCAAGCCGTTTCGGTTCCTGACTCACAGGGCCCCCTGTCAATGCAAGAGGAGCTTAGAATGGAGTGGGTATTAGCACCATGACTCTGTCCCTAGGACAAAATTATCTGAGACAAGAGTTTTAATTGTATAACCGAGCCTGTGTGCGTGCTGTGCATCCCCAAGATGTTCCTTCACCACAAGGCACAGCTGCTCAAAGTGGTCCCGTAGCTCATAGACATACTCAACAATGTTAGGAAGGTGGGCATGGCTTCCTCTTCCCATCCCTACTGGACACAATCAAGCAATCTCTGAGGCTGTCTGCCGTACAGCTGCTCGAAGGAGGAGAACCAGGAGGAAACTTGCAGTAGCTCCCAGAAAGCGAATAAAACAAGAGGCATGAGTTGGTCCGTTTCTTTCTTGTCCATTTTCAGCACCTTCCTTGGTATTTGTTTCAGCATCTTTTTAAAATGCTCAATGAGGCCGTCCCTCTGGGGATGATAAATAGACGTTTTGATGTAGCGGTGTCTAGTGAAGATCCGTGACATGAAAGGAATCCCCGGTCTGTAAGGATCTCTTTGGGGATGCCAACATGCAAGAAGACCCCTATTAGTTTCTGGGCTATGATCTTGGAATTAGCCACCTGAAGGGGTATGGCATTGGGTGGCATAATCCACCAGGATGAGAATGTACTTATGCCTCCTAGCCGAAGGTTCAAGTGGCCCAGTGATATCCATGTCAAGCCACTTACTCGAAGGAGGGATTGATTATTGGCAATGGGACAAGATGGACAAGATCCTGCCAGGGTATATGGGTGAGTTGGCATTCCAGGTAGGATCTGCAAAAATGCTACACCTCCTTGTTCACGCCAGGTCAATAGAAGCATGGAGTGATGCACTCCAGGGTTTTACCAGGGCCTAAAGTGAGTGTAAGCCAGGTCGCATGTCTCTCAATGGCAGGGCTGAGGGACAAGGAGTTGGCTCCATATCCCTTCTTGGCTTTTTGTACTGCAATACAACAGATTGTGTTCTAAGACAAAGTGAGAAGCGGATGACATGGACATGTCGGTAGAATGCCCATTAACAGCAATGACTGCGTTTCCTTGCATGTTTCAGGGAATTCTCATTCCACTGCTCACATTTATGCCTAATGATGATCAGTCCATCTTCTGCTCACTTAACTATGCACAGTAACAGACATTTTAAGTGACGATGCCCAAACCTTTGCATGCAACTGTAATTTATTTCTTAAACTGTTGTTCTTTGTAGTATTAAATGTAAAATATTATATTCACTTAGCAATTCCTCATAAGGTGTAGTCTGAATCTCATCCACCTTCATGTCTGGACTGCACGTTTAGCACACTCTGCCTTTTTTTGTTTTCTTTATTGTACATATTGTCACACACCACAGAGACTTCGACATGCAGGAGGTTTGGCAATTCCAAAAATCAAAGGCTTTTATTAAAAATATGATACAGTGTTATCAGTTAACTTCAGATTTATTGTTATTTATACAAAGTGCAAAGAAACATTTGTGTGCTCTTATCACTACGCTGCCACTCGGCGTGAATCTTGCTTTGTAGGCTGTGAAGAACGACGCAGAATGTAATGGGCGAAAAGTCGGTGCCATTTAAGCACAAATGATCATATGACCTGAGCGCGTACCCATCTGTTGTTACAAGCCATGGCAGAACATAACTGCTGAACAAAATTACAGAAGAAAACAAAAGTAGAATAATAAGCAAAATAATACTTGGTGCTGGGGGCCTGTTGAGGGATGTCATAACTTCACTCATGATGGCAGCTGTGAGCAGACAAGCGAACAAGAAATGCATTCTTGCCTCGAGGAAAATATTTCCAAGAATCTGTGATTAAATCAATATTTCTTGTTTCCTTTCATTGTCACAAGGACACCTCTTAAACGATTAAGGTATGTGTTGTTAAATCAAAGTGGAAGCATTTGATACATTTTTAAGATTTTTCATTCACCTACGAACCCCCATTGTACAGACAAGGTGTTTTTAAAATTTATTAAACGCACGTCACTTCAGAGCTCAGTTTTATGTGGCAAATTGTTGCATACCATGATTGTGAAGAAATATCTTCAACTTGAAAAATCCCAAAGTTATCCTTTAAGTTGCAGTCTTTTCCATTATTGGGCCTACCATAGTTTAGCCAAGTGTAAAAACTAAGAAATGTGGATAGAAATGTTGATACAGTAGATGTTTTCACGCAGAATATGACCCCAGTAACCTTTTATTTTGTTTCTTGTAAACAGCCGTCACTAGTCTTTCCAAATCTTCTCATGTACTTTTCTTAAAATCTTTATTGTGACCTTCATTATTTCAGCTGAAGGGTTTGCCAGCGGCCCAGCTTGCTGCACAGTAAGGTGATAGCAAAGTCACTGCACTTTCCGCAGACTCTTACTGATTGTCCAGATGAGAATTCAGACGGAAATTGGGGGAGAAAGCTGGATCCAGCTGACTGATTCAATAGCATTTTTTTAAATTTCTCAGCTTAGTAAAGTGAAACCGCATAAATGAGTTTCTGGACAGCTCATTTATGGGCGTTCTGTAAGCTGCCAGTCACCAGCAATCTGGATCACATCAAACAGTCATCTGCCTTGAATTTGGGAGGTTTATGTTTGAAATCGAGTAAGAAAGAGTCACTTAGAGTCCCTTTTCATTAGGGCTCTGAGGGGCATTTACACAGACAAGCGGAATACAAATATATACCGTATGGATTTAGAGCTCTCAGTTGCAGAGGTTGGCTGAATTTGTGATTTGTATTCACGGTGCATAATGAAATTTTAACACCTTTTTTCTTCTTCTTATCAGGATGTAAAGATGTCTGTGCCTTTTCTTCACACTAATCCACTGTAATCCTAACGCATACTTCATCTGAGGCCACAAAGGTATCTGCTGTTTGTTTCAACCGGTTCTTATTTATTTAGTGGGCCCGTTTGTGTTCTCAGACTGTGGAGTTTAAAATCCTTGGAATTATCACGTTAACTTAAGGAAGATAGAGGCATGTTAGTTATTCTCTTAATAGATTGATGTCTCTTTTTTATTTTTCAATTGTGGTCTTTTTTAGACTTTGCGTTTTAATTAAACCTACCAGTACACGGAGGTGCCAATAGCAGTGTATCCACTTGGGTATCATTAGCGCCTGCCCTCCGATCTCCACTTGTGACACACTAAACAGAAAGCACACTTGTCATCGTGCTTACTCACTTGCTGTCTGATGGTGACATTTCCAACACCGCCATAAACGCATCTGTACACTCTGAGGATGCTTTTTATACCTTATACCTTTATACCGAGAGCCACTGACTGAAGTAGAGCGTGCACATGGCTGCTTTCAGTTAGGTGCTAATCACATAATTCCTTAGAACCCATTAACTTCCAAGCAGTACTTTCGTAAATGTGGAATACTGCTCATATCTCTGATGATGAAACTTTAGAGCAGGTTGACATCACACGAAACAGTCGCTGAATTAGCAATGAATTTAATGAAACATCGCAATTTAGATCCAGAGGCCAACACTGAGCCCTGAAGTGAACTCAGGCCGGTGTCTAAAAGCTTCAATCGGCTTCAATGAGGAGCACTTCTGGTAGATGGGAAATATGCCATAGGATCTGAGGATGAGGCCCCAAGAAGAGAGAACTGGATAGATGAGTAGCCGCCATGTACGGCAGATGCAGAATCCATTGGATTTGCTAATTTTCTGTTTATTTTGCACTTTCTGTTACTTCTCCCATTATCCTAACCCTTGTCTGCTTTGTTTATGTCTAATAAAAGACAACTTGTCTTAATAACCTCTGGTCGTTACTGTCAGAGCTGTACACAGGGCAAAAAAGAGGTGCAATGAGTGGAGTACATGAGAAGCGCTCCTTCCTCAGTTCTCTCCGCACAAACTCCTTCGTAGGATTGGCTTGTCAAAGGTTCTGATTTTAATTAGTAAAATGTTATGAAATCCTTCAACACAAACAGTGAAAAGGTGAGTAGGCCTCCAAAAAACACCTGTCAGGCCAGGAGGCTGAGCCTCACCACAGGCAGCCAAGCCAGAACTCAACGTCAAGGCCTGCCTGGCATAAAAATGAAGCTATGGCACTTAAATAATAAAAGTCTCAAAATGGTCTGAAAAATAGAGAAGATGAACACCTTGAAATCTCTAATCCAACACAAAGCAGGGCATTTTCCTTTATATTTAAAAATTTATTAAGGAGATTCCATCAGATAAGAAACAAAACAAAAGACAAGACAAAAAAGGGCAGAACCTAAAGCTAATAAAACTAAGAGGCATAGTGCAGCTTTTATGAAACAGATCAAAACCAAAACATCCAAACAAGAGCCATAAATCAAAAAATCAGCAGTCAAAATCACAAACGCAATACTAAAGCTGCTGATCTTTCTTCAGCCTTGGCTTCACTAACTGCATGGGCCATCACAGCAGTGGCCTAATGAGGTGGGCCTGCCTCCCTTGGCTCCACATACAAGAGGCAGGGCGGATAAAAAATAGCACTAAGTACACAGCGCCATGAAAATAAACAATCAAGCAGAGGTTCAAGGGGCACAAAAGGCTTAACCCTTTTAGTCAATGAAATAACAACAAAAAAAAAGTCACCCTACATGAACAATCAGCAGTCATTGAGGCCACTCGTCTGGCAACCATGCTTTTTCTTTTATGTATCTGGTCAAAATATCCCCCTTTCTGGTATGCACACCATTTAATTGGAGTCTCTCCTGGAAGGGGCGGGGCTTGTCAAGTGGACACTGGTTCTTGTTTCTTCCTGGTTGAGGCACTCAGAGCTGTGGGTGAAACAATAAGGTGGTTAGTGACAGTGCTTACCTCTCTGGAGCTTTGAGAAGACCCCTGTGCAGGTGTGTGTGGCAATAGTTAAAGATAAGAATTTGTCATTCCTCAGAGAAGGACTTGAAAAGTAGTTATGAAGCATCCTACACCTTCTTCCATCCAGAATGAATGATGTTACAATTTTAAGGTACTTTGAGCCACAAAATGGCTCTCATGAAGGCGTTTTGAAGTTCCATTGGAAATTATGATGGCTTTTGTCTTTTTCTCATACTAATGCTAGGGCTTCACCCCAATATATTAATAACTAGCAAAATACCCGCGCTTCGCAGCGGAGAAGTAGTGTATAAAAGAAGTTATGAAAAAGAAAAGGAAATTTTTAAAAATAACGTAACATGATTGTTAATGTAATTGTTTTGTCATTGACATGAGTGTTGTTGTCATATTTATATATATCTATAAAGTGAAAACCTGAATATATAAAGACAGTGTCGGAATTTATAAAGTCATTCCTGATTATATATAGTCAACATCGGAGTATATAAACTCATTCCTGAATATATAAACTCAAAGTCAAAATATATTGATTGAAACGACTCTGAACTGAAGTAAGTTAACAAAAACGTATTCAGAAAAATAAATTAAAAAAACACTGTTCGGTTAATGTTTTGAAAATGATGCATTTGCCCTGCCCAGGATTGGTTCCTGCCTTGCACCCAGTGTTGGCTGGGATTGGCTCCAGCAGACCCCCGTGACCCTGTGGTCGGATTCAACGGGTTGGGAAATGGATGGATATTGCAGCACTGACTTTGTATATTCCGACGATGACTTTATATATTGAAGTATTGACTTTATATATTCCAGCGCTTACTTTATATTGTGAGCTGGAGGGCTTCGCTATTACGTGTGGGGACGAAACTTCACTTTGGTAACTGATCATGCTCCACTTCAATGGTCATACCGACAGAAAGATACAAACTCTCGCCTCATGAGATGGTTTCTGGGCTTACAACTTTTACCGTTTCACAGTAAAACATCGACCATGTTCTGAACACGTCAACGCAGACGTATTATCAAGACTAAATGAACCTGGTACAGAGAGTTGCTTGATTCACGGAAATGTGAATAAAGCTGAGGGGGAGGGTGTGAGCTGGAGGGCTGATCGCACCCCAAGAAGATACAGACGCCTCTGGGAAAACCACAACCCCTGAAACACAGACTACCCTCACATTGCTCCTTACTTTCTCACTTGCGCCATAACGCGTAATGCAAACCTCGCGCGATACTCCGCTAACTTAAAAGCCTTGTGCAGCGCCTGTCAGTTGAAAATTGATTGTTTGCTTGCTTTTATCACTCTCTCTCTCTGCTCCTAGCGGAACTGTCATCTCTGACTTGTCATGGAGCACGTTTAAGCTCATGTGTTTGCAGTGTTTGAATAAAAATCCTTCTTGTTTCTACGACCTCCTGTGTCTCTGTGCAAATCTGTGACCCAAGCGTGACAATATATTCCGACGCTGACTTTATATATTCAAGATTTGACTTTATATATTCCAGCGCTGAGTTTATATATTCCGACGCTGACTTTATATATTTAAGTTTTGACTTTAGGTGGCAGTGTGACGAAGTTGCTTCGGAAGACGGCGTTAGCCGCGGAGCTCAGCACAGAGCGAAATGAGGTAAATGGGAGGGGATATGATGACGTGACTCCTCCACCCGCCTTAACTGTCAATCCCCCACAAACACAGTCTCTCGGAATTTGCATAAGCACAAACCCCTTCACCTGCAATTTTAACTTAGTTACAAAGTGATCAAAACTCTCGTTTATATCCTGCGTCCTCTCATTAAACTTGTATCCCGCATTACCCGTGGGCATGAAAAACGCCAGCGGCAGCCTGTCTATTAACTTAATTTAAAGTTTAGGTTTATACCTTGCTTTGTTTCCGAAGTAGCTGCACTGATGAATATGGTAGTATATGTCACTCACTCGCTTCTTATTGTTTCGCTGCCTTCTCAATTATATAATGCATGTTTTCTTCAGCGTATTTTGGAGCTCTTCCTGGTTTTCTACATAGTGCGTTGACAGTCAGTTCACGTGATTACGTGGGCAGCGTGATGATGTCACACGAAACTCCGCCCCCACGGCTTTCAAGCTCAACTCCATTACAGTAAATGGAGAAAAATACCTTCCAGTTATGACCATTACGCGTAGAATTTCGAAATGAAACCTGCCCAACTTTTGTAAGGAAGCTGTAAGGAATGAGCCTGCCAAATTTCAGCCTTCTACCTACACGGGAAGTTGGAGAATTAGTGATGAGTCAGTCAGTAAGTGAGTGAGTGAGTGAGTGAGTGAGTCAGTGAGGGCTTTGCCTTTTATTAGTATAGATAATAGTAATAATAATCAAAATAGTAGGAGAAGAAGATGAAGAAGAAACTCTACATGAAGAATAATACTGTAATGCTCACTGAGATGGAAAGACAGAGGCACACCAAATGAGAGTTAAGCCCGATAACAGACGCATTTACTTATCAATGAGTGATCCGTAGCTGTACTTTCAGAAGACTCGCCTTCCTGCTGTTGTAAATAAGTTATTGAAACTAGCCTCAACTTCTCCGGCACTGTTTCTGAAGTGGTGTTCACTCATCTAGTGTTCTCGTTCATCTCCCAGTTTGTTTGCCTTGGTGTGGTCTCCCTAATCTTCTGTGAGGCTTTAATTACCCAGTGCCCCAGGAGTCTCCACCTGCCTTCCTGAACCTTCCTGGACTTATAAAGAGTAACGCGACTTGGTTGAGTGCCAAGCTCAGCATACCTGCATGACATTTGCCTATCAATCACCCATCCAGCTCCACATATCTTCAGGGTATTATACTGACTTCTACAGTACAGTTTGTATCCAGGAGCACCTGTAAGATGATAATGTGCCGTCTCTTGTGATTCACACATTCGCGCTCATCCACACTTGGGGTAACAGTCTTTATGTGTGTGCTGTCAGCCACACCGACAACTCCAGAAACACCAGTGATTTGCAGGAATGCAGCTTGCTTTAACATCACCTCATGTGGCGTGATGGGGAAATGACATACCCAACTCATCGCTATTACAAAGCTGCATTTTCCCCATGGCCAAAAAAACAACCTTGTCAGCCCTGTCATTTCAGTTGACAGAGCATGGCCTCTTCATATAGATGGAGCGATCGCTTGACATACAGGATTTGTGATGAATGTTATTCAGCATCATGTAACATCAATATCTTTTTATGAGTTCATTGTTGGCCAGCATTTTCAAAATATTCAGCCTTTTCTGCGATGTATGTGTCAATCTCTGCCTTAACGCCATTTTCTGGCAGCATCTAGTGAGTTAGGACAACTCACACACTTTCCTAAATCCTGGTGAGATTCCTAAATTAGGAAAAAATGATATAAGCACTTTTACTTTACCCTAACAGGAGGACCAGATCCATTTGCATCATTCTGATATTTTTGAGCAAGTTAAGACAGTTGTCTGACTTTGGGACCGTTGATAAATACAGACACTCTTTCTGTGATTTTGTTTATTTGTGGATTTACTACTTTGTCTAAAAGATACTTTTTCTGTTTTTGTGATTTATTTAGATTTGTTGAGTTTTGCCTCTTTTGTTTAAAAAAAAAAAACTTTTCTTTTGTTATGCCTGGGCTTTGGTTAATTTCTTTTAAAATCTTCAATAAGTTGTTACATTTTCAAGCAAATTTGTTTGCTTTAATTAGGCCAGAGGTTTTTGCTGCACCCCTCCCCCCTTCTTTTTAATATTTCTGCACATTTCATTTAATGCCTTAGGTTTTGGGTATTTGCAGGCTAGAAAGTCTGCCTTTTGAGTTTGAGGCTAGGCGGCCTGGGTGTGAGGCCTAACCAGTAGGCCCAGACCATAATTAAGGGCAGATCTAGTCTTTTCTAGTTCTTTGTGAGGCCTTCCTGTAGATATCACAGCGCCAAAGCTTATTCACTCATTCAAAAATGTATCCTCCAAGCCTAACACTTTGCAAACCTGTCTGATATGCACCATCTGCTCTTGAACTTCACTGAGGCAGGTGATGAGTCTGATTTATTCATATTTCTATCAAAAGCCTTCAGTTCAGTGACAGTGAATCGCCTGGTTTGCTTTGGAGAATCTCCAGCTATACAAAGATCTTTAATGGTCCCATAATGGGCCCATGCCTCGTGTTATGGTTCAGCTGGGCTTATTGTCCTGGTTTAAGTTTATTTCTTGTTTATTTAATATTTGTGTTGGGTTTGAATTACCAATATTCATCGGTTTGGTTATTATGTCAACTGTGCTAATAGTGTTATTTTTCTGTATTGTTTATTGCTTATGGCAAGTGTATGGGGTGTACTGTGCTGTTGCAGGTTACTTGGTCTGTGTGGTGTGACAGCTTTGTTCAAATTGTCAGCAGAAAGTCAGACTCTTTCCCAGAGAGTGTGGAGCTAGACTTTGTCACTGACATCCCACCAATGGGTGCAGGAGGTTCAGTTCTATGGCCTCAGGATCACATCACTAAAATTTTGAATGGTGTGGCCCTATTGGTTTCTTTGGGCTGTGACCTCAGACACACACTGGGTGGTTTGTTGCCAAATGTGAAGTGGCTGTGGATGCCAATCAGCACCTTTAATTTAAACTTTGGTTCTCAACCAAAAAAGGGTGGAGTGCCCTCTCTAGGTTGGGGATGAGGTGCTTCATCAAGTGGAGGAGTTTAACTATCTCGGGGTCTTGTTCATAAGTGAGGGAAGAAGGAAGCAAAAGATCAACAGGTGGATTGGAGCAGTGTCCGCAGTCATGCAGATATTATACCGCTCAGTCATGGTGGGAAGAGAGCTGAGCCAAAAAGCAAAGCTCTCCATTTGCCAGCTGATCTACATTAATAACCTCATATATGGTCACGAGCTGTGGGTACTGACTGAAAGAACTAAATCATGGATACAAGTGGTGGAAAAGAGTGTCTGAGCGAGGAGCACAGTGTAAATATCTTAGGGGTTGGATGGGCATCCCAACCAGGAGAGATGAAGGAGCCAGACCTTAAAGTGATGGCCAGAGGAGATGGGCAGACAGCCCACCAGAAGATGTCGCTGGAGACTCTTTGTTCCCCCAGGACACTAGATGGCAGAAGCCCTGGATATCGGTGTCCAGTACGGAACTAGTAGGGCATGCTGGGAAGTGTAGTCCTGCCGGGGTCCAGGGGTGCCGCTGTAGGTAGATGTGCTCCCTAATAAGTGAGACTACCATATGACCTGGGAGTACTTCCATCGGGCAGTAGTTGTGGCACCAGAATTACTCTCAGGCCCTTAATAAAAGGGACCGCACTCTCTTACCTGGGTGAGTTGGAGCTGGGAGGACATGGAGCAACACTTGAGTGGAGGAGGGCAGTGTGGTGGTGAGAAGAGAGTATTGTGGAAAGGGAGAAAGAAAACCTGTGTTTGTGCTACCTTTTGGAAATATTTTGTAATAAACCTTCCATTATTTGAACCCAGGACTGTGCTGGTATGTTTGTGTTGGGATTTGGGGCTCTCTGACTAACCGGTTCCATTACACTCAGGTGGACCTCAAGGTGGAGCCACAGCTCCTCAGTTTCAAAAGGAGTCAGTTGAGGTGGTTTGGGCATCTGATTTGGGCACCTACTGGATGTCTCCCTTGGTAGGATTTTAGGCATGTCTAACTGGGAGGAAACCTCGGAGCAGACCCAGTACACATTGGAGAGATTACATCTCTCAGCTGACATGGGAACACCCCGGTTTTCCCCTGGAGTTGGAGCAGGTGGTAGGGAAAAGAGGCACCTGGGTAGCTTTGCTTACACTGCTCCACCTGTGACCCAGATAAAGGTTAGAAAATGGATGGATGGGTGGGGGTTGTGTGTGTATTTGATTTTCTTTCATCCCTTGTGTTTTGTAATCGAAATCCTTGAGGTGGGACCACACTGGGACTATATTGAAGGACCAGCCCCAGCCTTCATATTCCAGTGTGAGATCATTCAGTGGCCCATTGACATTTGGAGAGCTCTGCTCTGTCGTGAGTATTGTTTGTCAGATTCTGGATTTTTTACTTAAGTTTTGTGATTTCATCTTAGAATTTCGTATTAGGACACCTTCACGTTAAACTGCTTTTTTATGCAAGTCGTTTGCCTCATTTTGCCTTCTTTCCTCTAATTTTTCATTTATAGAGATTCCTTTTTTTCCTTTCCCTTTAGTGCCATTTTGATATTTTTTGGGACCCGGAGAGGCCTGAAGCCTGCCTATGGAGATGGGACATCAGATTGCCTGAGATGAGGCCTGGACTAGGCAGGCCAGGATAGGCCCTGGCCTGGTTTAGGGGTCTTTTTTTGTGGTGTCACACCCTTTCGCATTTTGAATTGCACTCATTTCATAACAGTGAAGAAGACTGTCCTTTGATGGTTCATTGACAATGGACATTGTGAATCTTGATGTTCTTATTTCTGAATTTTTTGCCTCTCCCTTTGGCTTTCAGTTCTAGGATTTTGGATGGGGGCTTCCTTGCTATTGGCTACTTTTTAAGGCAAACCATCTTTGTCTAATTTTTTACCTTTTTTGCTATTGTTGTGCTTCTTTTAGTTATTTAAGTACATTTTTGCATTTACAGTATAAAGATTATTTTTATGGGCTTGTCTTTCAAACGAGAGGTTTGACTGTTTCCTTTCTGTAAAGAGGAATTTTGGTGTATTTTGGGACATTTAAACCCATTTTGGATCCATGCAGGTCAAAGTCTGCCTGTGGATTTTAGTGTCAGGCTGCTAGGGGTGAGGCCTATTTTTAGGCAGGTCAGTGAATATCTCTGGTTTGGTTTTGTAGGTCTCTGGAAGGCCTTTCACCCTCTTTGCTATTTGATATGCAATTATTCATGACACCCAAGTTGCTTAATGTACTTTGGCTCTCCCATCTTTATTTGGACATTTGTAAACTCCTGCCATTTATTCAGTCTCATTTTGGAATGGCTACTTCACAGCTCCAAAGTCCCCCGCCCATTCTCCAACTTTGCATGTTTTTGATATGTTTCTGTGGGTTATTCTCTCAACACTCCAGTGTCCTGTCACGTCTCAGTGACATTCAGCTTAGGTTGGCAGCTGACTCTACACTGGCCAGGTATGTGTGGGTGTTGATGTGAGTGGGTATGAGTGGCTGGTATACTGTTTAACTGAAGGACTACCAATTGATTAGCCGTGTAAGTCTGCTCTGTCAACACTCAAGTGATCCCCATTGGGTGACCCTCCTGTGCCTTACAAGCTCGCTTACACTTTAGGAGGTCTCCCCTTCTCCATGTCATTCCCCATCTTTCAGAAACAGTGCTGCTGCACTCTGTCCGCAGCCCTTCAAGATTTATTTTCTCCAAAGCTGTGTACAGGTACAGCACATTAACATGTAACACTTCAAAAAGCACCGTCCACCCAGGCTGAAGCCTGGCATAAAGTCTCATCGCGCCCCAGGGAGCAATCATGCACCCTTTGTCTGGCAAATCAGACACGGTGAGCACACACAGGCCACACACTAACTTGACCCCAAATCGTTTATCACACCCAGAGGCAGTCCTGAGGAATTATTGAGATTATAAAGTTGCTAACCGAGGGGCCTTCAGAAGCCGTTCCAGTTCATCCCTTCCATCATTCGCTACAATCAAGTCCTGCAGCAGTTTGCTCTGCTTTGAAATATGAAGCAGAATAAGGCGCACAGAAGTAATTGTGTAAACATATATATCTCTCTTGTTGAATGGAAGCGTCTGTCTTCCATTTTTACGGCATCTCCCCGCTTCTCTTTACTGCAGCAGTTAAAGAACACCGACAGCCTGTAAAGAGATTTGTAAAGCAGTCTTCTCTTTTGTGAGGGGCTCCATAAAGTGTTTTTCACAGCGAGGGATTATTGAAGAGGGAATGAACGGCTATCAACAGAGGCCACCATGTTGGTCATGCAGAAGGTGCCATACCAAATACCCCAAAAAAATACCAAATCATTTAGACCCCTGCCCTGCGTACTTGAGCTGGTAACCTGAAGCAGGCGGAAAAGAACCAGGAACCAAAAAGTCCACTGTTCACATCTGGGGAACTTCTACCTGTTGAAGTATGGGTTGTAATGGTTTTAAAATGAAATGATTACCTTTCTTCCTGGAAAGTCACTTCCCACCTAGAGTAGAGGGCGACATGAAGACAAGGTCAGCCATAGCAAAATCAAAGACAGAGTTTTTTTATGCACTCACAAAGGGAGGAGATGTAGCAATGTGCTGCGCTAGAATGCAATGGTGGAAATTTGTGAATCTTCTATTAAAGTTGATCCTGGACTACCCAATGCCACCACCTCACAGCGCCTGGCAGTCAGGTTTAGTTCTTCACAGGCTCACTGTCTATGTGGGCCTTCAAAGTTCCCTCCTTGTCTGGACGGCCTTTCTGTCATATCCCAAAGAAGTACGTGTGTGTTAGGATTCGAAACAGACTGGGTGTGTGGATCCTGCGACAGGCTGATGTCCCATCCAGATTTATTTCCTCCCAGGATAAACTTTGGCATCCCTCAAGCCCCAAGTGGTAATGAAATGATGACACAACACCACTGAGGCCTAGTGCTGACTCTGTAGACTTAGGCTACACACATTTAAGAATGCAGACTTTTGAAAACATCACTATCCAGAGCCGTAAACTTTTGGAAACGACGCATTGGCATTGTAGTATGGACAGGAGAAAATGTTCAAAACGAGTTTTAAAACGCAGACTACTTGAGGCCTGATTGCTTCGTGGTTATTATGTGGTCCCTCCTTACAACGTCTCTTACTCTGATTGGTCGTCCTTCATGCAATATAATGGATAAAGAGGAGCTGCTTTCCATTGCATTTGTTGCGTTGCTTACCTGTTTCCCTCTAACATGTTGTAAAGTTTAAATGCTGCATAGATGCACAAAAAGCAAATAATGTACCAGTCACTACTGTTCTGCGATAAATCCCATGGCCGACGGCGTCACCTCCTGTTTTCTTTGAAGTGCAACTGCCCAGTGTAGGTGAACAGCACTCCATATTCATTTTTGGTCATGTTACTGTGGACGAAGATACTTCCCTGAACAAAGTGGAAACACAAGTGTGGATGGAGATCATTTATCATTTAAAAACTAAGGTGATTAGTGTGGACATACCTTAAGATACTAAATAGACCAGATCCCCCACTCCAGAGAACTGTGCATTTTTAAGAGCTGCCATCCAAACCCTGGCTGAAGGCCTGGAGTAAGGAAGAGGAAAGCATGGACACCAAGACCACTTTTCTGTATTTAACAGGAACATTTTTTTTTGATTATTTTAGCATACTGTGTTGTTCTTTATGGATAACATAATTATAAATGGGCACTATTTTGTGCAATTTCTGTTAACAAATGTTATTTTCTAAGTTGCCCCACAACCTTGTAATAAACTAAGCAAGTTCAGAAAAATGAGTCCGTGATGTATTTTCTATATTATTTCAGTCTTCATTATTTCATATTTTCTATATTATTTCAGTCTTTATTATTCCATATTTTCTGGATGATTTCACATGAACGTTGTAGCTGTTGAGAAATGGATATCTCCAGTATGTGAATGCCATTTGTTTTTTATCCATTGCTTTATCAAAGTTTTTCATAAGTCCAAGTTTCATTTGCAGGGGAAGAAGGTCAGCTTTCTCTGGGTCAACAAGTGGACATAGTTTACCACGTGAGGCGCATCTTGGCCGCTCTTACTGGCTCTTCTTGACTCAACTGTCCCACGCAACAGGATTTGATGTAACCAAGTAAAAGTGCAGTCTCCTTTAAAACTCCGCAGATCGTATCCCACCTATATGTTTTCTAAAGGTAACTTCGTATTCTCCTACGACTCTATCATGTTAGTAGCATGTGCTTTAGGTGGAGAAGGGAATTTATTTCTGTTATGGAAAAGGACAGTGTTCAAGGAGTCAATGAAAAAGCGTCACTCATGGTCCTCATAACTGAATTAAAAAGTCATGTAATAGTGAATAATATTTGAGAAATATATATTTATTTATTAATATGTTATTTCACAATGATGACAAATATTGAAAATATGAAGGTGGTGTCACAAGAAATTTAAGCCAGATAGAAAAAAATGTGACATTATATCTGAATGGAGCATTATGAAATATGCTTAGAGCATCCATCACAACGCTTGGGACTAAAAAAAACATATTAAAGAACAACCATAAGAACAAAAAGAAGAGAATACGTATTTGGCGATAATTATGTGTTGGCCGCTACAACACAACTCCTAAAACGTGACGAGCCATTCATCTGGTGAAGCCCACCCATGAACACAGTGTTTAATGCGTTTATCCGCAGGGAGTGTTCTCTTAATTTCAACAATGGCATAGCATGGCTGAGATCGTGTGAATCGTTTCAATGAAGCATTTTGACCGTGGACAGACTGTGTCTGAATGTTGATCTCGTGTTCCGCTGTCCTAATGCTAACAGCATATGCAGTTTTGCAAACACAGAAATCTGGATAAGGACAAAATGATATTAAAAAAATGTCTCTTCATACAGTTCAGAGTTATCGGCTTGAGTCTATTGCTGCAGAATTGCTGCAAGGCAGGAGCCAAACTAAGCTAACGTGCACATGTTTGGGAAGTGCAGACCTGGACCAGAATGGGATGCTAGTCCAGTTAGCAGGAGCTGTGAGGCAGCAGGCCCATCTACCTGACTCTGGCTTCCTGTCAAATTATAAAGTTGAGTGTGAGATGCCGTACTAAGAAGTGGCACCACCCTGCCCTGGGCTGCTTATCACCAGGAGCTTTTTGTTCATCATGTTCCTTCTGATCCTGCTCCAGATGAAGTGGGGGCACAGGGGAGTGGTGTTAATGCAAGCCTCGTCCTGTCTGATGGCCATTTTATGGTATAGAGATCTTCTTATACATGATTCCCTCCAGTTCTTCACTGCAGTGAGATGACACTATAACTGTGTGACATGTGCACGTTCAATGTGTGTAAGAGACTGCATCTGTAAAAACAAATGGAAACAAACGGCTTCCTTAACTCTCGGCTTTTATCTGAATAAAACTTTGCTGTATACCTCAGACTGAGCCCATGGTTCCTCTTTCAAATGCCATATCCATAGCTTAGTTTCTCTTGTTGTTTGGCGACATATAGAGGCCCTCCCTTGCTTTTTTTTGTCAGTTCTTTTACATTTTGAAAAGAAATCTGTGTTCAGCAAACCGTCAAGGGACTCCATTCTGAAGCAATCACAGCAAAGGAATAAAACATTTAGAGCAGCTGCCAGGTGGCCTTTTTGAATGGGATCAAGAAATGAAGACGTCCATCTGAATTTCAAAGGTAATGATGTTTCAACATGCATAGACAAGCTCTGCAAGCAATAAGCATGGCACAATGTAGCTCTTTAGGGGGCTGCAGGTGGGGGATGGGGGTGCAGGCTACATGCAATTGTTTAGGTTAGCATTTTGGGACTTCCACAGTAATCGTCTGCCCGGTTATGACTCGAGGCGTTAGAGGCACTCTGGACATTACGCAGTCATTCATAGGAACAGAAAGAATTGTTAAAAGTACGTTTTGTGTTAATGTTATAAAGTGCTTTTTCCTACAAAGATTGCGGATATGTGGAATAAGCAGTGCAGTGGAAAATAGCATCTTGGAGACCTTCAACTCATATATTGATGATATTTGGGAAAAGATGTGCTATGCTAGACTGAAGCAATTCTGATGTGACGTCCATACGCCCTGCCTCTCTATTAACATTAGCAATGGCCAACAGCCACACACTACTGAACACCGTGATATGAGAAAAGCAGCAGCATCCTGATGAAGTGCAAACAGAACTTTTTACTGAACCGGCTGTTCACACGGACTCCCATTATAATATGGAGGTGTTCATCCCATGTAAACAATGTGCCCAGTCACACACTGAGTAGTTGGGTCCTCATCATCTTTGTGTTCTCATTTACTGTATGACTTGATCAAGCCGGCCCATCTCTGCAGCTCACTCTGTCCACAACACCTCAAGTGATGTGTCCCTTTCAGTCTCCCTCAGCTAACAGCTCGGTTAATGGTTGTCCCATTCCTTCCGCTCAGCTTTCATATACTTTTTCCTCCAGATATTCTCCTCAGAATGGGGCCCAGCCATTTCTCCTTTCCATTTAGAATCATCTCAAGTCTTAACCACTTTCACTTTTGTTCCCATCAGGGCTGCATGGTGGCGCAGTGGTAGTGTTGCTGCCTTGAGGTAAAGAGAGTCTGTGTCCTGTGGAGTCTACATGTTCTCATCATGTCTGCATGGGTTTCCTCCCACAGTCCAAAGACTTGCAGGTTAAGCAAACTGGCGATCTTAAAGGTGTGTGTTCAACCTGCGATGGACTGGCACCCTGTCCATGTTTTGTTCCTGCCTTGCATCCTATGCTAGGTGGAATAGGCTCCAGCAGACTCCCGTGATCCTGTTCAGAATTAAGCGGGTTAGAAACTGACTAACTTTTGTTTCCTTCGTCTTCATTTTTTTTCCACTTAATTTCTTAGCATGCCATCGACATTTGCTTTATAGTCGGCCGTTTTCTTCTTTCCTCCACATCCATGTTTATGAACTTTATTAGCAGTGTAATGTCATAATCATATTCTTGTAACATGACACTTCCACACCCACTTTGGCCACTTCCTGGTCGCTTGTGTAGTAGAACACATCTTTAGGTATTGCAGTTCCAGCCTTCCTGTCACATTCTTTTTTCCTTCACCTTTATTATAGTCTTAACAAATTCTGTGGATTGTCATCTTCTTCACATTTATCTTCAGTACATCTCATCCATCTTGTTCGTGGCATTTATGCTGTGTTCATTAGTCCTCCTAGACTGTCACTTTGACTTGGCCACCAGCAGGCATTGCATCATTTATGTGCTCATCTCTAGCTCTCATTTCATTTCCTAGCATTGCAAAGTATGCCAAAGACAAAAATGATGAAAGCAAGATCTTCCTAATATATGACATCCACTTTGACTTGGTTTAGATTGTTCTCATGTTTGTCTTACCCGCCATGCCTGTCTTGTGCATATCTCATTGTTGTCATATATTGAAGTCAGAAATATAACAAGAGGGGGGTGAGGCCTCCACAAGAACATTAATAAGACCAGGGCCTACATGGGCCTGCCCAGAAAATATTCACCTAAAGTCAGCCTGCCCAGAAGTGCAACCTGCAGGCTGCAGACTACACAGGCTTAAAAATGGGGTGCTGTCTTTAGAAGTTCAAAATATTTACCCAGCCTTAACAAAAATGCCCTACAATCGATAGAAACCATACAAATTCTGGCTTGTACAGACTTTATAAATGAATCATTTATTAGCAAAAATATAAATAAATGCTCAAAAGAGGAAAAAAGCAAAAATGGGATTTGCCTACTAAGGCAATTCACAGCAACCAAGTCACAAAACACAATCCACAAGCAAAATCCAAAGCCAGAAGTGAGAAGTGCATAAACCAGAAATCAAAAATGAAACAACACTTCCAGTAAGACTCCTAAAAAGCTCAGTGGCCTACTGTTGTGGTTCTCCCTGTGATGCAACATATAGTCATACAGAGGAAGGTCAGGGCAGCCCACCCCTTGGGATTCCACCCACAAAGCACAGAGGACATCTAAACATTTAAAGGGACAGTACAAAAATGTGAAATCATAAACAAACAAAGAGAAATTGCATGAGAATAAGAAAAATAATAATTCAAAAATAACAATAAACCAAAAACACACATAAACCTAATGTATAATATCTGGAAACAAATTACATTTTTTCATTTCTTAATGAAAATAACTTGTTTTTTTAAATAACTATTGCCAGAACAAAACCAGCTATATGAACTGTGATGTGGTTGCCTCATTCCACACATATGACATTAGGACCGCAGTGACCAGGGTAATGGAAGCACTCGGACATTCAGGAAAACGCTGCCGGCCACTCCAGGTCAGTGGCTCTCAAATATATGCAGCTGGTTTTGTTCTGGCAATGGGCAATGATTATTAAAAAAAGAATAGCTATTAATGGAGAGAACAAAAATGTAAGGAAATGAATGCACCCTTTGATACTGTAAATGATTTCTTAATCAAGACTTGTAGTGAGAAGTCAAGCAAAATTACACCTTTTATTGGCTAACTAAAATGTGTCACACACGTGCTCATGGGAGGCAGCTAAACAGCTTGAGTAAGGGCAGTTCTGAGTCATACCAAGATGTGGCAGAGTGCACTGACTCTTTTTCTCCCTTTCCTGCAGACCATTCATGGGAGATTCCACCTGGCCCTCTTGACGTCACTTCTGGGACTGAGCCTATGGATGGAGACCTTGCCAGATCCGCCTCCTGTGATGTCACGTCTGGGCTCGAACCAATGGCTGAAGACCTTCATGAGCTCAACCCCTTTAAAAGCCTCCACATTTTCCCTATTCCCTCAGTTCTGTCTTGGACTCGGTTTTGTGCACAGCAGTGCTATCATTTAAACTACAATTTGCAGCCAGGAAGCCAAATATACAGGCTGCTGCCCCAAACCTAGCTGTGTCTCTTTGTGGCTTTTGTGACAAATGATTACAATATGTAAGCTTTCAAAGCAATTCAGGTCCCTTCTTCAGGCAAGATGTAATCAAGAAGGGGCCTGAGTTGCCTCAAAAGCTTGCATATTGTAAGCTTTTTACTTAGCCAATAAAAGGTGTAATTTTGCTTGACTTCTCACTACAATCATAATGGCTAACACGGTAAAACACCCTAGTACTACTTAATCAAGACTTTATTTTACTAAAATTGATGACAATATAATGAGAAAAAAATAATATTACAGTCTGGCAAAGGCTGAATGACGAAAAAGGTACAGATTAATACAGGTGTTAGTACAACGCCAGATTAAGACCCCCATAGGCCGAGGATGTAGAACCTCAGTGAAACCCCCCCCACCCGACACACCCATATGTACTCCGACTTTATGATCATCACGTATGTCAATTTACCAGCTCAACTTCCCCATCCTTTTTCATCCATGAGTGTACTACAATGTATGGATGAGGGGAGCATCATATCCATGAGGATCAACCTTCTTCTAATGGTGCAGATAGTGAACACCAGTTTAACATTGTCTTTGTCACGAGGTGACATGTGCTGGAGTGTTTTGGGGTTGCGTATTTGAGCTAAGTAAGAGATCTGGGGCACCGTGGTGTATTCCATGTAATTGCCTGAAATTAAAATAATCAAAGAACATGCAAGTACTTTTCCACAGAAAAGGGATTGGCTCAAGATGGTGGTGTATCCGGTTTTATATGGCCCAGGTAGGAAGGGGCAAGTCCAGGAGGGCGGACCTCTGGTTTAGATGGTAATTTCTATCACCAGAGCTTCATGCGCACAAGTACGACGACTGAAACGGGGATCCTTCTGATGGGCTTGCTGTTGTTTGGTACATCCCGTCTCCTCAGTGACCATGTTGTCTTCCATACTGCTGTTCTCATCTAAGCTGGTGTTATGGGACTTTACCGAATTCACCAGACTGGACATTCCAAATAATGCGGCAAGAATCGCTGATACCTACCCTCTCCTGACTGTCTGTGAGGTCAGTCACGTCCATCTCAATTGCTGTATTTATGGCTTACTCAAATCACCATTTTGATTTATATTTTGAAAATGTTAAGTATAGATTGAATCAAAATGGCGTCATTGACTTTTATTTCTTTTTACTACACCACTGTGCTCTTGTTTTGAATAACTGTCCATGTGGATCTCATAAAAGTGACCTGTTAGCCCCCTGCTCTGATTATGTCACAACTCGGAATCCATCCATCCATCCATCCATCCATCCATCCATTATTCAACCCGCTATATCCTAACTACAGGGTCACGGGGGTCTACTGGAGCCAATCCCATCCAACACAGGGTGCAAGGCAGGAAACAAACCCCGGGCAGGGCACCAGCCCACCGCAGAACTAGGAATCCTGTTTTTTCCATTTAAAAGCGTTTTATATAGGTGTGGCTGGAAAGGTTTGTGATGCTGGGGGTCAAAGTGAGGTAAAGGTGTGTGCTGGTGGGTCTGTCGGTGATAACGTGGCCTTTCCGTGTTGTTATGCATTGTTTTCTCTCACATATTAGAAGGTCCTATGCAAGCTAATGGTAGATCTGACCATGTGTAGATACTAAAGTGTCCTCTTTAACTTCTAAACTGCAAAGGAAAATCTGGTCACACATGTAACCCTTAAGTATGAACAGGCATGAAAATACCATGTAGTGTGAAAGAAACAGAGAGCCTCTGCTTATTAACTCTTTACAAGAAAAAAGAGCAACAAATTAAATTTCAGACAGCAGTCAAGAAAGCCACTTCTTCTCTGATGTCAGTAGGCCCTGAGTGGAGTTATTAAGAACAGAAAAGGGGGCAAGGAGGCAGATTAGGAGTTCTTTTAAAATGGCTCTGCAGCTGTATATCCTGTGATGAAGTCTTTCCTTTGATCTGCTGTATTCTTCTATCTTTACAGTTCATGTTCAAGCCAAATTACCAGAGCCGTGTCTCCTGAAACCACAGTTTAAGTTGTTAAAGGTCTAAGCTTATGACTGTAGCAACAGTTCAGTTAATGAATTCTTTCTGTGATGGCTGAATTAGTCTCACTTTTGAAATCCCTGGACCCAGAGGTGCTGCTAATACACAAAATTTAATTAAGGAGACATAATGGTGACAGAGCAGCTCGTGTTGCCAACACAAATCTCTGAGTCGCCCTGTTTGATTTCTGCTTGGGGTGCCATCTAGGAGAATTTCCTACATCAGCATCCATCTCCTCCAACTGCCCAAACACGTACAAGCTGACTGCACCATAGACTGGCATTTTGTCCAGGGCTGGTTCTGCCAGGCTTTCCTAGGACCCTGTAATGAAGTGCCAAGCAGGGAGGGATGAGATCCGCAAAGGGACTAGTTTCAAAATTGAGAAATGAACAGTGGAAAGGGCAACGGTTCACCATTTTCAGATCACCTCGAAGCCACCTTGTCTAATTCGTGTTGCCATCAGGGAGAAGTAGTGTTTCTTCTCAATAAAGAGGCGTATCCACGAGACTTAAAAGACTTGTTCTTTGGTGAAAGTGAAATCCACATACGCAAGCGGCAGAGACGCGAAGTGGCTGGTGCTCCCACAGTCCACTCACTTCTCATTCGTGTGAATGCTATTGTCAGATACAGCTCCTGCACTCTCAGCTCCAAGTGGGGTCGGAAATAAAAGACAAAGAGTAGAAGACAAAGTAGAATGTAATAAAGTGGTTCAAAAACGTTGGCGTGATACACATGAAGAGCAGGTTAGAGATAATGAAAGTATTAAAATTTTAAAGTCTCAAAAAACTGATAGTAAAGATCGCATTAGCGCTAAAAAATGGAAATTATTACTCAGTGAAATAACGGAACAACGAAAAGAGATCAAATATATTGTTCGGATTTAAACTTTAAGTCGGAGACTTGTAGATCGTCTAATTCGTGTTGCCATCTTTCCAATGAAGAAGTGTATCCACGAGAATTAAAAGATTTGTTGTTTGTTGAAAGTGAAATCCACATACGCAAGTGGCAGAGACGCGAAGTGGCTGGTGCATAGCGCAGACCAGGGGGTTGGTGAGCAAACCGAGCAGGGTGCAAAGCCCCCTAGTAATAAATAAAATAAAATATATATTGTATATAAGTACGTAACGATTAAGGAAGCCTACAAACAGGCCTGGAATTAACCTACCGGTGCAAACAGATACGCTAAATGGAAACACCAAAGCAAACTGGAGCTTCACATCTTAGCATAGAATCACTCCACAGTAAGGAGAGACCTCCAGTCTGTTACTAGCTATAAAATGACAATCTTAAAAAGATTTTAGCCAATGTGAACAACAAGGACCTGAGGATCATGAACTCCTGCCTTCAACCGGTCACTTCGCTTTCATTTCATCTGACACAAGTCACTTCACCTCAAAAGCCTTGCTCTTTGTGCTGCCACATCAGTCTATGTCAATATTATTGTTGGACAGCTTGGTTTATTCCTGTTTCCCCCTCCTATATGCTGCATATTGGTATATCCTTAGCTCTGTTTAGCTTTAGTTTTCCTTCAGCCATTTTGTATTTCAAGTTGGTGAGATCATTGCTTTTTTACCTTTGAGTTGTCATCTTCCGTCGTTTGTATACCTTCTAGTCAGCCTGCATTAAAGTAGACAAATTCTTAGCCTTTGACTTTGTCATTCAATCAGTGCACCATCAAATTCTGAACCAGAAATCCACTTTCTAATATCAGGTCCAGCAAAAATACCCTCTTTGAAATTAGTCTCGGACAAACATGGAACCTTTCAGAATAAGCCCATCAAACAGGCTCCATCTTTTGATTGGCTTTGACGAACTGCTTCATTAAACCAAGCCTAATATGAAGAGGTGGTAGCAGCACTTTAGTTAGTATTCCTGCTTTTTCCCACACTAATCATGATCTTGGCCGCCTACAGGGTATCTATCAGGCATCCTCAGTCCATTTCAGGGTTCTAAAGGTCAGAGTGCAAGGCTAGAAAAAAACCTCAGACCAGGACCAGGCCCATCCACAGGGAAGTGTCAACTGCATACTTTTGGAATGCGTTATGAAAACTGGAAGACCAAGATAAATGGCAGTAGAGAGTATGGAGTCTCCACACAGAGAGGGACCAGGCTGGGACTGAAACGGAGGTCTCTGGGGCTGTGCCGCCATGTTGAGGTAGTTTAAAATAGCAGTAGGTTTTAACTAGCTTTGTTGGACTCTGGTGACTGCATAGACTCAGAAGACAAGCAGAACTTGTACAGCTTGAACTGTTGTTCAGAAAACACCCCTCTGTGGAGGCAGGCATTGTGTTTAGTATTAATGGGTAGTGTGAGTCTCTTTCTTACTGCTTTCTGATCGAAGATATTGACCTTAAACCTCTTAACTTCAGAAATAACAAATGGCTTTGAAGAGCTCTTGAGTGTGTGCCCTCTGAAATATTCGATGCACTGTTCAGTAAAACTGTGCCATTAATATGCAAGGCATCCGAATGAAAGAGAAGCGCTGGAATGGCTCATTCCTGGGTCCAGCTGCGTCTTTGAGAGCAAATGGTTTCAGTAAAGATCTAGTTCAGCTCTTCCGGGCTCTCCAGCACTTTAATGCCAATGCCAGGTCCAGATCTCCAGAGGCCCCACACTGAGTTTAGGCTCACTAGAGTATCATGGAGTGCAATGTCAGCTTTCTCATGAAGATATGAAGATTCAGGCCATAGTGCTCCAGCTGATTTTTCCACTGCAGTAGTCCATGGGGTTCTGGAATTGCTAGTCCACTTTGGTCCTTAACCAGCTGTACCGGAAAGCACCTGTCAGGAGGGGACAGAAATCCTCCATGAGCAGTGCCAACATGCAGGCTTGTAATCTGTGAACTTACTATTACTGGTCTGCTGCAGGTTGAGACAACAATGAAGCCAAGTGGCGCTAACATCCTGGGGTGAAAGCTACAAAGAATGACACCTGGAGAAGAGAGCACTGGACCAGAAGACGTAACAACAGAGAATCTCTTCAGTCTTCACTCCTTGAAAGGAAAGACAGTGGAGATGATCGTGACTTCAGATGTAAGTTTCCTGCTAATTATGCCTCAAATCATTTTAACAAGGGCATTTATGACCATCTTCATTTATGACCATCTTCATTTATGACCGTCTTCATTTGATCTTGTTGCTGCCATGATAGGCTTCAGCACCACCATAACCTCATATCGGAATGAGGGAGCTTTGAGAAATAAAAGAATCAATGAGTCAGTCAGTCAGTCAGCCAGGGCTGTCATGGTAATCACCAGTAACACCCGAAACAGGCAGAAGTGTAGCATTATGGGAAGAGTGGAGCATTTGTAATGTGATAATGACCCGACAGAAAGGCCAAAACTGAAACAAGTCCCCCCAGCAACTCAAAGCAGCAATTCAAGTAAGTCATTTCTTAATTAAGTAATAAAGATTTCATTAACAGAAAAGAAAATTGTGATTAATTAATCCAAAAAATAGGAATCTGTCTGATAATAATTAGTTAACAAAAGCTTAACTCTGTTGTATGTTGCGGATTTTAGTTTGTTTTTTTCATCGCATTATTCATCATGTGATCACAAGGCCCTCGGCCAAGGCTGGGCTTTAATACAATCATTGGTTTCAGCAGTGCCTTAGTGTGCCATGCTTTCTGATTGGTCAGGTTGCTCTGCTTCACAGGTCAATCTGGGGTCAGTCAATCCAGGGCCCACGATGCTGAAAATCCAGTATCCCTCAGAGGATACGTTCAAGTAAAAGAATCTGTCTTTTTGATTTTTCTTCTGTTTTTTGTGTTCTCGCTTTAGCATTTCCTGGTGTAGGTGCTCACAATAATCTTATCTTCCAACTCTGAAATGTGCCATCAAACTAAATATTCAAACAGCAATACTTAAGTGAATTAGAGTCTGCAAAAACATAAAGTGAACTCTAAAGGAGGAAAAGGAAGGAAATGCTAACAAGTCTGCGGGATTACCTACAGTAATAGTGGTACTGCCATGTGTGGAGAGAATTCTTACACGAACATCTGACCAACATGGAGCACGTTGCCATTGTCTGGTGCTGTGATCAACTGGAATGCATTTGTCTTTAATATTTCGGACTTGCCAGCTCAGTCCATGATAAATTGTGAACTATCAGTCTAGCATTTAAATCTGAGTGCTGAACCGTCAGCTGATATTGCAGTGCCTATAAAAATTCTTCACCTTTGGAATATTTCATGTTTTATTTTTTAATTTGTCTTTTACATCTACACTAATTTGCTTGGCAGACACTTTCATCCAAAACGACTTACAAAGAAATAAGCTTAATCGAGTAACATTAGGCTAGGACCTGTTTGTTCAGCAAGTGTAAGACGACAGGTAACAAATGTTGATTGCCACAAATGAGATGATGTAGTAAGTAATAATTTATCATCATAGAGTATAATTGACCAGAAACAGCGCACTGCATGATAACGTGCAGTGAATACATTTGACTTGAGCATTCATAGTTTTCATACTCTTTCTCTGTACATTTAGCATTTGTTTGCTTAGAGGTTTATGCACTTGCTGCTTCCTGAACAGCGCTTTTTTTCTCCACCCTAGCGGATGGCTTCTTCTTTTGTCTGCATCTTTTCGCGTTAAAACTGATTAAGTCAGTGTTTGTGTTGCAATTACTTAGTACGTTTTCCTTCATTTTTCACTTAAGCTGGCACTTCAATCTGCCTCGAGAATGATTTAAGATATGAATAGGTACGGGAAGTGACCGCGAAGGTGGTAGGGATAAGAACGCCTCCCTTATGCATGCGCCACATGGCCGCCCTGCTGGCCGCTGCTGAGGGTTGATTCTACAATAAAATAAAAATAAAAAGAAGAATTACCTTGGAGGTCAATCATCACCCTGAAGCAAATAGTAAACTTCACATAGCATATGTGTACCAAATTTCAGGTCAACAGGTCTAATATAAAAGAACACAAAGCAGATGTTTTTTTTTTCTTTCTCTTCCATCAACTAGACAAGATATTCACAGGACTGATGGGTCTTCAATCACTTCTTGAATAGATTGAGGGAGTTAGCAGTATGGATGGAGGTGGGTAGCTCATTCCACCAACTGGTAACTACACAGGAAAAGAGTCTTGATTGATACTTGATACCACACAGAGGTGGCATCACCATACACTGTTCATTGGCAGATCTGAGTGTGCGAGAATGACCATAGCACTTCACCAGTGTCTCCATATAATCAGGTGCTGACCCATATCAACAACAACAACAACATTTATTTGTATAGCACATTTTCATGCAAATAATGTAGCTGATAAGTGCTTTACATGATGAAGAAAAGAGAAAAAAAAGACAAAGTAAGAATTAAAATAAGACCACTAAATAACATAGAATAAGAGTAAGGTCCGATGGCCAGGGAGGACAGAAAAAACAACAACAAAAAAAACTTCAGACGACTGGAGAGAAAAAATAAAATCTGCAGGGGTTCCAGACCATGAGACCGTTCAGCCCCCTCTGGGCATTCTACCTAACATAAATGAAACAGTCCTCTTTGTATTTAGGGTTATCAAGGAAGGTCTAGATGATGATGGTCATGTTGACTTCCAGCTTTTAATCCATCAATGTAGGATCATCATGGTGCTTTGATTAGGTGGTGGTGGTGCAGGTCGCCACCACAGAAAACTGGGAAAAGAAACAGAAGAGAGAGTAGGGGTTAGTATGGATTTTAGAGCCACCATGAATAGTTATGATAATAAATTGAATATACAGAGTATCAGGATTAAATTAAAATGAAGTTATGAGAAGGCTATGTTAAAGTAATGAGTTTTTAGCAGTTTTTAAAGTGCTCCACTGTATTAGCCTACTCTGTAGGCAGCCATCAGGGATTTGAACTTAATGTGTGCTGCTACAGGTAGCCATTGTAGCAACCTGAAGAGAGGAGTGACATGTGCCCATCTCACCTGGTTATACACAAAATGGGCCACTACATTCTGAACCATCTGCAGCAGCTTGATAACATATGCCGGTACTCCTGTTAGGAGCGAGATGCAATAGTCCAGATGCAACAAGACCAAAGCCTGGACCAGAAGTTGTGCTGCAGACAGTCAGATAAGGTCTGATCTTGCAGATGTTGTACAGCGTGAACCTGCTTTAATGAGAAACATTAGAAATGTTGTCAGAAAAAGCTAGCTGCTCATCAATCATATTGACTTGGCAGGTGTTAGCAACAATGAGCCAAGCTGTACAGAGATGGGGAGTTGAACAGACTGAAGGACGTGACAACTAGAAGTTCAGTTTTTGCCAGGTTGAGCTGTAGATGGTGGTCCTTCATTCAGTTTGAGATATCAGTAAGACATGCAGAGACTCTAGCTGCTCTACTGTATTGTCCTCTGGAAGGAATGACAGGTACAGCTGTATATCATCAGCATAGCACTGATAAGAGAAACCTTAGGATTGGATAATGAAGCCTAGCAAGGTGGTGTACAGAGAGAAAAGTAGAAGACCCAGGACTGATCCTTGGGGTATACCTGTGCATGTCTGATGTGCTCTCCTTCCCAGAACACCCTGTAAGATGTGCCCGAGATGTAGGAATCAAAGCACCCAGAGCATTTCCAGTGATACCAGTGTCAGAGTGGGTAGCAAGAAGGATGTCGTGGTTGACTGTGTCAAAGGCAGAAGAGAGATCTAGCATTTTGACACCAATCAACAGAAAAAGACTTCTCTATGCCAAAGCGAAAGTAGATCTCTGTAAAGCACTCTAAATTAACTACAAATATAAAACACAAAATACTTGACCACAGAGGCAGTCACCCCCTTTAATATGGCACACGTAAATTATCAGTGGGGCAACTGATTGGTTTTATAAGTCTCATAAATTGGATAACTTGAAATCAACTGTCTGGGGTTTTCATTGATTGTTGTCTAAATGCACCTTATCTGGAAGGTCCAACTTGTGATGAGTCAATATGGTGGTCTAACCAACACAATGGAGACAAAGGAGCACTCCAGGCAAGATGTGGATTCTGGGTTGGGTGCATGTTGATACACCTGGTGCTTCCTTTTGTACTGAGCTGAAAGTCACAATCATCTTCCTCCTTCCATCCATCAGACTAGACCTGCTCCCTGCCAAGAAGTTTGTAAACTGAGCCAGAGATGTGAGCAACAGAGATCACAGATGGGTGGGGCCTTTAGTGGCTCCTGGTCCTATTGGTCAGCAGAACAGTAAAGGAATCAGACTGACATGTGACCTCTCCTAAGCTTATCTCTGGTAAGCTCTGACACATCATCACACCCTTGACACAGAATTCAGAATAAATGGTTTGGCAAATAACCGTGTCTGAGCAGTTCTAATTTCTACATGCAATGCAGCTTGTAGAAAATGAGAAAAAAGTGTATGAAGGGTGCAGAATATTGATATACGCATACGCACACGATTCACATATCAGCAGTGGCGTTGTTTTGGAGAAAATGACAAAGTTTTTCTATCTAGATGTGGTGTTGAATGCAGATGAAGATGAGATGCAGCAGTGATATGCAAGCAGGAGAAGTGCATGGAAGACGTGCAGTATGGAGGGAGACCTGACCAATGAAGGCACAACATGAAGCAGAGTTGGAAAGAAAAGAGATGGGAATAATCAGATCAATGTATGAAGTGTCACTGAGTGAGAGAAATACATGCCGAGGTAAGAGAAAGACTTGGTGTGGTGGTGAAAGGTGTTGCGCTGAGAAGGAGCAACCTAAGGAGGTTTGGGCACATGGAACAGAAGACAGGGAATGAATGAGTGAACAGGTGCACCAAGAAGGGATGAGGCCAATATGGAGCTCTAAGAATTGGAGGTGAAAAGAATGAGTTTCACCCCAAAGGATGCCACGGACTGTGGAGATTGGAGGAAAATGATCTGCGGAGCAACTGGCTAAACTGAGTAAATCCAGAAAAAGGCTGATAAACAATTTCAGATGATAATAATAGTATGCAATACAGTACATGGTCCCTTAATGGAACTCCTTGCCATTACATACTGTTCCAGCACCATGTCTGAAGTTTGCAGCACCACCACCAACATCAGAACTGGACCAGCCTATGATGGAACAGGTCCATAATTAAGCTATGAAGTGGCATCAGCATTTTGCATGTGTTCTTGTCCTTCTCACTGAAGCATCAAACATCAATCACCCCTTCACAGCAGGTGTCTTTTATGTAAAAATCGGCTTAACAGTTTCTTGCTTCTACTGCAGATGCTGACAGCCTTATAAAATTAGGATAAGCTACAGCTTCCCAGGGGCCTGGAATGGAAAAAGCCACTTCAGAAAATTGATGGATAGGTGATTTAAAAAGGAAGAGGTCCCCTTGTGGTGTCTCCACACCAGAAGTAAAGCCAGGTAAAGCACAGACATAAAAATGATGCATTTGTGCTAACAAGATAAAGTGGAGAAGGAAGCACAAATAAATAAGTAAGGATCAGGCAAAGCTCTCACTCCTTGACTGGGCCACTTTTTGAACTGCTGTCTATGAGCTGAACAGTTCGTTTTTTCCCCTTAAGTCCCAATTCCTTATGATCCTGGCTGCTACTTTCCCATGGTGAACCTTTATGTTGACTAATCATTTGACCCTGGGGCTTGAGAAAGTGGCTTAAAGTCCTTTCTCACAATCACACCTGCTTGGTCCATCAGTAGATGGGGTTGGGATGGTAATCTTGAGCTCACTTTTGCCCGTAAAGCGCCACACCTCTAGCTCAGTGGGTGCTCATTCGGTTAAAATGGTAAATGGCTCCTCAGTATGCAGGAGAGAACATGGCCTCCTTAACCCTGTGCAGCCATGAAGATCTTATGACTTTTTGTTGTCAGTCCATGTCAGTAGAGTGTTAGGCTTTATTTCATCCACTGGGCTGCCAGCTCTCCTCAGGTTGTCACACTGACACTGCCCTCCAGTGGCTCCTGCCATTCTACACTGGTATGGGCAGGGCCATCTTAACTCATGGGCACGCTGGGCAGTTACCTGGGGGCCCCATGCTAATCTATGTATGTTGTGACTGGCTGTCAATAAATGAATACTGTACTATACCAAACTATACATATTTGTTATTGTGTTACAAGTGGGTATTGATTTAGTATCATGGTCACCTCTCTAACCTCATGTGCACGTATATGTACAGATCTCAGGCACTACATAACGTAAAAGCGTATGTTACCGTCACTTCAACTCAATTCTCTGCAAAGAAATTTTGCAAATGTTTGCGTTGAACAATTATTTATAATAATAAATAATTCATAGTAATTTCATACTGTGCCATCTTCTTCTCTATGGTTTACCAATTGAGTATCTTCTTATATAATACTGTATGCTACCGTGGCTGTTCTTTTATCTGTCCAGGATTTTAAATCACCTGTAGCTCGCAAACCATTTCACCTATTGACTTGAAATTTGGTACACATATACAGTACTACGTGACGTCTACTATGTGCTTTCAGGGTGATGATTTTTATTAATCTTTTTATTTTTATTTTATTTTATTGGAGAATCAACTCTCGGCAGCACGCAGCAAGGCAGCCATGTGGCGCATACGTATCGGTGCCGTTCTCATTCCCTACCACCTTCGCGGTCACTTCCCCTACCTCTTCATATCTTTAATCGTTCTTAAGGCAGATTGAAGACTTAAGTGCCAGCTTAAGTGAAAAATTAAAGAAAGCGTACTAAGAAATTGCAACACAAAAACTAACTTAAACAGTTTTAACGCGAAAAGATGCCGACGAAAGAAGAGAAGCAGCGGGCCACTAGGGTGGAGAAAAGGAGAGCTGCTCAGGAAGCAGAAAAGCATCAACCTCTGAGCAAACGAATGGTAAACGTACAGAGAAAGAGTATGAAAACTAGGAATACTCAAGTCAAGTGTATTCACTGCATGTTATTGTGCAGCACGCCATTACTGGTCATTTATATTTTTGTGTTTTTCAAGGCTCATGTTATATTGTTCAAACATTTGTGTTGATTAATCTTTGCTGTACAGCATGTTTTTTAATGTTTAAACACTAATTTGCTTGGAAGTACCAATACAATAAATGTATGTTTAGTTTTATAGACCATTTACATTTTTATTCCTGTGAGTGGTTGTGAGTGGTTGTGTAGGTAGTGGCCTGAGTGCACTGCTTTGCCCGGGTTCTATAATGCTGTTAAGACAGCCCTGGGTATTGGAAATTCTACTTCTCTCTCTCTCTCTCTGTCTGTCTGTCTGTCTTTCTCCTTCAGACACTCATGATGGGATGTCAACCTCTCCTGTGCCATTCTATTGATGTCTCTCTCTTGGTAAATCTGAATGTCTTGCTTCAGTTATATTATGTGTAAAGTGAGATTTCTCAAATTTACCATGTTGTAAAGCACTTCCATCTTCTGTTTTTAACCCCATAAAATGAGGTCCACAGCTCAGAGCCTACAGCGCCAGATGCCTCCCAGTGTCTGGCACCATTCTTATGTTGTGATATTCATGAGGTGCAGTTGCAGATTCTTCATTCCATGCTGCAGTGAACGCTGAGGCTGTCATCTCTGTCAGGTATTAGCTACGCAGTCTTGGCCTTTCTCAGGATTGTGTAGCCCCAGCTCACTGACCATCTCAGTCGCACACGTTACTCCGCATTGCTTACACCCCATCCGTCCAGTCTTATCAACACTGCCACTTATTGCAACAAGTGCATAACCATCTTGGAATATTTGCATGTCTGTCCTGCTGAACTCTTTAGGCCCCTGCTGCCTTGTCATCCTGCCCTCATTCCTCAGGCCCAGCATGAAGGGGCCAGTCAGTCTGGTGTGATGCTGTCCTTCTACCTTTTTCTCCATCTCTCTTAACGACTCCATCAGTCTCAGTGGTCAAGGTAACGTTGAAGATTCACCTTCTCTCCTTGGCTTTCTGCTGCCCCACAGTCACTCAAAGTGACGGCTGGTCATTTAGCTATAATATTTCCTCACAGCCTTCACGCCCTTTTATCCTTGAGGTGGTCTCCCTTTTCTCTGCAGACACTGGCTGTCACTCGGGCTTTGTCTGGCTGATTAAACAAGTGAAGTCGTGTCTCTGAGTGGATTGTTGTCCTGCTGCTTCATCTTTGCCCTTCTCTGCATGAATTGCTTGAGGTTCTGTTCCTATTGTCCCAAAAAGATGAGTGGCTGTGTTCATTAAGAAGAGTGCCCTGTAAAACATAAGAAATGAGATTTTGTTTCTTTTTTTGACTAGCATTATTTTATTATTAAAAGTAAATTGGTCAGCTTGGCATGGCGGTAGTGGGGGAGTAATTTATTTTGAAATAAACAATACATTCGATAAAATAGAAAATGAAAAATAAATTGCCAGGGATGATATTTTCTGCAGTATTGCACAGTTTTTATTAAAGCTCTGGGCTGAGAGGGCCACTGCCTTTTTTTTACTTAACACTTTTGCTGCCCCCTGCTGTGCATTGGAAGCATTACAATGAAAGTACCAGATAGCATTTGGCGTAAGCTTGTATTAGCATCCTCCCTATTTGTCATTTTTGCAAAATGTTTTCTGTCCTAAACTAATAATTAGAGAGGTACACAGAAATGTTTATTTGACCCAAAATCAATATTCTGAATAATTCTGCATGGCCTTTTTTTTCATTTTTAGTGTCCTTTTTACAGAGACAAAGGTCAAACTGGTGATATTTGTCATTACAAATCTGTTACAATGTCACGCACTTCCCACTTGAAGGATCCTGTCCTTTGACTCACATCCTTGGGGATGGGGAGCAGCTCATTTTTCTCACTTGTATTACAGCTATTTGTTATCCGTGACAAAAAGAGGAATTCTTTGAGACGCTTGATGAAATTGAATGGGGTGGGACAATGTCAGCGTTAAATCGAGAGGTGTTCTTGACACGAAGCACTGCAGTTTTAGGGCTTATGGAGAGCCTGAAGACTCACCATTTGCTTGCTTTAAGAGGTTCAAATGAGACATTCTGAATTAAATCAAGTGTTAAATGGGCAGACAGTGAAAAGAACCATACAGCACATTATTTATTTGGAACAAAACAGGACTAAATAGTGTAGCCCAAGTGAATTTCTGTGGAGAGCAGACGCTCAGACTGACAGACCACCCCAGGTGCAATAGTTTCTAACTAGGGTCATTTCTAGCTACCTTGTCAGGCAGAAAACATCTCAGGATGGGAGGCCTACCACTCACACATCCACTCATGTCAGGTCAGTTTAGAGCCACCAGGTCATGTCCTTGAGGTGTTCTACAACATGACAGAGCCGCACAGACTGTGTGACATGATGGCTCAGCGCTTAGCTGTCAGTTTGGTTTCTGGCCTGCTTGCCGTCTGTATTTTCACTTTCATATTAAAGAGTCTTTTTCTGCTCATCAGTGTCATAAATACCAAATGAATCCTCTGCATGTCAATGTTGTATAAAAAATAAAATGTGAAAACTTCCAAGGGGGCAAAGCATTTTATAAGTACCCTGAACAAGGTCAAGAAAAAAGATCATTTCAGATAAAATGTAAAAGATGGACCGGATCATCCTGTAATTGCAATGCCAGAAAATACAGAGAAATGGAGAAATAAGAATTAAGAGTTCAGGCAGGTGCCTGTATACAGACCACCATTACACTGACACTCAGGCCGTGTCCTCAGCACTGGAATTTATATTTCCATCCTAGTTGACTGGTCATTTTTACACCAAGGGAACTGAAACATTATTTCTTGTAATAAAGTTTACTACTTCTCCTTATTTGTTGTACGTCTCATAACTAATTTTAAAGGACAAATTTGGCTGTAACTGGCTGACCACCCACTCTGATGGCCATCAACATTTATCTGTTATGGTCACTGTATGGTTCATGGTATATCTTGCTACATGGGAGGAAGTGTCAGGCTCTTAAAAGGTTGTAGATTTGACAAATAAAAAGGAGCAATGACCATAATAAATTCACATACCTTTTAATGGAAGAGAATGTTGAGGCCCACAACCTCACTTACTAAATATGCACTTCTTCGAAATGTGTGAGAGAAAAACAGAGTGTGACAGGCAGAATAATGTAACCACTTATTGCCATTTTTGTGTTTATCATTGGAGGAAATGAAGCCTTAGGATCTCCGGTAAGCTGGCATCTCACAGCTCTGCTGGCACCCGTTGCGGAGTGGGTGAGAGAAACTCTCTTGCAGAGTAGAGTTCCAAAAGAAGGGAGTGTGTAGCCCTCTTTGGAAGGAAAGGGAGTCATGCAGGGGACTGGTCGTGGTGGTCCCTAAGGTTTATAAATACGATGTGTTAAGTGCTACAGGGGGGCATTCTGCCTGTATTTTCTAGAGAGGCAAAATAAGAAACTCAGATGAATATGGAGACGGGGTTTAGCAATTTGTAAATATCTAAAACCTTTTCACTTGGTTTTTGGTTTGGAAGAAGAAGAAAGAATTATTTTTAAATAAGTCTTTGTTGTTTTTGATTGTTTCTGTCCTTGTAGTGTCATCAGCACTTGATGTTTTCTTTTCATTCTTACTTTTTCCTGTTCTGATGGCACCACACTGACTTTGCTTTGGTTTCCTCATCACTGTTAATAAAGGACCACTGATTTTTCACTCTTTAGTTGTCCATGTCTTGGGTTCCTCCACCACTGCTCCGCTCAGATGTGGCTCCGGAGTCTGAGACATGGGGCATCACACAGAGAAACCAGTGAACATGGTGGGAACAGGCTGACTTCATCCAGGTGGTCACCAGAACAGGGTACTGAGCCCTTGGCACAGAGGCTGGTGTGATTACACTGCCATCATGCTGTGCCCATGCCCAGTTCATTTAAAGGTCATAATGCTGAGCAATATCATAATAATAATAATAACATTTCAGATCTGGAACAGTTTTTTTCTGCTTAAGTAATTTCATATGTTCATTAACGTTTAATGATAGAAAAAAAACTGTTGTCACAAAATGTATTCTAGTACTTTTCACAGCAAACACTAATTATCAAAATGGAAACCAAATTTAGCAGCAGAAAATGATAAGCTGTCATATATATATATATAATATAATATTAAATTGTACTGTGGGAAGTTTCTTTCATAATTAGCCTATCTGCTCAGTTCTCTCTGTTTATCTCCTAACAATATAATTATATATGTCATGGTTTGCAGCAAAAAGAACATAAAATAAATAAATATCAAAATTTTGCCTGATAGGGTTAATATTTATTTTAATAAAGTGAGGAATGCCCTTGGGAAGATATTCATTATTTCCTTGCACCAGCAGCTCAGATGCTCAGGTATTCCCTGGATTCTGATACACAGTTCTTCACTCCGAACGTCAGCCAAGATTAAGCCAGTGGGCCACATTATCGGCAATTTCTGACTGCTTTGAGAAATGAATCGTCCACACTAAAGTTGTAATTAATTAAAATCGACTTTGTTTTCATATACTCTTTCTACTTTCCTTTTCTCTCAACTGCTCCTTGTGTTTCTTTCCTCATTTTTAATAGTAGCTCCAGGATGCTGGCAGATTGTGTGACTATACCAGTGTAAGGAATTTATTAATTTTTGTATGTCTTAATTACTTTCCAAAAGCAGACCAGTAAGTAAAACAGAACTTTGAATTAAGAACAAACTGAAACTCTTCTGAAATAATTACCAACACAGTGCCAGACTATTTGAAGTAGGTTAAATAATTTGTATAGTATCTACCATCTACACATGGTATGGGTGTGTATTGTGATAACAGGACACCTCAGAACTGGACAAATATCCCATCAAAGTATTTGTAAAGGTGGAAGCAAATGGAATGCCCTATGCAGAAGTAAAAACAAACTCTGAGTTCCTAAATTTTAAAACGGAAGAGTCAGATGTGCTTCAAGCTCACCATGCTACAAGAAAGACATAGCAGCACTTCAAGCTGTATGGAGAAGAGCAACCAGGTGCATCCCAGGACTTAATGACATGTCCTACTTTGACAGACTTTGAGAATTAAACCGGTTTAGTCTCGAGCAGAGGAGAGCACAACGAGACCTAATCCAGGTCTTCAAAATCCTCAAAGGCATTGTTAAAGTTGATCCAGAAGAGTTCTTTCAATGTAATGGTGAGTAACATACTCGAGGACACCAGTGGAACTTAAAGGGAAATTGTATTTAGGAGTGAAGCCAAGAAGCACTTCTTTACACAAAGAGTTGTGAGAATCTGGAATAAACTACCAAGACATGTAGTTAAAGCAGAACCATTGATAGCCGAGATATTGGAACAGCTTAGCTATTAGCTAAACAAGCAAACTTGATAGACTGAATGGTCTCCTATCATATGTCAAATTTCTCACATTCTTATGTAATTAAATAGCACAGGCACTTTTATTGACTTAATAATCAAGAGAGGGGTGCAGAAAGGTGAAAACACAATGCAGCAAATCAAACAGAAAGGAAACAAAACCATTTGAGCCTGTTTGGTTGGGTGGCCTATCTCCTATCAAACTTTACATAATTAACCTTCAGTTGCTGTTTCCACTGTGGCCTTTTCCTTCTGGCACTTGAGATTTTGATCCAAACTCTTCTACCTGTCCTGGAACTTAGTGTCACTGGTCATAAAATGGCTTTGAAGACTGTGTTGGTATCACACTTCCGACCAAGCCTCCTTTTCCTACAGGAACTCTATACTAGAAGTCCTTGTAGATGCTCTTAGTGTTCCTGTGCCTTTGAACCTTCATTTGCCTTTAAAGGAGTTTATTTTTTTCTCCCTGAAGGTAATCAGTCCCCTCCATTTGTGAAAAGGAAACCATTTCTGCTGTCTTGTAGCTTCTCATCTGCCCTCCAGCCTCATCCTCTATATAAGAAAAAGGATCAGGTGTTTCAATATCTATTGATTCACCTTTCCTGTAGCATTCCTGGGCAAAATTACACAGTCCTGTCTGGTACACGGCTCCCTCCCTCTTTTCTATACTGTTGCCCGTCTATCGCTCCAACCCACAGCAGCCCCTTGCACTCTCTTAATGGAAGTAGCAAAACCTCTTCTGTTTTCAGAGTGACTCTTTCTATTTTGCTTTGTCCTATCCTTGTGATGCCCATCCCCTGTCAACCTATTCTTGTTGAAGGAAAAGGAAACATAAAAACAAAAAACATAGTGAGTAAAACAGCTGGGTCCACATCTACTTCCCTAACCTCCTCACCTAACACTCTTAAAAATAATGGTTATTTAATGACCTTGTATGGTTTCTTTAATAGGTTGTGTGGTTCCTTGTAGCGCCTTTGGTTAACATTTCATTTTGGGAAGGGTTCTTTGTGCTTTGAAATAAATCCTAATATATGGAAGAAACCCAGAATCTTTAATGTTTGATAGTTGACCAAGCAGAACACTTGCAGATGAAGAAAAAGATCATTAAGAGGCACTACTTCCTTAGGCTCTACATACAGGAGGCAGGGCAGAGCACAAAAACACTACATAGAAACAAAATAACAAAGAAAATTATAGACTTACAAAAAGACAAAACAAAAACAAAACCAGAATTAATAACTTAATATGCAAAATTATTTATAAACAACAACAGAAAGACTACATAAAAACCTCATAAAAAATACATCTAAGCCAGGGAAACAACCCTGGGTAAAAAATAACAGTATTGAAGAATCATACAACCCTTGTCAGTATCTGCCATGCAAACCCCAACTGAAATTCAGCAGAATGGATGCTGCTACAGTGGTAAAGACTTTCTTTCTTTCTTTCTTTCTTTCTTTCTTTCTTTCTTTCTTTCTT
>JANRMT010062790.1:47720973-47747145 GCA_026402145.1 Polypterus bichir lapradei
CTTTCTTTCTTTCTTTCTTTCTTTCTTTCTTTCTTTCTTTCTTTCTTTCTTTCTTTCTTTCTTTCTTTCTTGTTAGTGGAGGTGCTCTCATTAGAACAATTTTGACAAATCATATCTACCTGATTCCTCCAAAATAACATTAAGTTGAGATCTGAAGATCCCTCAAGTTCTACTGTCTACTACACTACTTGGTAATTTATTTCATGTGTCTATGGTTCCTTGTGTGAAGAAAAACTCTGTGAAATTGGAGTGAAATCCACTCTTAACAAATTTCCAACCATGTTTTCGTTACAGAGTTTATTGTAAACTAACAGTTTAGATCTATTTAATAATTTCCTTTGCAATTTTAAACACTTTGTTCATGTCCTCTCTTAATCTCTGTTTGATTTAACTGTTAACGGTTCAAATCCTTCAATCTCTCCATGTAATTTATACCTATTCATCCAGATTTTTTGCAATATGGAGACCTAAACTGTACACATTTCTCCAAGTGAAGCCTCACTAGTGTTGCCTCCTTTATCTTTTCTGTCAGGGCACTCAAACTTTGCAGCATGGAAAGTTATGGGCAACTACAATTCAAAAGTCTGTGGACTGAGCAGGGTGGTAGTCACGTCAAGGGTCAAGCTGTTTTTGTTCTTTGAAGTGCCAGGGTGAGGTAACATGTCTTATAACTTTAACATAATATTTTAGGGAAATAAACAAATCTGTGTTTAATTAGGAACTTCACACCCCTTTTAAGAACCTTGAAAGTTGTACCATTTATATTAGCAACACAGGATAAATGAAATGAAAGTTTAGCAACTAGCATGCTTGACTCAAGAATTAGCATTTATGTGTAATGAAAAAGTAATGGGGACAGTTACAGCATTATAGTGAGCCTGAAGATCACATCATAATGTGATGAAAACAATCTAATGATAAAGCTAAATAAGTAACACTTCTGAAAGAGAGTTTGAATGCATTAAATCATAACAACTACAACTGCTGTAGTAGAGTGCTTAAATGAAGCCCCGCCAATGTCTGAAAAAGCTCTGAATGTACAAGAAGTCTTGTCTCCATTTTAGCATTTCTCCAGACGGAGACTAAGAATCCAGTATCATGGAATATATAAAGTAAAGTGACGCTTAATACTACAAACACTGCAGATGGAAATATATTTATGGCTCACATGCATGCCAGGCACCCAGACTGTGTGTTTTAGACAGCGCTGTACTGCCATATTACTTCTGACCACTTGAGGACTCACTTGCACTGACGTCCACTTTCTCTATAGCTCCAACCCAACTTGTGTCTATGAAATTCCTGTAAAAGACAGAACACCACCCTTCACTCTGATGATGGGAGCCAGTAACAAGCACTCACAGAAGAGATGAAGTTGGAGTGCCTGCCAGAAATCAAAGAAAGTTCTGCCCTTCGAAAAGACCAATGCCTGTAAGCTAGGCTAGTGGGGCCATATTTTAGAAATGAAAATCTGAACAAACTGTTCAAAACAGTTATAAAATAATTTAAAGTGCAACACACAATAGTATACCAAGACTTTTATGTAAATTCAAATATTAGGATTTTTCAAAAATCAGAATAAAATGTTTATGACAAAATGAATGAGGGTATATTGCCCTAATTTATTATAGAATTTTAGTTTAGGTATTCTCAAGTCCACTTTAACTGACAGAATGCTTAATTTGCACCAGCATGTCTGAATGAGATTGCATCTGCTGAGGCAACTGGACACATCATCAGTCACCCGGGTCATTGGATGTTTCTGGCCCCTTAACAACATACTGTACAGACTCATCCAGGTGACTCCAGCTTGCATCTAAGTATCATTTGTCAATGGATTGCTTCTCTTCATCCATAGCCACCACGAGGACCACTCTGCTCTTGCTGTGACAGATCCAGTGGCATTCTCCTTACATGCTGCAGGAGATTGAATGACTTATGGAGGGACTAATCAGCAAATCCCTGCATCTGAATTTAAAATCAGATACTAAACCCTTCACCTTGACTCTCTATTCTTATAGACCTCTTCTATTGTGCTTTTCCAGAACACTGTCAGGTCTTACGGGTTTTTGATGGCAGCACAATGGTCATGGTGATGCATCCAGAAAATCTCAGCTGATTGCCCAGGCCAGCTTCTAATAGCCATCCTGCCACTGTTTTGTGGAGCCCTACAATTGACTTTGTCATTGATGCAGCTTATACACAGGTGCCTCTATTGGGAGGTGGCACTACAGACTTTTGCCTTCAGGACTTCAGTCCACAGTAGTGGCCTTCACCCATCACAGTAGGTCTGCAGCTGAGGATGTGCTCCAGTGCTCCTTTCTTAGCACATTAGGGACATACTGGATTTCTGGTTTGGCTTCTACATATGAATTTGGATTGACAGGGGAGGACGTCACAGACAGATGTAGTTGGACTGAGTCTACTATAACTCACACCAAGAGATTTTAGAACATAGAACATAAGAAATTTGACAAATAAGAGACCATTCAGTCCATCAAGTTCGTTTGTTATTTACACTCCACAGCTTCCTTCCTTCACTGGCAGATATATGACTGCTCACAAATGATATCTGAACTCACTCCAGAGGCTGACCTTCATATTTGTCAGGAAGAAGCATAACTCAATAAATTCATGGAGGTGCACAGCAGAATGTCACTGTACTCTGGATATGTGACAATAGTACTGCCACTACTACTACTACAACACAATTACATCACCTCTGTGATTAAAACACAGGGCATAAGTTACTTCATATAAAAGGTAAAAAAAATTCAGCCTCATGTATCCCTCAAGGTGGTTTGCCCTTAAGTTTAAAAAAAATCCTTCTTTGTCTGCTTTCTCTCACCTAAAAAAATACTGGCATGCCCTGGCAGAACAGGAATAACTGCTCACCTACCTGTAAAGCAGTCTGCGGTCGCCTGAATCCTGCTCGCCTTCTCTTGGTCTGGCCTCGTTTGTTTGCTTGTTTTGGTTTGGTCTGAACTGATCTGCTTAGGAAGTGTCAGAGTTAGGAATGTAGGAATGGATGACATGGGCAGCCAGTTTAGGCAGCATCTTGGCAGGAGTGGCACTGGGCGCTGCCCCGAAAACATCAGAGTGATCATTACAACAATCACACAGGCAGTGTGAGCAGCACATCACCCGCATTCTACAGCATTTTAAAATATGGTGCCGCTCACACTGTCATCTGTCATTTGTTACGGGCACCAAAACAAAAACAATCTCCGAGGCGCAGCCTCACAAGTACGAGATGGGGTTGGGGGTATGGTGGATGGGTGCGAGGGGATTGGTCAAGCTTACTCAGGTCTCTTCACTGGAAGCCCGAGTTAGGGGGACTCTACCAATAGTGCGTCCCTAACTTTGTACCGTACTAGTGTTGTTATTAAAATCAGTCACACGAAATGCTACCCAATAAACCACAATTCCCTCGTAATATTGTGAACATTTTGTTTCAGCATTTGTTTCTGGTTTGTGCATAATTGTTGAATTGGTAAATTGGTTTAGTTTTGACAGTTTTGTGGGATGGGCAATGTATTGATGCTGGAGTGCCATATAAACACAAATGGAGAAGAAAAAGTCAAAGCCATTAGGTGTCCAGTATAGAAAAAAGAGGAAATAAGAAGACAAGAAACGCTCATAAGATAAAAGTATTCTGTTATGATATTTCTTTTTAACAGCGTTTCCCAACCTTTTGTTTTTCTGTGGTGGCACACTTTCTGTAACCAAAAATGTTCCAAGACACACCACTATTTTACTAACTACAAACTCAACAGATCTCATAAATGTGCTCAACTACTCGAAGGGGCGGGGCTACTGGAGAAGACAGTTACAAAGCAGAGTTCACAGACACAGCACTTAGCGAGCACTTCTGCGGCATGTCTCGGCTGCTTCGTCCCCTTTGTCGGCCTCTCTTCTTTAGAGGCAACTTGTACAGTATGCCCGCTATCCACTGGCCCTGTCAGATTTGCTGGTGACCACACACCCAGGCAGGTGGATTCTGGCAGCCAGGAGACACATTCGAAGTGCTGTAACATACAGTAGCGATCACGGAGCTGCTTCTATGGCAGCTCCTCCTGGTAGTCCTGTCATCCTCACACAGGTCTCAACCTCCTGCAGAGCTTATCACTCTCAGGTTCAGCCACTGGTGTGCTACACTGTTATTTCTGTGGTGCACCACTGGACCACGGCACACCGGTTGAATAAATATAATATTATGCATTGAATGAAACAGGTTAGTATAACACATATTTGTTAGCCTACATTGCCATGTTGCTTGTTATGCTATTACACACAGGACGCAAATATTACATTTTCTGTCTAATAGATGTAATTTCACAATTTCGTAACGATAATGTGTTCAACCTGCTGCAAAATGATTACACCCTAACTAGCAGATAATTGATTTGTTTAACTTTCGCTGAGGTGACATCATCAAGGTTTTCTGTGATTGTATTGATTTGGTCCTGAGCTGAACAAGTGGAATTTCCAGATGTCCACATGATGCTGATATTTCATATATGTTTTGGTATATTGAGTCTAGAATTAGCCAAGGAAGTTGTATGGTTTATTTGGTTCTGGTTCTGAAAGTTTGATAAGTTGTGCATAATGACATTTAAATGCAGATTTCTTGTGTTGATGACGTAATTGATGACATTGTATCAAGGAGGTTAACAAAGGTGAGGATGTAGCTGGCAGGTGTGTGATTTAGTTTGTGTGTTTCTTGTTTGTGCAGTAGTGTAAGGTTCTGTTCTTCATAAGTGTGTTATTCTATTTTTTTTCTCCAATTAGCTGTGAACCTAACAGTCTCACTGAGATTGCACAGGTGGTGAACCAGCTGAGGGTAGAGTAGGCTGCAGGGATCTGTGGTATCCGGGGTGAACTTTTCCAGGCTGGTGGTAAGGCTGTCCTCCTGACATTGCAAGCAATCTTTGCTTCCATTTAGGAGACAGGCGTCATTCCAACTGACTGGAAAACGGGTCTTGGATTTGTCATCCCTAGGGAAGGGTGATCTCATGGATTGTGACCCCTACAGGGGGATAACACTGTTCTTGGTGCCCGGTAAGATTCTTGCTATGGTCATCTTCAGTGGGATCTGTGATCAATTGCTCACCTACCATTAACCGGAGCAGTCTGGTTTTATGCCTCAGAAGTCTACCATCGACTGCATCCTGGCACTGAGGGTTCTCATAGAGCACAAACACAAATTTTGGCAAAGTTTCTTTGCAGCCTTTGTCGATTTTCGTAAAGTATTTGATTCAGTTGATCGAGTTGCCCTGTGGGACATCCTGAGGGTTCGTGGGTTCCCCTCAAGGTTGCTAGATATCATGACTGGCCTGCACATTGGTACTGTGAGTGCTGTGCAGAGTGGAGACAGAACCTCTGCGTTCTTCCCAGTTGATTCTGGGGTTTGTCAGGGGTGAGTTCTTGATCCTGCTCTGTTCAGCACTTTTATGGACTTGGGTTTAGGCAAGTTTGTGGGGTCCAGCAACTGTGGGGCATCTGCTGGTGAAGAAAGATTCACTGAATTTGACTTTGTTAATGATGCTGCGATCTTTGCGGAGTCAATGGAGGGTCTGATCAGGGCTCTCGAGAGACTGAGCGAGAAGTCTGAGTGTCTGGGCTTGTGAGTGTCCTGGATAAAAACCAAGATCCAGGCCTTTAATGGCACAGTCATCAGCAGTGTGTCTGTCTGCAGAGAGAGTGTCGACCTTGTCGAGAAGTTTACTTACCTTGACAGTGACATTCATGTCTCTGGTGACTCTTCCTATGAATTCAGTAGATAGATTGGGAGAGCATGGGGGTTCATGAGGTCCCTGGAAAGGGGTTTGTGGTGCTCCTGATATCTCTACAAAAGGATGAATGTCCAAGTCTTTAGAATCCTGGTTCTTCCTGTTTTGCTATATGGTTCTGAGACATGGACACTATCCAGTGACCTGAGACAAAGACTGGACTTGTTTGGTACAGTATCTCTTTGGAGAGGTACCACTGGTTTGATGTTGTGTCAAATGAGCAGATGCTCACAGACTCCCAAATGAAGCACATTACCTGCATTGTGAGGTAGAGTCAGTCACGGAACTACGGCCATGTGGCGCGATTCCCTGAGGGCGATCCGGCTTGTAGGATCCTCATTGTTGAGGACTGAGTGGCTGGACCAGGCCAAGGGGATGCCCACGTAACACCTGGCTGCAACAGATAGATGGTCATTGCCGGAGGGTGAGACTGGACCATGTGTCTGCTTGTGGGGGGTTGCCAATCAGGATCCCAAGCTGTTTCATCATATGGTGGGTGTGGCAACGACCAGTACCAATGCATGGTCCCCAACCTGACCTGATATTTTTATATTTATATAAATATGTTTTAAATGTTATGATTATTATTATTTTTCAAAAAAAAAAATTATAGTTAGTACCGAAAAGTGTTTTTTTCTTTGGTGGTGTGGGTAGGGATAAAGACACAATTTTTGTTTTCAGCTGCCTGTTCTTTTGTTCATGGTGAGAACAGGCAAAAATCAAACCTAAATCGGATACCAGTGTACTGATGTGTGCGCTCATGCCCATACCAATGCTTGGCAAATTTAGAAAAAAACAAAATATCATCAACAGAGAAGAAACAGTAATACACAGAGAAAAGTCAAAATGGATGCTGAGTCAAAAAAATCCTTAACGTCAACATATACCCTGACTTAGGACTGAAGCTGGGACACCTGAAGCAGTAATCACTGGATTATCAGTCTATGAGCAATTTGAGTAAGTAGAAACATTTGCTATAAATTATCTATAATCTATATATTAATCTGTAAATTAACATGCTGGATTGACTGTTTATTCCAAATTGGCCCTTGCAAATGTGTAAGCAGTGGGATCTTCCATGTGGTTAGTGCTATATGAACAGGCTCTGGCCCACCACAGCCCCAAATCAGATCAAGCAGGCAACAGTATGTTATATAAGTAATATGCCATGAAATTACGCTGCTGACTTAATGCAGTATTTACAGTATCATTGGGATGTAGGTGAAAAAGCCACAGAGATACAAACAGAATGACTCATTTATGTCGAACAGAAATGACTTACGGTATAATGCGTCATCATCAGAACAGAGCTTTCCATTTCTAATTTACTGTCAGTTCAAAATGCTAAAACCTGGAAAAACAGCCATACAACTGCAATTCTTAATGATCTACATTGATTTCCTGTTAGCTTTAGAGACTTTTAAAATCCTCTTTTTGACTGTATTAACCGTTGTATTGCTTTGCATTACAGAATTACTAGGGTGTTGTACCGTGTTAGCCATTATGAATGTAGAGAAAAGCCAAGCAAAATGACACCTTTTATTGGCTAACTAAAAAGATTACAATATGTAAGCTTTCGAGGCAACTCAGGCCCCTTCTTGATTACATCTTGCCTGAAGAAGGGTCTGAGTTGCCTCGAAAGCTTGCATATTGTAATCTTTATAGTTATCCAATTAAAGGTGTCATTTTGCTTTGCCTTTCTCTACATTACAGAAATAGTAAGATATAACAGTGCAGAGTGTTCACTGCCATGCCGGCCTTTATAAAACTACAAGAATAAATAAAGTGAAAATGAAATTACAGAGAGATTTTCAGATCTATTTACCTGTACTTCCTTGCCAAAGGAGAGTTTCTTCCTAGCATAAGACAGGGCAAAAAATCAACAGACCCCCACTAGCTGTCTTTCCAATAAAGGAGCATTACAGATGAGCAAGGTACATCTAACTATACGGGATGTATGCACAGTGGATTCAGAAAGTATTCAGACCCATTCACTTTCAGAACACTGTGTTGTGTTGCAGAATTAATTTTAAATTGATACATTTGCAGTTTTTGGCCATTAATCTACACTCAATAACTTGTAATGACAAAGTGAAAACATGTTTTCAGAAAGGTTTGAAAACTGATTACAAATCAAAAACTGAAAGCTCTTATTTATATACAGTAAGTATACAGACCCTTTGCTGTGACATTCCAAATTGTGGTCAGGTATATCCTGTTTGCTTTAATTATCCCTGAGATGTTAATAGAACTTAAACCTAAAAAGGCACACATCTGTGCATGTTTAAAGTCCAACAGTTCACGCTGTATGTCAGAGCAAAAACCAAGCTTTGAAGTCCAAGGAACTCTCTATAGACCTCTACGATCAAATTGTAGTGAGACATAAATCAGGACATGGGTATAAAACCATTTCTAAAGCTTTGAGTATTCCCAGGAGTTCAGTGGCCTCAATAATTGTGACATTGAAGAAGAATGGAACCACCACGACGCCTCATAGAGTTGGCCACTTGACCAAACTGAGTAACTGAGTAAATAAAGCCTTGGTCAGGGCAGTGGTCACCCTAAGACAGTTTTAGAAGTCCTCTACTAAGATGGAAGAAGGACAGCCATCTCAGCAGCACTCCGTGAATCAGGCATTTGTGGTAGGATGGCTGGATGGAAGTCACTCTTCAGTTAAAGTTTGCCAAAAGTCATTTAAAGGACACTGGGGGTATGAGGAAAAAGATTCTCTGGTCTGATGAAACAAAAGTTGAACTATTCAGGAAAAACACTCTGTCTGGTGAAGACAGGCAGTACTCATCACCTGCCTAAAACCATTTCTATAGTGATGCCTTGTGGTGGCATCATCAGGCAATGGAGGGCTTCTCAATGGCAGGGACTGGCACTGGTCAGAATTGAGGGAAGGATGAATGTAGCCAAATACAGAGAGACCCTTGAAGAAAAGCTGCTCCAGAATGCATGTGACTTCAGACTGGGGTGATGTTCTCCTTTCAGCACAACAATGACCCAAAGCATACAGCCAAGACATCTCTGACTATACATGAGTGGCCCAGCCACAACCCAGACTTAAACTCCATAGAACATCAGTGGAGAGACCTACAGATGGCAGTTTACAGATGCTTCACATCCAGTCAAATGGAACTTAAGAGGATCTTTCAGGAACAATGGGATAAACTGCCGAAATCCAGGTGTACAAGGCTTGTAGAACCTTCCCCAGGAATATCCGACGCTGCAGTTGCTACGAAAGGGGTTCTTCAAAGTACTGAATTAAGTGCCTGAATACTTACATGAATGAGAGAATTCATTTTTTGATTTTTATTGATTTTGCAAACTTTGTCATTTCTGTTATTGAGTGTAGATTAATGGGCAAAAATGACAAATTTATCCATTCAAAAATTAAATCTCAACATTCAAGGTGAAAGGTTCAGCTTCAGGTTAAGCATAGCATACTTAGGGCATTCATTGTAATCATATTTTGCTATTTTTCATTTCTTAAAATAAAAAAGGATTTTTTCATAATTATTTCTTGTTTGCATGTGCATATTTCATGAAACTGAGGTAAATGAATGAGCCTTTGCCTCCCATAATGTCTAATTATTACAGCTCGTGTTCGCTGCTGCCCCACTCACTATCTGCGGAGCCTCTCCCTGTGTTGGCAAAGGCGTGCAGATTAGATTGTCTGGTGACACTGAACTTGACCCAGTGTAATTCAGTGTACCCTGTGGTGGACTTGGTTTCCATCTGAAGATGGCACATCACCTGCATGTGATGCTGCTAAGAAAGACTTCAGTCCTCCATAGCCTCAGACTTGAGTTTAGTGAATTCGGTAGATGGATTGATGGAGTGTGAAACAATCAGAAACATCCATTCTTGTGAAAAGCACCAAAAATATTTGATTAATTCCTTAGCTCTGATATAGAATTGTTCATTTTGGTGATTCATAGTCAAAACAACACTAACAGATATAAATAATTAAGCTTTCTAGTTGCAGGTAGTAATAGTTCCTGCAGTAAAATCCATTGCATTCAATGGTAGACTAGAACTAAATTTAAAAAATTTGTCCTAAATGTTCATTCTTTACTTTACTTGTGATTTGGACAGTTCAAGCTCAGTTTCTGAAGGCCCACCAGCAGTAGTTTTTTGTTCCAGAATTAATAAGGTTAATTCAATTAATTTCTTAATACAATTTGTCTCTAATTAAGAAATTTGTTAGAACGACTACCAGCAACTATAGTGGTCCCTCAGGCACTGAGTCTGGCACACTTGGCTTGCAGTGCCCTTTATGCTTTGTAGTTGTCAGAAATCAATTAGGAAAAAATGAAAACTGCCTTTCGTGTTTTCTCTCATGAAGTCTTTCTCTGTTGATTCAAGCCTTTGGTCAGCTTTTTCTATGCACCATCTTTCCTTTTTGCCTCTTAGACCTATTCTCCAGCCTAGCATTTTCAAGCACATTGGCAGTCACGTTATTGTGCCCGTGCAATCTGGAGGGTTCCTCTGTTGTGGCTCACTGCTTCTCTCAAAACTAGTCGTCCCACAATGGCATACCCAGCAGTGACACTTGATGATACATCATAGCCTATTGTCACCCTCTGTCCACAGACATTAAGGGACTGGATACTATTGCCTGTGCGTGCCATCCTGAATTACAAGCCCATTCAAGTCCGGTGTATTCTTTTGTTTGTTCTCTTACATTTTATTGTCTAATACCCAAGAGAGAGAACAAATTAATAAAATAAAATCAACAAACTTGGGATTCGATTACAACAATGCACTTTTCAGTTTTCAAATCCAGTGTCACAATATTGAGGTTGCTCAGAATACGCTTTCAGAGTCTACTGATGTTTAGCATCATTTATAAAACGGGAGCGATCGTCTTTCAGTTGGCAGTGCGTTATTTAATGAGCTCCATGGAAATGAACAAACTGGCACATGTGAGAAACCGAGAGCAGTAACCTGACAAGCTGGCTGTGCCCACAGATCAGAGACAAATGCCATTCCATTAATCTTAATTATACACCCTGGTTCCTCGCCTAATTAGATTTCTCATTTCTGTCTAAAGTGTAAAAATATGCTAAGGTGAGTTTTCATTTCATAGAAATACACTAAAATAGGCCCTCATCTGATGAACAATCTTTAGTAAGAAAACTGCTGCATTAATAAAAAGCAGAACAAAAAGCAAATTAAGACATAAAAATCCCTCCTTAAGATGTATTATCATGGTCACTTCATTATAGTGATCAGAATTGAGCTGCTTTGTGTGAAATTACAGCGCTGAAATTAAAGAATTCAGTTCCATTTTAAGTGCTGGATGAAGAACAAACCAGAAGGTATTTTAAATTTAGAAAGTGCAACAAGAAGGTGGCATGAGCAGCTGCCTCACAGCCTGTGTTCAAAACAGGGGGCTCCTTGTATGGAGTCTGCACATTCTCTTTATGTCTGCGTCCTAATTTTATTATTGTCCTTCTTGGTTTTTTCTCCCACTTCACAATGACGTTAGACTAACTGTCACCACCATGTTAGCAGCCAGTATTGTCTCCAGCTCTTCGTGAGTCTTTGCAATGGCTTCCGGTTATGTTTAGCGCTAAAACTTTAAATGTCATGAACCCTACTACAGTAACTCAGCAAAACTAATGACTGTATACATCAGAATGTACATTGCAATTTCAGGATACTGGTGCCCTTAAAGATACAATGACAAACTACTGTGAGAGGCTGAACTTTAGCTACAGGGCCCCAAAGCTGTCGAACAATTTGAATACTTGTTATCGTCCATCAGTTTCAGCCTTACAATTCTACTCATTTAGTCTCTCATACCCTGATTAGAGATGCTGTTTATACTACAACTCAGTCTGTTAGTCATTTGCACAAAAATCCCAGCACAGCAATCATTATAAACTTTTCCTGAACTTCCTCTATTCTTTTTCACTTCTTGGTATCCTACTGTGCATCTCTGCTATGTTGCCAGTCTGCTAATCCAGCCAATGTAATGTGACTCCAAAGATGCAGGGAGGCTTGAAATTAACAATGAAAACATTTACTCTAATCTTTCCCATTCAGAGTCATGCTTGACTGAAGAAATTGCATTGCCATACTGTCCATAGCCAGTGACACCATCTCTTCTGCCTCTTCAGTAAATTGCCTCCATCATCTCCACAGTACGTTCCTGCCTTGTTCTCCATGCTGCAGGGATATCCTTCCACCATCTAAGTGCATTTCTTTGTTACACGTGTTCCTGAGAGTATGTTTGGGAAATAATTCCTGAAAAATAAACGAATTGGAGTATTAAAGCTTTCTAATGAAAATCTGATCTGTTTTATGATTTACCAGTAACGGCACACTGCACATTACACTTGACTTGAGCATTCATAGTTTTCTTACTCTTTCTCTGTACATTTAGCATTCATTTGCTCAGAGGCTGATGCGCTTGCTGCTTCCTGAGCAGCTCTTCTTTTCTCCACCCTAGCGGCCTGCTTCTTCTCTTCTTTCATCAGCATCTTATTGCATTAAAACTGATTAAGTCAGTGTTTGTGTTTCAATTACTTAGTACGTTTTCCTTAATTTTTCACTTAAGCTGGCACTTAAGTCTTCAATCTGCCTCAAGAATGATTTAAGATATGAAGAGGTAGGAGAAGTGACAGCGTAGGAGGTAGGGATGAGAACGGCACCCATACACATGCGCCGCACGGCTGCCCTATTGGCCGCTGCCCAGAGTTGATTCTACAATAAAATAAAATAAAAATAAAAAGAGGAATAACCTTGGAGTTCAATCATCACCCTGAAAGGGGACAGTAGACGTCACAGAGTATATGTGTTGCAAATTTCAGGTCAATAGTTCGATTTGCGAGCTACAAGTGATTTAAAATCCTGGACAGATAAACGGACAGCCACGGTAGCATATTATATATAAAGATTGGAAAGTGTCGGGAGCTGGACATATCTTTAGGAATACGTTTTCATGTTATTTGTCTTTATGTTAAAGTTATTTTTGCCACATCCTTGATGACCTCATCAGTATTTATGCCATACCAGTTTCCAAGGATGCTTTCTTAGTTAAGATTAAGGGATCAAAATGCTATGTTTATTACATATTTTTGTAATAGAATGTCATATTCAATAGTTACAGTGATAGCAAAATGTAATTACATATACTAGTAGTGTACATAAAATATATTTTTAATATTGTGGCTGAAATTTCTTTCAAAGACAGCAGATTCCAGCTCAAGTGATGGAAAGATTCATGTGCTAGTTAGTTAATTGTTGTTCAATTTGGAGCTTGGATGAATTGTACTTCAAATTCCATAAGCATGAACATTTTTAAAGAAGTAAAATCTGTATAGAAATCTCTTAGTAAAATTGTTGGTTGCATTCAAACATGAGATCATTGTGGTGCTTTTTTAATAAATTATAGTGTCAAGCAAATAGTGAATCATTGCAATCTTTAGACAATGCAGTGGTGAGGATGATTTCAGTGTAACTGAGTACACATTTAGTCACTGTAGCATAAAGTGTCACTAAGCTATTTTTCATACATTTCTATATACGTTAAGATGCTTTTATGAACATCATGTCACTTACCCAGATCAACTGAGTTTCGCACACACTGCAGCAGAGACTAGCACAAGACGAGGTGCAGGCAGAGGCCAGGCTGTTAGGAGATGCATTCTAGCACAGTTAGGACTATACTTACCTTATACAGTGATAAATAAATAAACAATATCATAAATAAAGTATATAATTATGAGTAAATAGAATAGCTAAACAGACTGCTACCATCATACCATTCTTATATGGTAATACTTTGTCATCCACCAAATCCACATCTGACTTCACCCCATCAGGTGTCCTGTAGTGAGGTGCACTTTCTTCAGGGTGCACGACTGTAGATGTTTCACTCTTTTGCCATAAGGAGTGACTCTTGAACGAGTAAAAGAAAACAATATACAGTATAAACAATATACAAGTTGAAGTAACCACACTAGAGGTAAAATGGAAACAGTAAGGTAATGTGTAGCTGAGGTTGCAAAGAATGTTTAAAACAGAAGAGTTTACAAATTTGCCAGTGTTTTTGAAATGAAGATTCTGAAGTTTCAAAATTGTGCACAACAAGCTCTATCCAGGATATCTCAACAAAAATTGCACTGGCTTGACAAACATCTTTGAAGAACAAGCATGCCATATTTCAGCAATATCTGTCCACTGGGAGCCGAGTTGCTTCTTGTAGACAGAGAGGCAGACACAGATTGCTATTGCAGTAGGTGCTTTTAGCATTATATATGAACGCACTCAAAAACTGATAAAGAATGATAGCTGAATGGTTCCAAATCTACTCTGAAGGTCAATATGAATAAATAATACCAGCGAACCCGCGGCATAGCATACGCCGCATAATTATGTATTGATGGGTGAACACTTCCTGAAAGACACAGTTGTCCAAATGGGGTTGGTTTTGAGGATACGACTGTAGGTGAATGAAAAGATGTAACTCTGGAGAGGACAACATACAATACATTGTTTTACACGCTGCATACAGCGATTCACATTCGCGACAAACTGTTTTACACGCCACATACAGCGATTCACATCCGCAACAAATATGATTCTTCTTAGATGGTGCTGTCGCGTCCTCCCACGCTCTCGAAGCATACACACTGCCTGGTCATGTGTCCGGTCGCAAAAGCAACTGACAAAGACCCGCCCACCAACCGTAAGACCATGGGAAACCCCTCGGAAACTGTTTTACACGCTGCATACAGCGATTCACATCCGCGACAAACAAACTGTTTTACACACTGCATACAGCAATTTACATCTGTGACAAACATGCCTATTTTTAGATAGTCCTGCCGCGTCCACCCTCGTTCTCGAAGCATACACACCGCCTGGTCATGTGCCCGCTCGCAAGAGAAACTCACGGAGACCCGCCCACCAGCTGCCTGTGTGTGTGCCTCTGTCTGTCTCTGGCGCTGCCTGTGTGTGTGCGCGGCTTTCTCTCGCGATGCCTCTGTGTGAACCGGTCAGGCACAGAGAAGGTCAGCTGCTGAGAGAGCGTCTCGACTGTTGCAGGGCCTGCATTGGTGAAGCAGGTGAGACGGTAATGAAACGGAGGCACAGGGCTTATTGGTTTTTAAAGACTGCTTCCTTCATTGTGTTTTAACCTCAATTTTAAAGGATTGTTTTAAGGATCTCATGGGATACCCCTCGCAAACTGTTTTACATGCTGCATATAGCGATTCTCTTCTGCAATAAACATGCCACTATGAACAGTCAACGTGGCTTAGAAGTGCATGTGGACTCTACAACAGACGAATATAAATGACGCCGTTTTTCCTGTGTCATCGCGTCCGAGTTGGTGGGCGTGGTTCTGCGAGTTGTCATCGTATCCAATGGTCTTAGAGTTGGTGGGCGTGGCTCCTTCCTGCATGCGCCATGGGCGTCTTACTTGTCCGCGGCTTAGTGAATCCATGCCCCTTCCGGCATGCTTTCCATGGGTGTCTTGCCTTTCCATGGGTGTCTTGCCTTAGTGAATTATATACTGTATATAGATTCTCATTCCTGCTTAATCCGGTTCAGTGTTTTGTGGGGCTGGAATGCACCATATCAGCATTGGACCAGGTGCCAGTCCATGGCAGGGCACACTCCTGCACAAACACACTAACTCTTATACTGTAGTCAATTTAGAGTCGTCCGTTAACCTAAACCTGCATGTGTGTGGCCAAGTGGGAGGAAACCCATTGCAAATATAAAGATAATGTACCGACTCCACATAGACAAAGGCTGAGTGAGGATTTATGGAATGACAAGGCAGATAGATAGATAGATCGATAGATAGATTAGTCATCTGCTACAGTTAGTTCAGATTTGTGCTGAGTCAAACTATGGCTCATAGTCACATTACACCTCCAGTTAACTAAGATTCTTATCCTCACTTCCAAAACACTCCATGATCTTTTGACCTGTTCAATGCACTCTTCTAGTTCTGGCCTTTATGCTGTCCCTTCAGTCTGCTTGTCTTCAATGGGAGGTCGAGCTTTCAGTTATGCTGCTCCTTGGCTCTGGGACGCCCTCCTTAATTATATCTGTAGTCTTGATTCTCTTTCTTTATTTAAAAACCCTTTTAAAACTGACCTTTTAAAAATTGCCTGCTCAGCACCATTGATTCTTTTGAATTATTCTGATTACTTGTTTTATTGTGTTTTTTTATTGAATGTGTGTTTTATTTATTTACTTAATTATTTCATTTACTTATTGCTGGTTTATGGTTTTTATCTTCAAATGTGTTCTTGAGTATCTAGGAAGGCAAAATTAAATAAAATATATTATTTTTATTTTATCTACCACTGAGCCAAGCCAGCCTCAAAAAAGAAATTTCAGTTGACTTTAAATATTAGATTTGACGTTCACTAGAACTAAAAGTTAAATCTCTTACACAGATTTCAGTTATCTTTAACATGATATAATGTCACTTTAACTTGTTTCCACCATAATTACATTTTTTCATATTTGTATTGATGTAGCTCTTACAGGTAAAATATGTACCATCATACAGTGTATGTTTCCAGAACAGCTAACAAGCATCTGTTCTAACAAAACCATGTAATTGTTTTATAAGTACTGTTTAATTAGTGCAGAACAACATATTAAGGGCATGTATCTCCTAGCTCCTGGTATTTCTTCATAGACCTAAGCCATTGAGAAGACAGAAACACAGACATACAGGGGATGGGTGGGTTCACAGGTCAAATGAGATCTTTTTGGGTTTACTTTTCAGTCAGGAAGACTTCTCTTTTCAGAGAATCTGAACAGGTATATAATTTTTTCTAATTTAGGCAAATTGTATCTGAATGATTTGTGGCTTGACAAATGGAAGATAGAAGATTTTACAAATGTGTTCTAAGCTTAAACTGAATATACTTAAGAATAAAAGTAAAATATAATATTCCATGGCAGTTTTTAAGGTTATTCCCACCAGATTTTGACTTTATTATATGGTGACATGGGAATTTTTTTTACCTGAAAATAAAGGATGACATTAACGATTTTTTTTTTTTTTTGCAATATAAACATACCATACAAGATAGATTTCAACATCCCAACTAACTCTGTAATTCAGAGATTATAAAGCAGGTAAAGCAAATATTTTACATTTTGAATGATGCTAATATTAAATGGGGAAACCTGATTGAAAAACAGCACAAAGGTTTCTGCTAGATTCAACAGAATATAATTTTCATATGTCCTGAATCTGATATGGAAAGAGCTGACTTATATTAGTATAGGGTGAGGATTGAGGCAACACATTAGGGTGCTCGGAGTAGAAATGGTGACTTTTTTGCATTAAGATAAGATATACCCAACAGAAGATGCAGGAAATATCCAAATACGGAGGGATTATGTCTCTGGACTGGCCTGGAAATGTCTGGCAATTTACCAGAAAAAACAGAAAAGGTTGCAGAGGATATGATAGCCTGTCTGTCCAGGATGACTGTCACCAGAAATAACAGCTAGAAAGTGGAAAGAAGAGACAAAGAATTGAATTATTGAACACACTAATAAAGTTTAGTTTTTTTGAGTTTCGAGAATAGCTGTTTACACTGTTTCACTTCATTAAAATAATTAGTATGTAAATGGAAAAGTATCATTAGTTTTTGTAAAAGAATAAAACTAAATGTCATCTTCATACAAATGAACGTCAGTATTAGGATAGCATGATTTCACTTCTACACAAGAGACATACAATTGAGAAAATAGTCTAATAGTCTAATAGTCTTTGGCAAACCTTGCCAAATGCAAAATAATGATTATTTGATAAACAGAATGCAAACCAGCTATTAGGTTTGATATTAAGTAAAAACTGAGTAGGATTTTTATTAGCAGCAAATGTCTTTAGAATTGTCAAATATATCAATGATCAATCTACAGATAAGGGGATTGCCAAAATGCCAAAGTAAGAATGTTAAATCAAAATCAAATAACAGGATTGAAACCAAGTTCACAATCCAAAATAAACTGCTGCACTGCCAATTACCTTGTTAGTTTTATTCTGAAGACTCTTCCTCCTATTTTATTCAAGTTTAGATGCAAGGTTATACGTCCTCTTATACAGGAGGTGCGTATCCTAGCTGGCAAATTGTCAGTACCTTCAGACAAGCAGATGGGGTTGTTACTGTAAACGATATGGAGACGGCTGTAAAGACCAAATTGTAAATTGGCAGCAAAAACAGTAATTGACTCTACACAAAAAGAATTCAGACAAGTACAAGCATAGCTGTAACAGAATCCCAACGCCACAAAATTGGTGTAATATATTGTAAACCTCTGCTTTATTAACAGCATGGCCTATTATGTCAAATGCAGCACTTAAATCACTCATGTTGTGTTGTCTGAATTATAATTATACTTATATTGTTTGTGGCTGTGTCAGATAAATCAAAACAAAGAAACGTGCCATGGGACAGAAGTTAAAAACTTGAGAATGGGGTCCTCGGGGAGACCCTAACACTTCACCCTGTTTTTCACTGTTTTCTACACAACTGGCATAACTTTATGGTTTTGGGCCCAACAGAATGAAATTTTGCTCTTATTTTAGAGTATTACTTTCATGGTGTTAGTATTATATTTTTTTATTTACCATGCTGCCATTCCTGGTTTCTTCCCAATGATGGGTGCCACCATGTGGCACTATTCCTGGCCTTATTTTGTTACGAATGGCTCCCATTGCTGCCACATGTCTCCCAAAGTTACATTGTGTGATGCCAGTGAGATGCTGCTGTTGAAGATGCTGTCCAAGTTTCTGCATAAATCTCTGATGAGTTTTGTGGTACTTGTTGGTGGTTTTTGTCAGGTCTGAAAGACTTTGTAATTAGCACAAGTTCCTGAGTATGAATTTTTGTTTCTGAATTGGGCTTTAGTGTTCTGGTTAGTTGGTCTTTTTGCTTTGTCCTTGGCCCGTTTGACACTACAGTTTTTTTCTCTCTCATCTCCTGGTCGTATTCCCAGTTTTTTTTTTTTTTTTTTTTTTACTATTTCCATGTTTTTCTAGCCACACACACAAACTCACATAAAAATCAAGATACAGAGAGTGCAATATGTACTGTATATACAGTACAAGAACACTTATATGATTGCTTATTAGGATTGACTGTTCAGCAGTCTTATGACTTGCAGACACAAACTCCCCTGAATCTACAGGTGGGAGTGTTAATGGCTCTGTACTCTTTGCCAGAAGGAAGGAATGTGAAAACCAGCTGTGCAGGATGGTCAATGTCTTTAATTACACTGTTTACCTTTCCAAGGCTGTGAGTGTTGTATATCTCCAGGACAGAAGGCAGCTCAGTGTGGTAGCATTCAGTGCTTTACATTGTTCAGCTGAGTGAGGATGGACTCAGCTGACCACCTGTAGAAGACAATGAGAACAGGTAAAGAATTCTGAGCTTTTCTCAGTTGATGTTTGACCAATCATTATATGTGATCTAAAGGACATTTACCAGTTATTGGTGCTAAATGTGGTGGTTCCAGCATCTTAGAAGCAGCTGCCTTCCATTTAAATAGGCTGATGCATTAAGCAAAGAAAAAAATGAAAGAAAAACATCCTGTGAGTGGTACTTCTGTGTTGAGTCAGAGGACAATAGTCAGACTTGATCAAGCTAATTCAACAGCCAGGAATACTTAAAGAAAAGCTCTGTACATCAACAGGGAATTGCTGGTCAGACTTTGAAGTAGATGGGTTATAACAGCAAGGGACCACCACTTCCATCAACTAAAAACAAGAAGACATGCAGATGGCTGGGTCAGAATATGATGTGAACAGCTGGCTAATGGTGATAGTGCAATGGTGTGGGGCTCTTAATATGAGTTTAGCGTCATTTGGATGCGATGACATTTCTATTTAGTGTTGTCACTGATAATTTTCATCTCTTCATGGCTACAATCTATCTTTTTCAAATGCGTACAGTACTTCTAGCAGGATAAAGTACCATGTAACAAAACCCTCTTTATTTCATTAGTGGCTATTAATTAATAGCAGATTCTAATTTATTACTTAAAATTAATTCATTCAAGTGTACAGGTGTCAAGCATTGAGCTTGCTAGTTGTCTACACAGAACAAAACCAACAGGTGCTTTCAGACAGAACATGGAGAAGGGCTTGCTGAAAGGATCTATTCTCAATAATGGACTAATTCTGTAAGCCTGTGCAAAAAGTCATTATTTCTTAAGGATGCTATACAAATACATAATATTTTACAGGCTCAGAACAGCAAACAAGGCAGTTGTCTAGAGTAACAAAATTGGAGCAAAACTATTAAGCAATGAATTGATAAAGGGTGTCCAGAATGGATTGTAAACTCAATAATGCTGGTATAGAGGAGAGCAGGAGTCAGGCTATAAGTCAGGCTATCGCGGTCGAGGTGGCAGGCACACTCTCGTTAACAAAAGGAACATTCATTGGGGTTAATAAGCCCTAAAATTGTGTGCGGATCCGCGGAACATGCAACTACAGGGCTCCACAAGAAATGTTTATCTAACATATGTCTCACTACTCTCCAGTATGATGGTCAGGTAATCAGGAAATTGCCTGATTCAATAATGCAGGGACATTTGGGACCACTACAAGATGTTTTCTCAGGTCAACTCTAGAAGCTACCAAGCCATTTCCTGACCTTGGAAGTCGTAGCTGGGCTTTCAGTGGATGCAGCCCCCTGAAATGACCTAAAATGCTCTTCAGAGCAAACGCCATTTGTACCTGGACTCAGGAGGTCAAGTGGTGGTAAGGGTATAGTAGTAATAGTACAGAGTACAGTGAAATTCTTAATTTCATGTCAAACATACATGCAATATGTCGCTGCTCATATATAATTGGCAGGCAGAAGACAGGACAGAGTGAAATGGAGAAAGCAGAAGGAGTTGGAAGGAAGGGGCAAATAAAGGTACAGCAAGGTAAGTGTTTGGGGCGGCCATTTTACCTGCTAGATCACAATTGTCCTTTATTTGGTTGGTTCTGTAAGGTTTATTATTTTTGTACTCTTAACCCCTAAACTCTGTAACCTTCTGTTTATTATGTTTTCGTTATTATAAATCCTCCTCTTTTCTATTTGGCCTCCTTGACTCTAATGGTCCTATAGACCATGTCAATGAGTCAGTCAGACAGCAGGAATAAAGCAGTTTCAGAGCTGTGCTTTCCAAAATGATAAGATATCCTGCTATCGCGGTTACTTTAAGGGTGCACCAATAGAAGACCTCAGTAATTCTGTGTTCAAGTAGTGATCTCACAAGAAGTGCTGACGTTTATAAAAAAAAAAAACAGAATTAACTAAATGACCGTCACAGTATGACTGCTTTGATTTTAAATTACTTTTTCAGATATTTTGGTAGACATTTTCATATTTTGATATATTTAAATAGCTTAGTGAAGGTGTCCATTAGAACCAATAGGGTTAGGAAGGGTCCCTTAAAGAGGACACTCCTTAAGACCTAAGGAAAGAAATGTGTTATTTTTGCATTAAAAAGTATATTTTAATGAGGTCACATCAATATCCACATTTTGCAAGTGGTACTATTGACCATGAGATCTTGCTGCTTGAACATCTGGTGGGGTTTAAAAGGGCTGTGCTTAACTGGTTCAGGTCAAATCTTACTGGTAGCCACTTTTCCAGTGTCTTTCAATTCCTCTTTCTTCTGTACTCCTCCTGTTAAATGTGGTGTTCCTCAGGGATCCATTTTGGGTCCTACTTTATTTTCTATATATTTTCATCCTATAGGAGCTATTTTCAGAAAATGTAATATTTCTTTTCACTGTTATGCTGATGATTCACAGGTTTATATTCCTGTTTGTAATTCTGCAATTAACTGGCTGCACAATTGTAAGATCCTGGATGGCTGACAATTTTGTTGATCTCAATAAAAATAAAACAGAAGTGCTGATAGCTGGTCCTTCAGCCAAAGCTCAAATTGTTTTTGAATTTCTCAGCTCTTTCACTGACACATGCAAACCTCAAGTCCATAATCTTTGTGTCATTTTTGACAGTAACCTCTCTTTTGAGAAACAGATTAACTCTGTTTTCAAGAGTTGCTTTTTCCAGCTTCATCCTTTAGCTAAGGTCAACCCTTTTTAGCTCCTAGGGATCTTGAGAAAGCTACTCGTGTTTTTTTCTTGGCTTGATTACTGCAACTTGTTGTATTCTGAGATCAGCAAATCCCTGATATGTAGGCTGCAGTTGGTTCAGAATGCTGCTGCCCAATTTTTGGTTGGGGCAAGAAAGTTTGATTCTCTTCCTCTAAAATTAGCGTCTTTACACTGGCTGCCTGTTAGTTTCAGAATTGACTTTAAAATTTTGCTGCTAGTTTTTAAATCATTACAATGGTATCAGGTCAGGTCAGGTCCGACTGGGGATCATACACTGGTACAACGTATTACTGGACCCACCACACAGGAAAACAGCTTGGGATCCTGGTTGGTAACCCCCCAGGTAGACACATGGTCCAGTCCCACACTCTGGAAATGACCACCTATCTGCCGCATTATGTGGGCATCCCCTTGGCCTGCTCCAGCCACTCAGATCCTGCAAGCCAGATCACCCTCTGGGAATCGCGCCATATGGCAGTAGTGCTCCCTCACAATGCAGGTAATATGCCTCATTCGGGACTCCTTGAGCAACTGCTCATTCGACACAACTTCAAACCAGTAGTACCCCTCTGAAGAGACACAGTACAGAAAGAGTCCAGTCTTTGTCTCAGGTTGCTGGATAGTGTCTATGTCTCGCAACCATACAGCAAAAACAGGAAGGACCAGGACTCTAAAGACTTGGACCTTCATCCTTTTGCATAGATATCTGGAGCACAATACACACCATTTTCCAGCAACCTCATGACCCCCCATGCTCTCCCAATCCGTCTACTGACTTCACAGGAAGAGTCACCAGAGACATGAATGTCATTGCTGAGGTAAGTAAACCTCTTAAACATGTTTGACACTCTCTCCACAGACAGACACACTGCTGATGGCTGTGCCCAAGAGGTCATTAAAGGCCTGGATCTTGGTTTTTATCCAGGACACTCGCAAGCCCAGACACTCAGACTCCTTGCTCAGTCTCTCGAGCGCCCGATCAGAGCTTCCATTGACTCCGTGAAGATCATAGCATCGTCAGCAAAGTCAAGATCCATGAATCTCTCTTCATCAACAGATGCCCCACAGTCGCTGGACCCCAAGACCTTGCCTAACACCTAGTTCATGCAAGCATTGAACAGAGTAGGAGCAAAAACACACCCCTGACAAACCCCAGAATCAACTGGGGAAAATGCAGAGGTTCTGCCTCCACTCTGCACAGCACTCACAGTACCAGTGTACAAGCTGGCCATGATATCCAGCTACCTTGAGGGGATCCCGCGAAGTCAAAGGATGTCCCACAGACCAGCTTGATCAACTGAGTTGAACGCTTTACGAAAATTGACAAAGGCTGCAAAGAAACTTTGCCTATATTCGTGTTTGTGCTCCATGAGCACCCTCAGTGCCAGGATGCGGTCAATGGTAGACTTCTTAGGCACAAAACCAGACTGCTCCCGTCGCTGGTAATCAAGTGACCACAGAACCTATTGAGGATGACCCTAGCAAGGATCTTACCTGGCACCAAGAGCAGTATTATCCCCCTGTAGTTGCCACAATCCAGGCGATCACCCTTCCCTTTACAGATAGGGATGACAAGTGACATTTTCCAGTCAGTTGGGATTTCACCAGTCTTCCAAATGGAAGCAAAGATTGCTTACAATGCCAGGAGGACAGCTTTACCACCAGCCTGGAGAATTTCACCCCGGATACCACAGATCCCTGCAGCCTTTCCTATCCTCAGCTGGTTCACCACCTGTGCAATCATACATTGGGTGGTTCACAGCTAATTGGAGGATCAACCTGAAGAACCATGGATGTCCAATTTCCTAGCCGGAGGATCAGCTTTAAACAGCTACTCAAAGTAGCCAGCCCAGCGGGTTATCTGTTATCTGTAAAGACCATTCCATCAGCCGCCCTGACTGCTCCTGCCTATTTATCTGAATTGTGTGTTTTACACCAGCCACCCAGAGAGCTTAGGTCTACTGGTCAGTTGTCTCTAATGGTCCCTCGCACTAAATGTACTAAAGTAAGGGGGAGAGTACCTTTGCAGCTGCTGCACCTCATCTGTGGAACTCTTCACCTCATTACATTAAGGAGTCACCTTCAATTGAACTGTTTAAAACTAGATTGAAGACGCATTTCTATTCTCTAGATTTTAGTGACCTTCACTGATACTGATGGTTGCCCCGCTCTTAGTCATCTTCTTTCTTTTCTTTAACTCACTGCTGGCTGTATTTCGTTTTATTGTACATTATTTCTGTTTATTTAGGTTCATTGTATGTTTTAATGTAAAGCACATTTGCTACAGCATTTCTGATGTTGTTTTAAATGTGCTCTATAAATAAATTGGCATTGTTATTTAACACCTTTAAAAGTCAGCATGGAGGCATTATGTCAAAAGCGGCAATAATTAATAATTAATTTGAAGTGCCTTTTGGTTTGTATATGCACCATCGCTACAGAAAAGAGGTAATTGGCCAAATAAAATACACAGTGGAGGAAATAAGACATGCAAGTTACATTTAAAGTAGAGTGGTCACTACATCGCTCTCATTGGGATGATTCACATATTAACCTGCCGTCATGATCGTGTACAATAAAAAAATAGTTGAGTAAAGCCAAGTAACATCGCTTCAAAAAGAGATCTCTATCACTTTAATACAGAGCTGATTTTGGGGCGGACAAGACCGTTGCGCTTGCTGGTGTTTTGCGAGTTAACAGGTGACAAGAGTGAGCCAAGTCGCGCTGTAGAGATGTGAGTTTAGACAGTCAAAATCGATACGATTCGTCTGACAATAAGATATCGAGCTAACAGTCTGATCTCACAACCCTTGCAATGCACATAATTATCAAACGAACAAATAAAAATTAACAAATAAATCCAAACAAACTTTCTAGACTGATATTTAAACGAATGTAACAAAAAATCAGGAAGGAAGAGCTTGCCAGGGCGCGGCGAGAGGAGTGTCCTTAAAACAACCGCAACAAGTAGCCTACTGTCCACCTAATTTCGCGATTTGACATACTAGTTCCAAGCACTGAAATATGTATGGGGTGGTGACAGTCGTGTTGTTATCGAAGTTAAACTGGTTCTTTAATGCCCAGTACGCCGCAGGTACAAGAAACGACAACTTTGTGTTGCAGGGGTAACGGGAAAGCCACTCTATAATTGGCTCAGTCGAATAGGTGGGTGGAGACCCATTCTGTGACGTCACTAGGGGATTCCGTAAACCTGACGGTGACAGAAGGCGGAGGACACAGCGGTGTCTGTCCTTACAGTGCACTGAAAAGAAGAAAATAATGCTCCACAATTTGTCAGGGTTATTAAAGGTTTAAATGGCTATTTCTGAATGGCACAGAATAGCTGCTGCTGACATAAGGAATATCAGAGGTAAACTTTTCAAACTGAGGAGTGGGCTCACTATGGGACGCCTGAGCACCACCAATGCTAAGTGATTTCCGTGATTAGTTGGATGTTTCTGACTGTCAAAAGTAAACCTCCGTCTTCACTGCAGAAAAACGATCTCCATTTCTGAGGGGAAAAGAAAGGAAAAGGAGTTTGTTATTGGGCTGTGCTGTCTGCCTTCGAGAATGAGGAAATATAAGGACTCAGTCGACAAAGACGACAAAGTGAGTCTTTTCAGTTCTCTTATGCCTTTCAGCGACTGCCACAAACTGGCATAATGTTTATGGTGGGTGCTGTTTTAGTGTAATGAATCTCTTCCGGCAACAGTTTCTTGAATCACCACTCATTAAAGGAAATCAATCTAAGCCTGTGATGAGCCCGAAGCAGCTGTAAGGCAAACTAAAGCAATCCAAGTAGATTTTACTATAGAGAAAAAAAAATGAGGTCGAAATCCTACTTAAAAAACACAAGTTTGCCTGGGTCAGTGTTAAAAACAAATAGCCGAAATTCTTTAAATCTTTACAAAGAGCACAGCTGCTCACATTGCTGTCTTAGTCAGGTATTTTAGCCATACAGTATGTCTTTGGATACCTTCAAATCTTGTGCTAAAACTCACATTTTATTGAACTTGATTTTCATGTTAAAATTTCACTTTCCTTCATTTGCTGCTTTATTAAGCCCAATGCTTTTTGTTAAACCAAAATTAAAAATTATTTCAGTTCTTTCATTTTCAGCACCCATGTTTTCCTATGCAATGAAGGTATTGACAGGACTGTATGAACTGCCTTTTCCTTTTTACTTATCTATCTATCTATCTATCTATCTATCTATCTATCTATCTATCTATCTATCTATCTATCTATCTATCTATCTAT
>JANRMT010062790.1:47747155-47762753 GCA_026402145.1 Polypterus bichir lapradei
TATCTATCTATCTATCTATCTATCTATCTATCTATCTATCTATCTATGGGTTTACTCAATATATTTGTGTTTAAAGCTGGCTGAATATTTTAAAAGTGTTTTTGTGCATTAAAATGTCACTGCTTCTTCAGTGTTACTCTGAAAACTTGGTTTCAAATGAATGACATGGTAAGCAGCACACATTTTTTTACTTATCAAGAAAACTGGAAGTTAATTGTGTAGAGCTCAGTTCATTGTAGAGTTCATTATGTACATAAATTACATTTCCTAAACATTTTTAGACTCCTGAATTAAATGTCCTTTGCTCTTCACATAGTGTCACCAAGGGAGATATTGCAAATGACAGTTTGGATGTCAGATGAACTTCTTCTTATTAATTTCTTGGTGAGGTTATTATCTTGGTATAAATATTTAGTACAAATGTTTTAACATTCACTCAAAACGTCTACCAAGTCCTACTATGAGGAACTGTTGAGAGCTATGTTTTAAAATATCCTGGAAATATTTGCTCACGGTCATGTGGTTCTACACTAGTTTTCCTCATCTGAAGTTAATATTCATTTTAATTTTTGGCATTGTAGATTGTGCCATGTATTCATTATTTTTGACATTTGATGCTTTCCTTTACTAGACTGTCACATTCACTAATATTGATTTGTCTCTTATTCTGGTGTGGAGACACAGATAAGTTCCACTGTGCTGCTAGAAGGACAGCGCAGCACCTTAAAAGTAAAACCAGGGTGTGATCAGAAAGCACGTCTCTTTGGCTGTACCCTAAAACTGACTTACACGGGTTCATTCAATGGATGGATGTTTATTCCCTCTCAGTTGTGCTGCTCTGGGTGCAGTCTCTTTCATTTACAATGCCACCTTGACTTTGGCTTGCTAGCTGCATTATTTGCTTACATTTTTGGATTATTTAAATATTTGTCATTAGTGCAGTATAATAATTACAGCTCCCATTTTCACTCCATTCTCTTTTCACCTGTTTTTTCCCACCAGGCACATGTGGAAAGTTGGCCTGTGTGCTTTTATAGACTCCGCTGGCAGAGGTCATTTAGGAAGGTACAACACAGAGAGACAGGCACCTGTTGTGTTTCATTTTAGGCCTGTTTGAGAACTCAGGCTAAGCAAGTACTTGCTGAATGTTCCCAATAAATAAAGGACCCTACTGCTACTTCTTTTCATTCTATTTGAGTAATGTGGCGAGCTTATACTACTCTACTGCACATACTTGACTCTATATATGCCAAAAAACTGACTGATTCACGCCTCATGAATAAGATATGGGTAACTCTCATTTTTGTATCCACACAGACAGATGTTCATCTTATCTAAAACTCACAGCCTTGAGCTATAGCTAGACGTATGTTCTTTAAAACAACATATCACAAAGATAAAAACAAGACATACAGCTACTACTCAGTATATTGTAAGATATAATGACAACAAATTAAACTGAATTAGTTAGAGAGGTTTGGAAAAGTGGAATGAGCAATCTACACTCTTAGAAATACCAGTCCTTTAATGGCACTTTACTGAGTTGTGTGGTTCTTCATTAGCACCATTGCTTGACAGAGAACTGTTCATTCTGCAAAAGGTTATTCGTATATGAAGTTAGTTTTGGGATTTTGAAACGGGTCCTAATATGTGGACAAAACTGATAAAATTAAAATACAGTAGGCTGACTAACAGAATACAGCAGATCAAGGAAACACAAAGTTAGCGTGTGTTATTGTATGCAGCAATAGTCCTGTTAAAATCAGAAATCTGTTATCATCTGTTCATTACTATTTGTGGAACATGTTACATATCTAAAAGTTCCCTCTTGAACCTTCACGTGGATAGTTGAGGGAATCGTAGGGGAAATCGCTCTGATAGGCCACTCTAGCACCTTTATTTTGAAAAGTGTAGTTAGCTAGCTGTTTAAATCAATCCCTTGCATCTTTCAGTAGAACAACTGAGTGGGATGTTGGGACAACTTAACTCGACAAATCAGATGAACTGAACTGCCTTCTTTCATTTTCTACTTCATTTTAATACTCCACTTAAATGCACATAGGCCAATAAACACATCATCAATATCCATTAAGTTTCCAATTTTACTGGCTGAATGTGTTGTGCTGTCACATTTAAGTTTTATTTATAACCAGCTAAAGTGAGCACACTCAAATTTGTATTAATATTTCTTAATAAGAAGAAAAGTGTGTCTGAATGTATTCATTTGTTTCTCAGGTCTGCTCAGCTCATTACATTAGAGTGTTAGGGGCAGACTCTGGATAGAGCAGCGAAATGCGCTCATTCACATTTGTGTCCAGTACTCTTTTTAATTCCCTTACTCTGTGAGCCTCATTTTCTGATCGATGCCGGAGTAGCAGGGCCTCTGAGCTCTCCTAGAAGTGTTGTGGACAAGTCATAGAAGACCAGCCCGTCACAGAACACACTCGTGGTCAAGTCATATGCAGCCAAGCAAGTAGAAACAGGAAACTGAAAGTGTAAAAGCAAACCTCAAATCGGCAGAGCTCTGGAAACAGGACTTGCGGGACATCTGTGCTCCCTATGCACCACTGCGGCAGGCATTATGGAAGATAGTAGAAAGGAAATACAGTACATGCAAACCATACGACAGTGTAATAAACTACAAACAGCATAGAAAACCAATACAATAAACCCAAAAAAATTGTAATATGCAGTGCAACAGCATAAACATGATATTAATGAACAGCTTTCAGAGTCCTCCAGCTTTTCTTGAGGTAAAACCGTTTTTGAAAGTTGTGGTCTGCATTTTTCTGCAGCCTATACTCCGTGCCAGACCGCAGATGTGAAAACAGTTTGTGCCCGCAGTACTTGGAACCTGGCAGTGTGGCACATGCTTTGAAACTACTGCCAAATGGATAACCACCCCCTTCCTCTCTGAGACATCATCTCCATACAACTCCTTTTCTTGCTTCCTTTCATAAATCATCACTGTTTGTGTCCCCATTACTTACTATCTCTGCATGCTGGCCCGACTGATTTACACTGGGATCCAGCCTCTGCCTCTTACTGGGTTCAGTCAAGCAGTACTTCATTTGTCACAACTGGCGTCCACGCCTGGCTATTTTTATTCCCATTCTCACTTCAACAATAACACAGTCCATTCATTTTATTTGAGTGTGTACTGTTTATTTTGGTTCTTGTGGACAAATGAACACATTTTTTCTTATAGGATGCAGCAGAGATTTACTCATGTTTGACATAAAAGCAAAAGCATGTAAAATGAATGGGAGACATAAAAAGTCATAAGATTCTTAATCAAAACTAAAACACTACGATAATTCAAAGTCTAAACACAACTACAATCTTAACCAGAAGCTTTCCCTGAATGCTTTATCTTTAGTCACAATAAGTAGTTTTAATGTGAGCAGCCATGTTACATATCATGGCTGCTGCATGACGCACGGCACATACATCACACCTCAAGCATTATCGCCACCACATAAGTAAAAAAGCAGTGCCCAGGAAATTGTGACACACAAAATGGTGATGCCCATGAAAAAACAAACACAAACAATAGCAGTCCAATGATACTAGGAACACATCTATCCATCCATCCATTATCCAACCCGCTATATCCTAACTATAGGGTCACGGGAGTCTGCTGGAGCCAATCCCAGCTAATGCAGGGCGCCAGGCAGGAAACAAATCCCGGGCAGGGTGCCAACCCACCGCAGTACTACCAACACAAAGACTAAAAAGTAAGTAAGTAAAACTACAAACAATGTAGAGTATGAGAAGAAAAGCAAACATAATGAACAGATTCAGGAATCACTCCTGACCGTGTGAACGTCACTGAGGAGGTGTCTCTCTAGAGGTGTAGCTGCTGGAAGGAATCTCTGAAGAAGGCAGAAGCATACAGAGGAATATTTCTGACAAAATGAAAGAAAGATAGAAAGAAAGAAATGAATACGGAAACAAAGTGTGACAATAAGTAAATTAAAACACAATGATAGCAGAAATAATGTTTCATGAAATATATTTTTGCTGCTTACTACTTCATGCATTTCATTATTTCTTCAATTATTTATTTCTGTGTCACCACGTGCAACATGAAATACGCAGTGAAATGAAAATTGCCATTACTTTTACCTGTCAAAGGTGAATTATTTCTGTGCACATATTATTGTGTTTTTATTTATTTATTGACACATTTTATCATACATTCATGTATTTATTTAATTTTCTCTTAAATATTTCCCCATAAGTGGATAGTCAGACTTGTGTATGAAACAAGATAGCATGGCAGAAGATTGTGATAAGAAGGTGGTACAGTTCCTTGTATTGGTCCAGAGCATCCTAGAATATTTTTGCCTGTCCACTTTTATTTTTAGTAATTATGGAAATTATATTAGCACGGGACTGTTATGCATGGCAAGAGACTACCATTCTTGTTTTTTGTCATAGGTGACGCCATATCATTTGCCATTGTTAAGCCTGGCGCTATAAAGTGTCAAGGAAGTCACATGACATGTTATGTCCTTAAGCTCCTTCTATATAAGATGGGAAAATAAGCTACACTTGAACCCAATTGCTGTCTCTCTTTAGTTTCAGAGGTGCTTGGAATTAAGAACCATTAATTAAGACTTTTCTGCTTTGTTTTCTTGATGTTGTTTTGTGCATTGGGATTTGTTGATTGATCATTTCCATGTTCTTTTCATGTCTGAGCAGCACCTATCTAGCCCTTGTTTGCGATTGTACTTGCCACTTATCAGTGCCTCTATCTCATGGTCATTTCACTTAATTAGGAAACATCTACAATCAGTCACACATTCTGAACAAGGCCATAATGGCCTGCTCCTTTTGTTTATTTCTTCTCCCAGTTTTCTCTCTCCTGTTTATGTTCTTCCAGCGCTCATTTTCACCACACAAACTGTAACAGCCCCAGTCTCAGAAAATCAAGATGAATAACGCAGCAGATCTACTGAACTTGGTAGCTCTTTTACTTATTGAGTTTCAAGAAAGTTATAATCTTGCAGTAAAACGGTGCCACCACCAAGTGTTCTTTATTTCAGTGTAACTATTGTGAAAGCGTCTCTGGCCATTAACTTGTTTCTGCAAGCCATAACTGGAAATGCGAGCCTTTGACATTCTGCTTGGGTTCCTGGAAGCCTCGTGCGAGACCTGCAGACAGCTGATATCATCCTGCTTAGGCTATTTAAAGATGACTTGTTTGTCTCTTATAGTGGAGCCTGTCCTTGTAAAGGGGAAGTTCACTCTGCACGGCTGGCTATATGTGACTCTGCCGTACATCCTTAAATGACTGAAGTTTACAAGTTACAAAACACTTCGCTAAAATGAAACAGTTTTACAAGCACCCTTTTAACATGACTGTTTTTCAACTTTGTTTTTTGTGTGTCTATTTTCTTTGTTCTCCTGTACCAGATATGTTTGCAGTTCTCCCAGAATCCTAATCACTTGTCTAATGTTCAGGATCCTGTCAGTGAGAATTGTTTTGCTGCACCCATTGTGCCAATTCACTGGTGATCTCATCATTTTTGTCAAAAATATGGTTTTGTAAATAGTCTGTGAATTTTTAATTCACTTAATCCAATTCAGTCTAAGAACGTGTGTAATCTGGCGAGTCTGAGATGCCAGTGCTGTTTGTGAAGAACCCTATTAGCTGGGGGGATTTGTGCTTCTTTGATTTGCTGAAGCTTACCGCTGTAATTTCTTAATACTGTTACCTGATGCACTCATGGCGTAATTTAATTTTGTTGCGGGAGCGCTATTTTTAAAGGGGTTAAAACAAGGTGCTCTATCTTTAGAGTCTTAGCTCTAAAGCCTTCTCACAGAGTAAGGAGACAGACACTGGTGACTTTACTCTGCCATTTTTGAAACCATCACATCAAAGTATGCAGATATATCGAATAACTGTCTCATGACTTAACTTCAAGCCATCTGTGTTTAGACTGTCTATTGTAAAGATTATGCAACAGAGGAAGTTTCATTTATTACTATGTTTGGCTTTGCTAATAAAAAAAACCTTAATTAACTAAGAAAGAAATCTCTTGAGCTGAAACTTTTATTGAAGCGATTAGGACACTTTGCCAACATGTGGAATGAGTAGCCCACCTATTTATCCTTGTTCAAGCCGTCTTAACCCAGCTGAGGGTCATACGGGGCCAGAGCCAATCACAGGGTCAGAATAAGTCATTATTAATGTTTTTAAAAATTCAGAATGCAATTGAAATTAGGCACCTGAGATGAAGGGTAAAATAAGGGTTACAAGATTATAGTCGTTCATAAAAATAAAAAGAAGGGAAAATAAAATACCCAGTGCATTAAAATTAAAAGAACAAAAGTCTACCCATCGTGTGAATCAGCATTTTCTATTACTGCCTGCTGTCATTCTCTGTTATAAAGACAACTGGAGCCAGAGACTGTTCTGGCAGCTGTGGCTAACCATTCATGGCACGCCAGTCAATCACAAGGCATATTCAAGTTTACCAATTAACTTAGTTTATCTATGGGACAAAAACCCTTGCTTAAACATACAATACATGCCAAGTCTTCAAAGAAAATGAATGAGCCTTTTGTGTTTTTGAGGTTTTTTGTCAGAGATCCACCATCAGAGGAACTATGAAACTTTATTTTACAATATTTTTTGTGATAGTTTCTGATATACTGCAGGTTACATCCTTGGCCTTACCATTACAGTAATTATTTAACCAGTTCAATAGCACTTCTAATAATGATGGTTACATCTGGAATTAATGGTCCAGGTGCTAAGGAAAATGACGAGATATTTTCAATACCAAAAGGCACTTCAACAGACAATCATTGGTGTGTAAACAGGACAATTCATTTTGGCATCTAAACCAAAACTGGTATAATGAAGAAATTCATATGCCGTGGTGGCATTGAAAGTGGGCGGTGACCAATCCTGGATCAAAACTGCCCCCACCCCTTTGGGAAGCCACACAGGGTGCCATTTTGCTGGGTATGGCACAGGGCGCCCGCACAAAAAAAATTGGGGTTCCATTTATGAAGGGGGTGCATGCTCCAGATACCCCCACAAGTCATTGACGCCCAATAATATTAACAACTAGGGTTACCCAACCTAGGGTTCTAAATGGCCTTCAGCCAGCACTGGTGGAATGCCAACCTGATAGATTGTTAACAAGGATTATGTAACAGAGCAGCACAAAAAAACTACTTTGAAAAGTGCTTTGTAACTATTACAGTGACAGACAAACTAAAAAGAATTCATTATTGTGGGCAAATTTCTCACAGCTGCCAGATTTTGTTAGTCTAGTGTGTAGCATGTTGGGGCTAGCACTATTTTGGAAGCTGACAATAATTAAATGGCCAGTGATAAAAGAAGAGTCTTGTTGTAACAACCAAGGCTAAAAGAGCTCCTGACATAGAACCAGAAAGAAAGTTGTGTCAAATTACATGTTTTTTAGTCTTGATTGTCACCATTTGCCACCCAGATATTTAGCAGGGTCACTATGAACCCTGATGTACCTTCAAGTAGCTCCCATGCATGTCCTGTAATGGCTGGGCATAATTTTGCAGTGTAAAGAACAGATGCAAGTGACCTTCTGCATATATGACCTCTCTATACCTTTCTAACCAATGGATGAAAATGGCACTTCAGTTTCCAAATTAAATAATGCCACAAATGTACGCATGGAGGCAGCCGGCCGTATACTTGAAATAGACTGCCATAAATGAAGGTTGTGGGTCAATATTGTATAGACTTTGGTCCAAAACAAGAACAAAAAGACAGGCAAACATAGCGGCTTTAAAGTCAGGCAGGGGAAGTGATGTCATCGGGCCAGAACCGGAAGTGATGTAATTGGGGTCAGAACTGGAAGAGTTGTCATCAAATCCAGGCGAAATTTCTTGTGGTCAGTCTGCCAAAGAAAAAGAGAAAGGATCAGTGCACCCTGCCATCCCCTGGTGTGGCGTGGAATTACCTTCATTTGAGCCCTTTAGCTGCCTCCCATGTGCACGTGTGTGACAACAAACACTGACTTATAGGCAAATCACAGGAAAACTGTGCACAAACCTCTTAATGGAGAGAAGCTTAATAAGCTTCATGTTAAATTTACCTGAAGAGTCTTTAGCGTTTTAATCAGTTTGGTAAGTTTGTCTTACCTGTTACAAATCATATTATGTGATATCATCTACTGTTAAATTCTGGTCCGTACTTGTAAAATTTTTATTTGTATACTGTATTGAGGATTTGTTCTGTTCTGTGTATTGTACTGTATTGTATTGACCCCCTTCTTTTTGAAACGTACTGCATGCCCAACCTACCTGGAAAGGGGTCTCTTTTTGAACTGCCTTTCCCAAGGTTTCTTCCATTTTTTCTCTACTGGGTTTTTTTTGGGAGTTTTTTCTTGTCTTCTTAGAGAGTCAAGGCTGGGGGGCTGTCAAGAGGCCCATTGCGACACTTCTTGTTTGATTTTGGGCTATACAAAAATAAATTGTAATGTGTATTGCATTGTATGTGTCAGTATTTGTCCTAGTGGGTGATTTATTTGATTTAGGTGATGTTTTTTCTCTTTTTAGAAATCTGCTTCCTATTCTTTTCCTGATGCACTGGATGTCATTGGACATGTTGAAGGTCTTCCCTTTGAAGCTTCCTTCCACTCTGGTGTGTGCTTCCTTGAAGAGGAGGAACAGACAAGTCAGAAAGGACAGAAGTACCACGCTAGCTTGCATCTCTTTAAACCCTTCAGATTAACTCACAAGTAAGTGGACCATGAAATCCTGATGGGGGTCACAGAGTGCTAACAATATGGCTGAAAAGAAGGATCATAAAGGGAAATGGATATAGATGGAGCAGATTGTATGAGCCCTATCTTACTTAAAAAATGGATGTTAAAGACTTTTTCATAAATATGCAATCTAAACTTTTTTTTACCGCTACATTTGTACAATGGCTACATTTATTTTTCTCTTGCAGGTGTCTTACTATTTAATATAAACTGTTTGCAGTCAGGGAGAGAAAGCAAGGCATTGTCAGTGGAGAAATACAACATAGCAGAAAAATCAATCCACTGTAAAAGCCGGAATAGAGAAAAAAGACAGTACAGAGAATTTAGAAACACACACTCCAAAAGTAAAGGTTTATTTGTTACTTAGAAAGCAATTAAGCTCACCCTTTAGAAGAATTTTTCAACTCTGTCTCTCTAATGCGGCTTGTTTTATGTATGGAGCCACCTTTGAAACATCATTTGTAATTCAGAAAGATAAATAGAGAGTTAATGTATAAGCGAGTGAAAGAATGAACAAATTAACTCACTTCATTTATTGACCTTCAAAAGGAAATTTACATAGTCCAGCAGCAGTATAATCATTGTGCAAAGCAGTAAAACCAAATTGCAAACTATCACAAAACCCAGAACTGCACACACAGTAAAGTAATAATGATTTAATAATATAAAAAGATATAGTTCCTATGCCTGTGCACTTATTATACAATCATTACGTGGAGGCAGCCATGATGGGAGCCTCTCAGCATACCAAAGGCTAAAGGTTCTCCAGGACAATGCATCATGCAGGGGTAGGCGACATTAGCCAGTATATTCTTTAATTTAGCCATTATTGTCTGTTCCACCACTGACTCCCATGAGTCCAGGGTCAGTTCTGTAATCTAGCTGACCCTCCTGATCAGTGAATTTAGTTTTGTGGTACAGCGAGTTGGTGGTCCATGGCGTTAGGGTTTTTAAAGGAAAAACAGTACATCTTGGGTCTCTGTAAGTGTCTCAGTAGAGTTGGGGGGCTATGGGGGTGTGTAGGTAAGCCATTTTCATGTCAACATAAAGGTGAGGTCAGCACCCCATGGGTCATAATTGGGGCGCCACACCCACGATGAGTCTGATTGGGTTAGAGGAGGAGGAATCAGGAAGTTATGAAAGAAAGAAAATTAGAGAGAAAATGGTGAGGAGGGCAGGAGGTATGGTGGTCAGAAGTTGGCCCTGTGTGTGGACAGCACTCTTGTCAGACATAGGAGAAGAAGGAGAGGCCAAAGGGCTCTGGCAGTCGTCCTGCAGACATCTCAGAATGGTGGAGGGACGTCGGACCTGGGCTTTGGAAACAAGCCCTTTTTAAAGGCTGACCACGTGTGCTGCTGTCTCAGGTGAGCAGGGGCTGAGAGCATGAGGAGAGGCTCTGATGCTCCGAGGGAAAGAGGAGTACCCGATTTTAACTTCCTATTCCTTTGTTTAGATTATTTCTTTATTGATGGCAGATTTTAACTCTCACAGAGCGCTGGTTTTCATTGAACAGTATTTATCTATTTATTTCAAGAATCCTGCAATGCACTTTTGCTTTGAACACGGACTTGTTTGGAAAATCAAAAACCCTGCACACTTTTGTACCACCTCTTGCTGTATTACGTGTTCTCATTCACTCAAGTCCATTTCGAAACATGCCTCTTGAATTCCAAGCGCAAGAGGAGGTAACGCCAGCTGCGGACAACCTGGGCGTCACAGGTTTCTTTTACTCTGCCAACAGACCCCAGCATAGAAAATTATGTTGGGCACTATGGAGTGACAGGACTCATATATTTAAGGACTATTTTAAAGAGATTTGTCATTATATGCATGTTCTCCTGATGTTAATTTTAGGGCTAACCTCAGAGGATTTTTAATTGAATTTGGTGAATCCAAATGAAAATTGAAAGTTAAAAACTTGGGTAAAATATACTCTATACTGCATTTGTTCAGTTTTTGCTTTGTTTCAAATAATTTGTTAAATCTAAATTTTATATAATGCCTTATATAGTTTAAACTGAATTGGTCAATCATTTCTGGGATAATTGCCTATCACAGAAATAGTCAACCAACCTCCTTGTAGCCTTTAGAAATAGAATATTATCTTAAAAGATATGATTCATATCTAGTAGAAAGATAACTGTGGTCTCAGTAGTCCTGAGCACTCAGTGGTGGGACCACAGCTTCAGATGGATAGAGGAACCGGCCCTGGACAAGCTTCTGCTTCATTGCTGAGATCAATCATACACTCGGCGCTGATTTACCTAACATGGACATTGCTGTAATTGTGGGAGGAATCTGAAGTACACTGAAGACAATAAATATCGGACATAAAAAATAAGCATGCACCACAGAGACAGCATCCTGTTTGGGAATCAATCTGAGGTCTCTGGAGCTCTTAAACAACAGTTGTAAGCATTGTGCCACCTTCTAAATTTATTGTGGCAACTTTATTTACAACTAATCCACAAGCATCCATTTTCTGGTCCCACTTATTTACAGTACAAATGTAGAAATTTGAGTTTAGAAGCACCAGGTCCAAGACAGGTGCTAAAGCTTGGTAGGATAGCAGTCCACCAATGGGCACACTCACACTTTCTCGGCAAATCAGCCTATATTGCCCATTCCTGCTTTGTGGGAAGAATCCAGAGAGCCCAAAGACGGAGGGAATGTGTGCACTCCATAGACAGCATATACAGAGTGCATCATATATACAATTATATACTATTACTGTATACTATTCATATTAGTGCTGTATATATATATATACAGTACTGTAATACACATATATATATATATATATATATATATATATACACATACATATATAGGGTGAGTAAAAATTATGTTAACACTAATGCTACTACTATGTATATACAGTATAACATAATTTATGTGCTACATGTGTTGAGCATGATGGTGAACAGCTTGAGACATTCCTGATAATCATCTTGCACACACACACACATATATCCATCCATCCATTATCCAACCCACTATATCCTAACTACAGGGTCACGGGGGTCTGCAGGAGCCAATCCCAGCCAACAAGGCAGGAAACAATCCCTGGGCAGGGCGCCGCAGGATGCGCACACACACACAAACCAAGCACACACTAGGGACAGTTTAGGATCGCCAGTGCACCCAACCTGCAAGTCTTTGGACTGTGAGAGGAAACCGGAGTACCCGGAGAAGGACACGGGGAGAACATGCAAACTCCACGCAGGGAGGACCCGGGAAGTGAACCCGGGTCTCCTAACTGCAAGGCAGCAGCGCTACCCACTGCACCACCATCCCTGATTCTTCTGATGGGAGTGTACCATCTGACAAAAGGAAGTAAGAAAATTGGCTGTGCTGGATAGCTGAAGTCTTTAATAATCCTGTCTGCCTTTCTAAAGCAGTGAGTGTCATATAACATATGTCAAAACCAAAAGGCAGCTGGATACCACCTTCTGTGCCCACTTCACCACCCACTTTAGTGCTTTATGACCTTGAGTAAATCAGGTACTGTATCAGAATGTAATGAAACAGATTGGGATGGACTCCACTGTGCACCCCTAGATGTTGTGAGAGCAAATGGAGAAATATGAGCTTGCCTCAGGCATCTGGGGAAGAAAGGACATTGGTGAGTGTTTTTGTCAAGAGCTGAAATGTGTTGTGCCTTCAATTTGTTAGTTATGGTCACTCTAGGAAATGTAAATCTGCTCAACCTCTCCACAGCATTCCCTTCTATGTAGATAGAAGTGTGGTCTGCTTTCTGCTTACTGACATCAATGACCAGCTGCTTGGTTTTGCTGACATTAAGAATGAGATTACTGACCTGGCACCACTGAGTCAGCAGGTAACCCTCTTGTATGTAAGCTGTCTCATCATTGTTGGTGATCACGCCAATGGCGGAGGTGTCGTCAGCAAGTTTAATGATGGAGCTAGAGCTATGTCTAACGACACAGTCATAGTTCAATTTAAGATGGGAGTCAATTCAAAAATAAAATTGATGAAAGCAAAAGCCAGTTGCCACAATGGCAGGGTGTAGATAAGGTGGATATATAAAAACATTTATAAAAGGTTCTCTTACAGTGAAGACCAGCTGGCATTAGGGAAATGTTTGAAACAAACTCCAGACCTTACTAAAGCAGAATTGTGACATCTCACATTCATAAAGATTTGCTTTGAGAAAATGACAAAACAAGGGAAGAAAACAAAAAATGTCCTTTATTTACTATGGCTGAATCAGTGGAGTGTAATTAAAGGATTACAGTGAAGAATGCTGAACTTTGCTGGATAATGCACTATCAATCACACCCAAGGCTGTCCAAATATTGTACTAAACAGCATCCTGACTTACTTCTTTAGTTACTTGTTAAACTGGATCATCCAGTATGGTGCCATATTTTCATAAGGTGTACCTGTGTGCAGAAATCCAAAATCTTAGAAGCTGCAATACAGACAGGCAGACTTGAATTGCTAGGAAAAACCGCAGCAGTGAGAGATGTGGTGCCATCAGACTGGCACATCTTTATAAGTTTGTATGCTATTATCCACCAGTCAGTCAGTCTTTATTTTTAGCAGGAATATTTTGTTTATATCAAACAATGAATAAACACATAGTACACCCTAACAGTCAAATACCCAAATGGTCAAATCAGTGGTAATCCTGTAAGAGTATGTCAGTAGTACAATGATGTATTGTAGATAGTACATTGAAAACCTCCTACATTTTATCTTCAAAACCTATTAGAGCAGTCCTTCCCAAACTCAGTCCTGGAGACCCACTGTGGCTGCAGGTTTTTGTTCCAACCAGATTCATAATCAGTGACCACACTTGATAACACTGATCTCATTTAATTAGCTGGAATTTTTTTTTCTCTTGTTCTACATGGTTTTTACATTTATAAGACATTTAGAAATATTTCTGTTTTTGCTATAGATTTAAATACTTAACTCTCTTATGTTGATTTCATTATATTTTGCCCTTTTTCTGTGCAGTTTTCCCCCTTTGTTGTATCTTATTAATGACAATTAAAAATGAGCAAAACAGACACCCAGGTAAACAACACTGAAACAACAAAGGCTGCAACTACTTTAGTGTCAGACCCACTAATTAGTAAATAATGGATTAATTAATTATAACACTTAGAAATGTAGAATGAAAATCAAGATGAAAGTTATGTTAAAAAGAAAAAAATACATTATTTCCATATAACTGTTTGGTACATTTTCATTTTTTTTTTTTTTACCAAACTTAGTGTTCTCATTTTTATATTGTTCCCAAAACACAGAACTTGGAAAATAACAGTTCACTTAATTAGCCCAGGAGTCCAATTAAAAAAGAAGCTGGTTGGAACAAAAACCTGCAGCCACAGTGGGTCCCCTGGACCAAGTTTGGGAAGCACTGTGCTAAATGATAGCAAAATGAAAACAAAAATAATCACTAAAAAACAAAAATATGCTCAACCCAGGTTGGAGACCCTGTTAGAGCATGACTCCATGAACACTGTTCCATATACATCAGATGTTTGCAACTAGACAAATATTAAATATTCTTATTATTATTTCTATGATTTACAAGACTAACACACACTTCAGATCTAATGGAAAAGCCAGAGAAAGTAACAGAGCACAGTGTTATTACAGATCCAAAATGCAGACTTTATCAGTATTGTGATCTGGATTTCCAAACATTGCAAAAAGGGGTTAAGGCCTCTATGAGATCTACAAAAGCAGGCCAGGACCTTCACTAACTTGCCCAGAAGAGGCTCAGCAGTCCTATAAAAATAAACACCCAAACATTACAAAAATATTCCAGAAGGGAAAGAAACTCTAGCTTCCACAAACCAGTCTCATAAGCTATCTTTACAAATTGAAGATTTATTTAACAAAAATAGAAAAATGACAAAATGTACAAGATAGCAACAAGTGATATACCTAAAAAGGCAATCTAAAACAAACAACTCCCAATACACAATCTTCTTCTTCTTCTTTCTCTTTTTCCACTTCTATGTGGGGTTGATGTGCATTATCAATCTTCTCAATACAACTCAGTCTTGCACCCCCTCCTCAGTCAAAACCATTTCCTTCACCTCTTGTTTTACTCTATCCATCCTCTTTTGACTCTGCCTCCCTCCTTTTCTCTTCCCCTGCACTCCCATTCCCACCCAGCCTATGTACTCATTTTCTCTTCTCATCACGTTTATACCACTTCAGCCTAACCTTCCTGTACTTTAAGCAAAACCCCAAGACAGAGGATAAATCATTAGAAAAAAACAGTAAATCCACACAAAAAAGTCTAGACTTAATATAAACTCCTTCATACTTCAATTGTCTGCTGCTGAGATTCGTTCACTGGCTCAATAAATTGACAGAGCAAAACTCCAGCAACAGTGACATCAGGGTGGGCACACCTATAACATCTGAAGTTGCAGTACACAAATACTAAATTATAGACAAATAAAATAGAAATTACATGAAAAAATAATTAAAAAAACAAAAACAACAGAAACATAGAAGATAAATATAAGCTTGGAAAGGAAAATATCTGGCCATAACACAACTTGCAGGAAGACAGTTGTATCATGGCAACGGGATCCACAAAATGCCACCCCAGTAAAAAGTAAATAACTGTTTAATTTGTTGAGGTGCAAAAACACATAAACAAACCATCAATTTGGAATCTGTGTACATCAAGATGCTACAATCATCCTTCTATATAAAAGCGGTCGGGATTGTCCTTCCGTCCCATGAGTGCTATGCAGGCGCGGAGTTTCACACACGCCCCGTCCATTGTGCAATGCACGATGGGATTTGTAGTTTCGTTTTTCCAGGTAAAAGAT
>JANRMT010062790.1:47763153-47774397 GCA_026402145.1 Polypterus bichir lapradei
TTTTTTTTTTTTTTTTTTACCAAACTTAGTGTTCTCATTTTTATATTGTTCCCAAAACACAGAACTTGGAAAATAACAGTTCACTTAAGTAGCCCAGGAGTCCAATTAAAAAAGAAGCTGGTTGGAACAAAAACCTGCAGCCACAGTGGGTCCCCAGGACCGAGGTTTGGAAGCACTGTATTAGAGTATTAAAAGAATAACTGAGTACAGATAGGCAGTCATAGGCATCAAAGTAAAGACATAGTAGAAAAGTGTGTCAGAAATGTGTCACTTTTTTCCTTTTACTTTTGTGTATACAAAGTATAGGGAAAGTATTGTAATTGTCAAAAAAAGTGATGTTGAGATTTTGATGAATCTTGATGTTTTAAACCTCCCTGAGTCCGAAAATACCATTTCTGGAATAATGTCTATGTGTGTGTGTGTGTGTGTGTGTGTGTGTAAACACAATAACTTGAGTACACTTTCACTTAGATCAACCAAATTTTGCATACAAGTATAAGGTACAAAACATAGATTTCTTTCAACTTTTGGGCTATTTCTACTAACCAGAAGTGGTGCTTTACCTTTTATTCATGTATCGGCAGAGTCCGATTTATTCAACTTTACTTTTATAATAATTGTTCAATATATCATTAATTTGATTTGATTTGTTGTTGATTGTTCTTTAATGTACAAAATATAAAAACATAATCATTGTCTTGCGGTTTACTCCTCAATTATCCGAGTATACGAGAAAGTCTAGGGGAGACCATTTCCGATTTTTTATTGTGGTGCATTTGTCTTTCAATATCTTAAAATTTTTTTTTCCTCGGTGGTGCCTTTTGTGTGTGTAGTTTTTAAGCGTGTTGTCTTTTTTGTGCCTGGTCACTATGACACCGCTCAGTTGTTAGGCACATGATGCATATACCATGTGACCAATGACATCATGGCAGCCACATTATATAAGATTGGGTAAAGTCATATCTGAAAGCTTTTTTGAAAACCTTTGTATTTTTAAAACTACTTTAGTTAAAATGTTATGTTTTTGTATCTACAGTAGTTTAGTCAACAGCTTTAAGGTAACAATCTAATAAAGAATAGTCTGTTGGCCTTCTATTTTTTTTTACTTTTCCTCACTTCACTTCTATAGAGTCATAATAGCGACATTATTGTCACATTGAATTTTTTACTTGTGTGTGCTGATCAACATGTCACCACTCTCAAGTGCCATGATTAGTGAGTAAAACAAACTTACCTCGAAACTTTTGTGTTCCTTACTTTCATAAGCTAAACATAATTCCCGGTGCTCACAAAAGATATGTTAGGTATGTCCCCATTTATAATGTCTCTGTAAGTGTCTGCCACTCAATTAATAAAATTCCATCCACCTGGACTTTATGGAAAGTTCCATTGGCACAAAACAGTGATTTACACCATCATTTCATAAAAAAAAAAACTTTATGTTTCATGTGAAAATCAACTTTTGCCTCCTATAGAATCCACATCAGAACTTATTTAACTTTGCCATTTTTTGCAGGGCAGCACTTTGACTCAATGCCAGTGATGCTGCTCACCAGCTCAAGGGGACTGCGTTCAGGACCCAGCCTGATCACTGACTGTGTGGAGCCAGCATGTTCTCCTGGGGTTGTTTTTTTTCTGTTGCTGTGGTTTTTCTCCTTACATCTCAAAGACCTGCAGGCTATCTGAGGGGTATGTGTAAGCTCAGTGATGGACTGCTGTCCTGTCCCAGCTGGGTTTCTGCCAGGATCCTCATGCTGCCGGGGTATGCTACAGCTTCCCACATATAAATGGAAGTCTGATATTCATACAATGCACCACTTAGTAAATAAACATTTGTTTTGTCTAGTGTATGTTTGGAATTACTCAATAAATATTTTCATTTTTTGTTCTATGTCATGTAATACAATGATACATATTTTCATACACTGATCAGTAATAACAGCAATATTCAAGTCCTTTAACACTGTGACATAACAATACTCCTGTATATACAGCATACCTCAGAGTCCCATAAGTGTCACCTACCTTAAAATATGCTGCACGTTTTGCATTTTATAGTCTTTAACCTGTAACCTTTGTTCTTCTGGACAATGACTAATTATACATTTGCAGAAATCCTGGCTTGTCCTCTCTTGACAAAGCACTTGAATTATGGCAGAAGCCAATCTGGTTGCTCTAAGATAGAAATAGATTTGATGTCCCTAAATGTGTCCAGTCTGGATGTATCCAGAATTGCAGTGAGACAGGTTGCCTGGCTGCTAAAGGGTCGGTGGAAGTGGCATAAGGCTGAGGTATGATGGGAGATGTGGGCCTGACAGGATCTGTATTTCAAAAGACTAGCCCACACTGGTGACTGAACCCTATGCACTGCCAAATGACAGTGTGGGAAAACAGCTTTCAAAGGCCATGTGTATGCCTTGCTTTGGGATAGGCATCAATGTCTACAGCTCTGAAACTGGACTGGCAGGTTAGAAATGGCTGGGTGGATGAGTGGGTGGAATTTAAAGATGTTATTCAATTCAAAATTTGAATTTGTGTGTTGTGTGCCTGTTATTATACTAAATTAGATGGAACTTTTTGAATACCATTATTCAAAATAATTTCCCTTATGCAAAATCCAGATTATACAGTCACATAGCAAGCTGGGGTATTAGTATCTTGGCCATTGGCTCAGGTGGCTTTCATCATTTATATTGTCTGGCTATGTCTTAGTGGTTACATTTGAGGTTTCACAGTATCTAGCAGTGGCTTTCACTTGTCTGAATTGTAAATTGTCTGATTTCACACATCAAAATTTACAAATCTAATTTCATATAACATTCACTCACAACAAAGGCAGCAGAGATACTTAACTTTGAAAGGTTCTCAAGTGCAGAGATGGAGCAAATGTGCAAATATCAGAGTTTTCAAATAATGGATGCTGATGGATTTCATTAAAAAATCCAATGTGTTTGGAAACATTTGTGCTGTAACATGTGTTTGGCTTCAGCTACTTCTGTTTTTAACAAAGCCTGGCCTCATAAACATGCTTCAGTGCTGAATCAGCTTGAACACTTTCATATGCAGATGCTTTGTCTTTTGGATTGTATGCTGAATAATCCATGACCTGTTTTAGCAAGAAAAGGAAGAAACTGGAAACAATGCATTAATGTGCTATACAATCACCAAGATTTTCAGTGTCTTTGCTGTGTAGATTTTCTGATTATCTGATGAAAAGTGCTCTGTAACTTGTGATTCTGACTTGGGCCATATATTTAATGACTACTTTAAGTGGCACCGTGGCACAATGGTTAGTGCTACTGTCTAATGTCTTGGGTTCAGATCCTCAACCTTGTCATTGTTCATGTGGAGTTTGCATGTTCTCTTCATGTCCATGGGGAGGCTTTACTCCAGTTTGTCTTTTCTATCCCCAAAGATATGTAAAAGACGCAGCTGGTTTTGTTACCTGCTTCACTATGACAGCAGAATAATTCTGACAAGATCAGGCCATTCAGCCTAACAAGCTTAATCCAAATCACCTACTTACTCCATGTGTCTACAGTTCTCTGTATGAAGAAAAATGTTTGTGTGGCATTTTGTGTTCTCATGATCTTGTAAAAGAGTTAATTTTAAAGTAACAGCCGGAATCCATTGTACTAGAGCCGATGTCACATAGCGCAGCTTCTAGTCGTGATGTATGTCAGATTTGCATGACTGCAGTTGTTGATCATGTTGCCATATGTGGTAAAAATTTAATCCATACAAATAATCATCCTGAAGAACCAGGCAGGAGGAAGCTTGTCATCTCTCTCTTTCATTTCTCTTTGTGAAAAAGGAGATTCCTGCCGCTAACAGATTAGCAGAAGCCTTGTCACTGAACAAAAGGCGCAGTCCTTATTTATACACTTGGCTTACATAACAGATTTGCATATCTCAGTTATAATATAAAAGAATACATCTTATTGGCTACAAAAAATAAGGCACCTTGATCACACAGTACTGTATAAGGCTTCCCTGATTTGTTAAATCACAAAAATCACGGGCTGTACTCTTTATCTCCTTTACTCTATTTGGTTAAAATCAATTCCCCATACTGAGCCCCAAAACCTTCGCAGGTTTAGCTGGTAGGCTGAAAAGTACCTCACAGAGGCACACACAGCGGAGGTCTGTGTGTATGAGATTCATAGCCTACTTGCTATCCTGAGCTGTTTAGAGCTCTGTGTGTGTGCAGCATCTAGCTTTTTTTGACCAGACTCCTGTTCTGTGCCTCAAAAGTTCAAACAGGGATTTCTAGTTTACCTGCTTTTAACACATTCTGCACAACCGAAATGTTATAACACACAAAGCTTGGTTTCTTCCACACAGACCATCTCAATTCGAATGTCTGAAAACTGCTGCCCATCTCCTAATTACCAACTGAGTGCTGGTCTTCCAGTGCTGTCCTCTTCTCCCCTTTTTCTGACAGCCAATAGCGAGCTGCCTGATGCCACCATCACTGTACAAAAGGTTAACAGCTATGGCAAGTTCAGCGGCAATATCTGCCCTTCTTTTTATTTTTACATTTAGTTGTCAGAGAGATGAGTTTCTGTTCTGTTTTTGAGGTCCAAAATACACATTCCCTACTCCTCGTCACTACAGTCAATCCATTGTACACATGGATAAGCGCTCATTTGGTGTCAGTTCTCATGCTGTCAAGATCCTCAGCATTTGTTACTTTATTATGGGACTTTTAGTGGTCCCTGTTTTGATTTGTTGTGTATTTAAAGGTTTTCTATCCCAAGGATTCTGTTGATTACCCTGTTTTTTGTTTATTGGCTTAGTTCTTTATTTCTTTTTCATAAATATTTATTTGTACTGTTTTCAACACTGTTTTTTTTTTGGACAGCAGCCGTGTTGCTAGGGGTGTGTCCTAGTAGTTCGTGAACTGTCGATCACAGCACACGTGAGTAAATGTGCACCTCAAAATTGTTTCCATGTCCGAGTACACAGATTCCCCAAACCGTTATGGTTTTGCTTTGATTAAATACTCTTTTTTTTTGTTTTTTTAAGCACACCAAATGAGCCTATCTGTATGACTAAAGACAAAATCAAACCTGTTTGATTTTATCAAAATGTGTCATGGACTAGTTGGAGTGACTCACTAAGATTATGTAGATTATGTAAATGAAGGCTATGGAATCACTGGAAGGTAAAGCTCTTCAGAATTTTAAACAGTTCAATCATGTCAATCCTTAGTCTCCATTTGCCTTAGCTAGAAAGTTTTGCCTCCTTCAGTGTTTTCTTATAGCTCATACCTTACAGTCCTCCTGGAGTCAGCTTAATTGCTCATTTCACTGATAAGTACATTTTAGGGAAAACTGTGAGTATGATCTTGTGATCACACCACACATGACATGTAATTAAAGACAAAAAAAAACAAATAACTAAACTAAAATATATTAACTTTGTTTTTGCAACTGCTCAAGTAATTAATATCATTCTCTGTATTTTTGACTGGTACATAAATCCATTCAAAAGAAGACATTTCAGGAGATCTGTGAAATGCATCATGACTATGACCTGCTATCTATTTACAGTTTGCTTAATGCCTTGTTGGTTTTATAAAATAAATAAATAATGGCCCAAATGAGTAATTCTTTCAACATCAGAATGGAAATACAGAAGAGAATAGGCTGCTTTGTTGTTGCTAAATTATTTATGCCTCATGTACACAGTTTACTTGTATTTGCAGTCTTTTGACTGTTTTCCATGTTTTTCATACAGGGAGAATAGATCACATGCCAAACACTTTGTGATGACTATAGCCGTAAGGAGCTTCAGGCAACTAAAAAAAAAAAATGTCAGTAATAAAACAAGGAAAAGAAGAACCATATGGCCTACGATACGCCGGTCCAAATCTTTTACTGTGTAAATCTGTAAAGAGTTCCACATGTGGCTTTGCAGTGATGTAACATGGCTGCTGTGGTACAATCATCTGAGAGAAACTTGTCAGTTGTTTGAAGAATTCTAAATTAAGATGGGGACACAAATATTCTTCTATGTGAGACCAAGCTGTGAAATGAACTGTCCAAGCACTGTCAGGAATAAATGATACATACTGCAGCTCCTAACCTTCCATCCTTTTCTAAAGTCTTAAATGTTCAGATGTACACTGTGTGACCAGTTAGCACAGTCTCCACATATCTGTTAGGGTTCTTCTATGGGCATTTTAGCATTTTTGCCATATCCCAAAGACATACAATGTTAGGTTACTTTACTTGATGACTGCATATGAGAGAATGTGAATATGTGCACGGGCAGCACCCCCTTATTTATGGCTGATTCCTGTGTTGTGCCTGACGCTCTCTCCATGATCCCTCAACCTGAAGTGGTGTTGATGGATGAATAACACATAGAAGTTTGATAAACAGGAGGGGATCATTTAGTCCATCAAGTTTATTCAGTTAGCATGCTCATGGGCATTCTCAGGACATCCTGAAACCAAAAGAAAACCCAGGAAAGCCAAAGCTGTTAAAATAAGAAGGGCTTATTATAAAAGAAACATTAATAAACATTGAGAACACAAAGTATACCAAAAAACAAAGCAATGAAAGACCGAAAAACCATGACTGTCTTGTGTGGGGGTTACTTCACATTCCTAAGCACATCTCGCAATGCTCAAGTGCTCTGCTTCATTTAAGTGAACGACAAAAACCTTCTCCACATCCTGAATGGCCTGGCTGCCTTTTCGTATTTCCTTCTGCCAGTTGAGCTCTTGCCAAATGCTCATCACTGAACTACCAGCTCAACACTCTGCTGGGTGGGTGGGATTTTTAAACCCAGAACCACTACTGGGTATACCCCAAAAGTCATTTCTGTGATCCTGTACACTGCGTAAAAAGTCTATGGTTTTACTGTCAGAGCTCCATACCTTAGATAGGACCAGAGGGAGTCCAGAAGGATGGTCCAGTCCAGTGACTCATGGGAGTCCAACATACTTGAGAGGGATTCTACTGTTCTCTTAGTGTCTTGGGTAACTGATAACACATTAACAGGACCTCCACTGATTATGTAAATGTTAGACTTGTGTAGTCTTGTAGTGGTCCCTCAGTGGTCCCAATTGCCCACACATAGAGTCATTGCTGTTGTTGCTCTTGCATTGGCTAGTAATTGCCCCAGTAGCTCATCCAGATATTTTTTAAAAGTTGCCAGGGTTTCTCATTTGACTACATAGCTCAGTAATGTGTTCTGTTTTCACATGTGAGGAAGAGGCTTCTCTGTACCCTTTAATTTCCTCCAGTATTCTTTGGTGTGTAATTCATTATGATTTTGCAGAAAAGAAGTTTGAGAACAGCAGCTGTTTGTATTTAAACAAGCCAATAAACCTCATCTACTGTTCTGAAAAGTATTCTCTAGTGGTGAGTTCTGTTACTGCTGTTACTATGAGTTAACTAGCCACATTCAAAATTTGAAAGTTGTCTTGCATTTGATAAGATATAATGTATACGTCTAACATACTGTATATTTAAATATTACATGCAATGTAGCCAATACAACATAGTCAAACCTTTATGTGCATGAACTTATATATTCTGCCTGAAAGTAAAGCATGGCACAGTAGCTTAGTAGTAAAAGCTGGTGCCACCCAGCTCAAAATTTACTGGTTCACTGTCTTTGTGGATTTTGCCTTTTCTACTCCTATTCCCCAGGGATTTTGTCTCAGAAAACTTTGAAATTGTTCTCATATCCTACACATCTGCAAATTAAGTTTACTGGCAACTCTAAACCTCCCCCATATAAGTAAGTTTGAATGTCTTCCACACTGGCATCTCATCCAGGATCCCAGGCTGGCTTCTGCTCAGCAACTGATAGTCCATCTCATGTGGGTAGTTTCTCGATTCTGAGACCCTGAATTTTGTTACGCTGCTTTGAGACAGTTATTTATGTTTTGCGTGTTCTCCCCATGTGTCTCTTCTGTATGCTCAGGTTTCCTCCAATGGTCCAAAGACATGCCAGTTAGGTGGTTTGGTGGTGCTAAACTGGCCCAAGTGTATATCTGTGTGTGTGTGTCCAGAGATTGTTCAAACTTTGTGTTTTCTGCTTGTTGTGATAGGTTCCAAAATCCTTATAATTCTGCTCAGGATAAAGTGGGTTTAAAAGACTGATGAATGAATGGATGGATGCTATACTTTGCCTGCCTATAAACATAAGTTGAAATGCAAATATGAACTTTCAGGATGCCTTTATCAGAGTGGACTAACAAATCTAGTTATAGTACATACAAAAATGATTAGAAGGTGCAAGCATTAAAGTAACAAAGAACAAGATAAAAAAAACAAACAAACAAAAGGAAGTAGAACTACTGCTGTATAATTATACCTACAGCTAGACTAAGGCACACGTCAGTATCCTAAGCTCTTTATCAGGTCAATAGTGGCTACGCTGTACAAAAGAAGCTAGGCAGTTGCAACATATTTAATGAAGAGGTGTGTTTTCAAGAAGCACTTAAACCTGAGTAAATTGGCCATAGTTCGAAGAGATAAAAGGGAGCATTCCACAGCTTTGGAGCAAGAATGGGCAAGTATTGTGTAGCCTCGGCACATCTGGCAAGAGGAGGGACAGTCAGCAGACAAACAGAGACTTCTTGAAGGGACATATAGAAAGACTAAAGATTGGAGATACCGAGGAGCAGAATCATTGAGTGCACTGTAGGTCAAGACAAGAGTTTAAGGACTGGATAGTTGCAGCAACAGGAAACCTATGATGAGACCAAAGAAAAAGAGCAGTAGGAGTGAAACAAAGAACAAGGAACACCAGTCGAGCAGCTGAATTCTGGAGGAACTGGAGAGACTGAACACTGGTTGAAGGATGTCCTGCCAGCACAGAGTTACGATAGTCCAACCAAGAGAGAACCAGTGTCTGAATTAGGAGTTCGGTGGCATAGTTAGTGAGGAACGGTCTAATCCTCTAAATATTATGAAGAAAAACATTACAGGATTGAGTCATTTGATGCAATATGCATTTCGAAACATTCACTACCTTTAGCATGAGTAAGAGTCAAAAAACTGCATTTAACCAATAATGTTAGAGTGGTGGTTTAAAATGTCCATTTCAGATCTCTGATACCTTGAGAAGCATACCTGAGCTCATGAATGACCATCAAAACAACACTATAACAACCACTGTGATGAACTGTATAAATAAATATGTGCATAAATGTTATATGCATTTTATTAAAAATAAACTCCATATAAACAGTGTGTAAAATATATGAAAAACATATTTAATGAGCTCATTAGTTTTTAAACCATTCATAGAATGCTATAATCTACTGTATAGTCGCTCTACACTGTGTCTTTTTTATTTTACTATTTTCTAAATAGAAACACATTTAGTAACACTACAACAAGTACGTTTTTATGTAAGAATGGTGTAGTGCTTATGCTTTCTGTATGGCTTTCCGATAACTCAACCATCCTCAGGCTGCTCATAATAAGAATGGACTTATCGATTGCTACCTCAGAAAATCTGCAAAAGTAGAAGGTGGGTAACAATAAAGGAAATTAATCATTATCATGAATATTTATGGGAAATTAAATCACTGTAAAAGGTTAACCAGTGCTATATATGTTGAAGGCCTATACTTCTGAAAGCTGTATAATGTAAGAATTAGACATACATTTTATATCATGCATATAGATACATTTGAAAACCAATGGCACTGAATATTATGCTTTGAATCAAATGTGAGTTACTGCAGCTCTAATGGTTACTGATACTGTATTATCCATTAAATGCTTTTTACACCAGTAAGAAACACATTATTTGCTCACAGCTTAGTTCAGTATGTGATTAGATATCTGAATTGGTTAAAACTGTATTGCACTGAATTGAATGAATATGTGTTAAACTTTGTGTTTCGAGATATAGAAAGAAAGAAAGAAAGAAAGAAATAACTGTTTTTTCCCTCAAAGGGATATTTGGCATGTATACATTTTTGACACACCCTCAGTACAGCATTCTGGTGACGATTTCATCTTGGCTCACAGTTACAATCCACTGCAGATCTTTATCATTGCATAGTTAAACCTGTGCTGTTTTTTTATATGAATTATTAATTATATTCAAGCGAACCTTTAAGGCATCTAAGTCTGCCAAGGCCAAGGGTGGTTTTTCTTTTTTTTTTTTAGTTAATTGCCAACAGCAGAAAAAGTCTTCATTAAACGGCTTTTGGTTTTATTATCCGATAAATATTTAAACAACATGCACTGGAAACCACGTGTATTTTCATCAATCCATTTCTGAAACTTCGACCAGGCACCTTATGACCTTGTCTTGTAAAACAGTATTTCTCACACACTGCATTTATTTTGCCTACTAGTAAAGGATTTGCAGCTCCAGCATATACTGCAATGCCATACTAATGCCTTTAAATTCTTCATAACTAAACATTACTGTATTACTATTATTATTATTTTAATTCCACTTATTCTCATGCCTTTTACAAAATAGAAACTTAAGCTTTTATTAATAAGCATTACATTTTTGGAGAGCCACATTCAAGATTGCATAAAATGATATTTTCTAGTTTACATTTGATTTATCTCAATGTCTCCTTTTCACATCAGTTTGCTCCTTTGAACAATACATGCAATGTTAATGTAAAGTTTCACAAAACAACAGAAACAAGCAGGTAATTTTAGAAAGTTTTCCTTACCCCTCCCAGCCTCTCTAAGACATGTACATTCTGTTCGATGGTTAGTTTAAATTGGACTTGAATGAGCAAGTGTGGCTACGCTGAAGGGCACCGTATTCAGGACTGGCATAGCACTATGTAAACTTGGCATGGGATCAAAAAATTGAAGAACAGATTCAGCAATGATGTAACCCTGTTCTACATTTTCATTCAGCTCAATTTATTCTAATTGATTTCTTATAAAATTAATAGCATTAGATTAATGTGTTGTCTAAAGGTGTTTCAGCATTTGCCAAATACAAATGTGCTGGCAAAACAATATACCACATTATTACTCACAGATAAAGTTCAAGTTCAGTATGAACTGAACTGTTAAGAATAAGTGGTATGTTCTTTATATTACCATCTCAAGAACAATAAATATAATGATCTTTTCAATACTAGTCGGGACTTAAACAAACAGCTTGCTCAAATAGTATGTATTAACATTAGATTGTATTCAAGGTCAATGTTTTTGAGGCCTTTTAACCCTAATTCTAACCCTCTTTCTTTCTTTCTTTCTTTCTTTCTTTCTTTCTTTCTTTCTTTCT
>JANRMT010062790.1:47778675-47790378 GCA_026402145.1 Polypterus bichir lapradei
TATATATATATATATATATATATATATATATATATATATATATATATATATTGTAATAAGAATGACCAAGAGATATTGGGAAGGTTTGGTGCAGCCTCCCGGCTGCAAAATCTATCAAAAAGAACAGATATGTTCACAAAACAGAACTGACTATTATCTTAAGATGGCGGCTTTTATATGCTCGCAGAGGATGTGATGTCATCAGGACCAGAACTGAAAGTGACGTTGTTGGTTACCCCAGAACCAGGCGGGATTTCCCGAGAATGGTCTGCAAGGAATTGAGAGAGAGAATCAGTGTACTTTGCCATCCTCTGGTCCGGCGTGGAATTACATCTATTCAGGCCCTTTAGTTGTCCCCTAATCACACGTGTGTGACAATATATATACAGCATATATACTTCTGTTTTTGAGTTGGCTCACTTTCAAATTAGCATTCTTGTAATTCTTTGCTGTATTTTTAGGTGGGGAAATATAAACTTTATTTGCAGTGTCCATTTTTCATTTGAATGACCATAAATTGGGTGCTAATTAAAGCAGATCATTAACTGTGTTATATTTTGTGTCATGTTCAGCATAGCTATTATGATAAATTCTTGGTGATTGTTCAAATTCATTATTCTGACAGAGAAATATATATAGGGATATTGCCTTTCAAGTAAAAATTATACTTAAGGGTGTATGTTCATGAAGTTAATATGTGACCTGTTGTAGCCTCTTGGCACAGTTCAAAGGTTTCCAATCAGATTTATTAGTATTTCAAAATGCACGCTCTGTGACTAAGAGTTTCAGTGTGGGTGTTTTTCAGTTTAGCAGCCCACCCAGGGTTCATTCCTGCTTTGCATCTGGCACTGACAAACTCAAATTCAGCGTTGTTTGAATTGAGTTATGTATGTTAGACATAGATGGACAAATAAATTAATGGTTCATGTTAGTCCTTTATGCACTAAAGAAATCAAAGCAATGCTATAGAAGAATTAATAGTTGATTTTAAAGACAAGTGGAATAGGTTGACTGTTTCAAGAAGTTGAAATGTTAGCATCTAAACTTTATGCAGAAAATATCTGGAGAAGTCAGTTAATTTAAATCTCAAATCAAAGATTACTTTTATAGTGCATCCTTAAACCTTTTAATGTATTATACAATTCTGTTGAATGTAAAATGTATTCTGTGTTAACTATTAACGATTTCCTCTAAATAATCTTTCTATTAGACATCAGCACCCAGTAGACAATGCAGGACTCTTCTCCTTCATGACTTTCAACTGGGTGTCTTCCATGGCCTGGAAAGCCTATAGGAAAGGCTCATTAGAGATGTGTGATATCTGGGGTCTATCCTGCCACGATGCCACAAAGATTAACTGTCAGAGGTAAGATATTTGTGGTATTTAATTATTTTGTGCTAAATGTTTATTAAAGGTATTGCTTTCTGTGGAAGATTGGTGCACCTTTTGGAACATATTACAGCTAATTATGTAAAAAGAGATGTATCACCATTTTTGCACAACTATACTTATCAACTGAGAACTCTCTGTTTATATTTTCAGTTCTCCCACAATGCAAAATAAATTGCTACTTTTTTAAATCAATATGCCATTAAATTAATTAATTGTTGTTTTTGTGACAAAGACTGCAAAGCCCCATTTTCAGCAGCCATTCCTTCAGTGTCTTAATGGTCATCTCCCTTAGCTGATTCTTAATTTGTCTCATTTACATGCTAATTGGTTATTAGAGAAACCTTTGCAAATGCATTAGCACTGCTGATTCCTGTTATTCTGTTCACCTAGCTTGCAAGGTACTTGCATTCCTAAAGTACATTTCTGGAATAAATATGGCCAAAATGAAACAGCTTTCTCAAGAGACATGTCAGTCTATTTTTTTTTTTGTCTTTTGTCCAGACTTTTGTCAATAACTCTTCTTACTGACAATGCAATACTAAATGTTATCTGATAAAGACAAACTTGGAAAGAAAAATAAATAAAATAACACACTCACATACACACAGAGTGGACAAACACATACATTTCTTCAGCCCACATCTGATCATGCAATAGCATTGAGGTAGCCATTATTTCTGTACTTTATTTTGTGGGATAGAGATATGATCAGAAAAGTTTATCCTTAAACATGTGAAATGAATAATGTAGTACAAATGGTAAAACAATTTTAATGTCAGAAGTTGTGGTCAAAGGCTGACATATGCAAATTATTTGTATGGTATTGTTATCGTAAATAAATCTGTGCAATGTTCTCCTGACTAGATTGCTAACATGTTGGAGACTTGTTTTATATTTAACCCTGATAGGTAGTACGGTAAATTCTCAGTTAATGTGAAACTCTTCAAGAGAAAATACTATTTGAACCAAAGTACTATTAATGTTTAGACTGCACTTTGATGGTGAGCAGCTGGTTTCTTAAGTAATGAATATTCTAATTGACTGTATTATATTGACTGAAGTTTATTAATTTCAGCTGACAAACCCAAAACAAAGCTTGCTTTCTCAAGTGTACAAAATGCTGACCTCAGAGGTTCTTGCGTGTTTTGCTGGGGAAGACGGAATAAAAAACAAATGGAGAAAACAGTTGTGCTCACAATTAAGTATACCGTGCACTGAAAACATTTTTAGGAACGAATCTGAACATAATGCATATACAGTACAGTGAAATTCAAGCCACAGTGTGTGTGTGTGTGTGTGTGTGTGTGTTCATTTGTGAGATAGAAACCTTGAACTCCTTGATCCATGCACCATCATTGAGAACTAGAGTAACACAATATGTTTATGACCTTTCTGCTGCCTCATAGCACCTTGTCTCCTTAATTCAGACCCTGAAATGCATTCTGTCTAAGGCATGTATGTCTGTTTTAATTTTTTCCAGTGGGCGCATAATATGATATAGTGGCTAAGGCACTGAACTTTAAAGTACAAGGTTGCTTGTTCCGTCCCTACCTCTGATTCACTTAATCCAGCTGCATACTGCATACTTGGAATTGTGTTTACTACTGAATTAAGAATGGAAATTAAATGCAGTGTGCTTGCCGTGTATATGGAGTTGTGTCCTGTGACAACGTGCAGTCCAGTTAAGTGTTTAATCTAGTCTTCATGAGAGTTTGGTCTGGAATACTGAAAAGGACAGATAGATGGAAAATGTTCAACAATGAAAAATTATCATGAAGCATGCTTGATATTTAATTCTGTACAATTTAGAAAATGTTGTTTTGCCTCTCTTGTTTTACTATTTTAGTATTTGGGTCGTAGACACAAATTATTTCTTCATGTTTATGTGGCTTGTGTTCAAATGACCAAGAAGAAGCTTTGAACCATATTTGACTCTAAAATGGAAATTCTCATAATTATAAGTGTTGTGATGTGAGATTTTGCATATAACTTGATAAATATTTTGCATGTCTTTATTTGTAATTTAGGCAAAGCAACGTAATTTAGTGTTGCTTTAGTGAGAAATATTCAGTTTAACCACCCCCCAACGCCCCCCCCCCCTTTTACAACTGAGTCTCTTTGTAATTTTACAACAGAGTTGGGGGGATATGCCTTAAACCAGTTTGGTGAGTATTTCTCTGCTAAAGTCTTTCAACCCCCACAAGGAAGCCAGGATTCCTTAACATATGCTCTTGGGGGTGGCAGGTGTTAAGATGTTCTATTCCTCCATTGGTCTGAGGTATGGCTGTTTGGAATTGGCTTGTATCAAAAGCTTTTAAGTACCATGACATCCTATTTGCTCTAGGGGTTGGACAGAGAATCTATAAATTTACTTGTTTAACCTCACACTCTCTCTCTTACTAACCTCTGATGATGAAGAAGCATCTCTCTTACTGATCTGATGAAGAAGACCATCACACCATGAACTGAAAGGACAACACAATGGAGAGCACAGCTCAGCTTCAGCCATATTGAACAGACATGTGGCTGAAAGCTGAGTACAAATGATGCCTTAACTAGAGACATTTAAATAACTACAAGTCTGTGTGCCGCCTGAAACTACACATCACCATTTAATCAGGTTGTATGGTTGCCAATATTCAAATGTACTTTGCATATTGTTATTATTTATGGATATTACCAATAACACAGTGTTTAAATTGTAATTTAACTCCTGTTTGTCTTTACTATACCTAATTGCCTGAGGTTATAGATATAGAAGGGAAGGTTGGGATAAGTTATATACTATAATACCTTATAAACAGTGGTAAGTCTGTGAGATTAGGCATTCTGACAAAGGCTACTTATTAATAATACAAAAGGGGAAAGTAGAGCAAAATATATTACTCTACCAAGACAAAACAATAAGTAAAATAAAATTTAAAAAAAGGAGATGTCCTCAATTATTTTAAGAAGAATTTCTTGAAAAATGTTAGCAGCTGGTCAGTCTGTGAAATATGTCAGGTCTACCTACAATTATGGACATTATTTGATCATTTTTTATCTGTTCCAGCCCTGCCACCCATAGGAAAGGTGGGCAGTTTCTTTTACATTTGGATTACAGAATTTGGTGTGAATTTATTTTTACCTGTGGAGTGTGGGACTTGTATTAAAACAAAAAGGAATTATTACCAAAGGGAGCAAAAAAAAAAAAAAAAAACAACAAAGGACAAAACAATAAAGACCTAAAACCCTCTGGGCCTACCTGCACAAGTTACCATTGTTGACTGCCAAGTGCATTGGCTGGTCTTCTTACCCACAGTATGCTCTCATCTGCCTGTTTGCCTTAAGATAAAATAACTGTCTGTCTCCACACTCTAGCCTTTAATTTCTCTCCATCAGCTGAACGTTTGTCCAGCTCTACCTGTCAGCTCCAAGCTCACTAGCCATGTGGCCAATTTCTTCTTTTTGGATGCTTCAGTAGTCACTTCTGGGGGTTAAGAAGATATCACAAAGCCCTGGAACATACAAATATAACTCCCCCTAGCAGCCCCAGGAACATCTGAATTCCTACAACATCACAAGTGTTTTTTGTGGAAAAGGAGATATCCTGACCATCCTGCTACCTTTTAGGAACCAAAATACATTGCACAGCAATCACATTGTGCCCTCTAGTGGCTTGAGGAAGTTCAAGTAAACTAGCCAGACTTCCTCCTTAATCCTCACATTTCTTGGTGGTAGCACCTGCTGGTGATTTCAAATGGTGCTACTACCCTGATTTACATACTATTAAATTGTTAATCAGTATGTATTAAACATTTATTAAGATACGTCATTGATAAATTATATCTAGGCAAAGTCAACTCAGCCATAAATACTGAAACAAATGCATACAGTGGGCATTAGGATCTGATCGAAGATTCCCAGGTCAGTAAGCCAAGAATCAACTCACATTTACGGCAATCACAATACTGGGCACCAATTCAGTCAAAGGTCCATCAGGCCTTGCCTTGGGCTCTGTGTCTTGTCCTCCTTTTATGTGCAGCCTTTTCAAGCATGACCAATTGGTTATTTAATTAGTCATGTGATTGAAGAGATGCATGTTTATAAGCTCACCATTAGCCCCATCTCTTAATCACTATTGCCTTACAACATTTTTACTAAAATAGTGATGTGCTTGAAGACATGTGCATAAATAGGAAGGCCAAATCCAGGATGTCTGGGCACTGTCCAGAGTGGTGAATCCATTTGCTCAAGATGTGCTTTTCTCAGGTAATGCTGGATTATTCTCTGTGTTTTGGCTCCTGTACTTGTTTGTGGATTCTTGACTGATGAATGATTTTTTCAGTTATGATTATGCCTTTTTGACAAAATAATCTATTGGCTTTTTTCTTTCAATAATCTTCTGGACCCTAACCTTGGTTTTAAACTATCGCTGTAATCAGTCCAGGTGCTTGGGGCTGTATCATTGTACCAAACGTGTGTGAATAACATGTGACCAAGACTGCCTTCTTCAGTGACCACTGGCCTGGCTTCTACTCAACTCAACTGTTCTAAAATCAGTCTGGTGAAGGATCAGGGTTAAACTCACTCCTGACAATGAGAAAGGCATATCTCCCCACTCACTCACAACAAATGACTTTTTGTTCTCTGAGATTTCATAAAACATATTTGATATCCATAAAATCTGTTTCAGAGTTGTGCAGTATCCAGAGCCTATCCTGGCTGTGCTGGATGCAAGGCTGAAAATAACCCTGAAGAGAATCCATTGTACGGAACAGTTAATCTCACCGTCACACTCACTTAGAGCCCATTTGGAATCACCAATTTGCTAAGTTGTATGTCTTTTGGGGATGTGAGGTAATAACAGGAGTACTCAGAGGGAAGGCAATACATGCGGAGAACATTACACAAACAACAACCTGGCCCTGGATTCAAAGCCAGGACACTGCACCACTGTGACACCCTTCTTTGAAATTAATTTCCTGAAAATACTTTCTCACTCTTGCCAATCCTCACCACTTCTCTCACAGGACTTAAACTTTTAATTAAATTGATATTATATGGTGTGGCTGGAATGAAAACCCCAAAGTCATATGGTCTATTCTAGGAGGGATTTGCCTGCATGGTATGTCACCTAAACCACAAAACAAATATAACTCACTCAAACTCTTATCCCGTTTGAAGAGCACAAAAGAAGTCCATGCACTAAGTAATGGTATCTGTCTTATCCTGGGGAATTCCCAGGTGCTTTTAGACCTCAATTGGCTCTTCTTAGTTGAGATGAAGAGTGATTATGCACTCCAGTGTACTCCCACAATGCCAGGCTCCTCTTGTAGTCATGTGGTGTAAGTCTAGCAGTTATCGCCAATTAGCTCAATTTACCAACTTGCACTTATTGTTATTTTTTGTGCACCTGCATTTTCTGCCAATTGAAATAACAAACAGTAGAGAGTTCATACAGCAACTTTAAATTAAATCTACTTAATACTAAGTATCAAAAACAGCTCCTGTGGCACTAGGGAGTCAAAAGGGGGTCATAAATGACATTCCATACTCTCACAACACCATCCACAAGGGTACGATGGGGAACACGTGCATGAGGATTTTCCAAAGCACATAAAGACTGGAAAAATAACCTTTTATTATGTGTTGTAGCAAATATCATAAATAACATTAGCCAACAAAGATTTTGTCACAACTTAGGGATGTCTTTACAAGTACTTGTCATGCTAATCTCAGAAATATACGCAGTTTTTTCTGTCATTCATAATTTTTGAGTTTTGAGCCTTTTTTTATTTAGGTTGAACATTTAGTATATAAACCCATATTACAGTGTATGGGTTTTTCTGAGTTATATTCAGGATTGAAATGTTTTTGCTGTTAGTGGCCATTTTGTAACTTTCCAGATGGGCAGGAAATAAGTCTGTTGTGCCACAGTTTGCAGGTTTTAGCACATTTGGACTTGTTCAGTCAGGAGCCTGCTCCCTTACTGAGACACAGAACCATGCCAGTTTGTAATCTGATGTTAATGTTCAAATATTAATGTGTTTACATCTTTAAAAATTAATTTCTTGGATTGTCATCTTGACTTTTTCCCAGTCAGCAACAAGCATGGTGAATGGTTTCATTAGGACATTTCTGAAATGGAAAATCCGTATCAAGGCAAGTGAACTCTCAGTATACTTGCTGACTACTGCTGGACCCTTAAGAGGGATATTCCTAACGCCAGTACATACAGCTGATGATTGAACATTTCTACCTTTTAGGTGAGACGCTTCCAGAATGTATATAGTGTAACTATACATTTAATGAAAATTACAATTGTGTGTCACTTAAAATGATTTTGTAATAGAGAAAGTCTAATTAAGTACTGTATTTGAATTCAGCATGGAAAATACTTGCGTAATGAAGGGGCCTTAGCTGTCTCGAAAGCTTGCATTTATAATCTATTTAGTTAGCCAACAAAAGGTGTCATTTCACCCTACTTTCTCCTGGATAATACTGTAAGATTCACCTATAGTGATTCACATGATAAAAAAAAGATATTTACCTGATTACACACAGATTTAGGTTGCCAGTTATACAAGTACTTGCTGCGTTACCTGTCTTTATCTGAGAAATGTCATAAGCCATTGGGCCTTAGCAACAGTGCCATCAGTGAATCAGATGTCTCAGAAGTATAGGTAACTGAGTACTTTTCTGTACACAGTATTTTAATTTTTTTTAATCAAAGACTAAATTTTGAGGCAGACAGTGTGATGTAGTGGTTAAGGCTTTGGAGAATTTCAGTACATATTATCATTTACGATTTTGGCTTGTACATATCCTTAACTCAAGTCTCTCTATTTGTGTTTTTCATCATTGGTATGTTCAAGCTTGTATTTTTTTTGCCATATCAATAGACAGACAGACAGACAGACAATAAAGTTCTAATACATCACGTTGTACTTTAACTGATTACAAACAGCAATGATGTTTACAGGCTGCACGTTTAGGGGGCACATGTACTGAACTGGTTGTTTTCTCTAGTGCCTCAAGTAGAAGGAAATAACTGCTAGTACTATATTTTGGAAGCTTCTTAAATGATTGGGAGTCCCCATTTAAATTCCACATGTAAAGAGTATTGAAGTGCGGTGGTGGGTGTGGGACATCCTCATTCAGAGTATGCAGATGAGCATATAAATACAACAAGGGCAGGGTTTGTGCTTCCTGTGATGCTCAGGTTGCCCACCCCTTCAACCTAGGTAATTGATAGTCATGAAACCGAGATGGACTTAGGGTGAATGAGGACACACAACAGCAAAATAGTGCTCTGTGGTTTTTTATCATCAATAAAGTGTTCCAAAAATTAAATAATTAAAGTGTGTTGATCCTTCAGATAAATAAATAAATATTGTGTAAAAACTAGTGCTCTTTCTGTGGGAGACAAAACCAATGAATAAATAAATCCAAATAAATAGGTTAAACATCAGGAATAAAACCATGCAGACAGCGGGTTGTTTTTTTATTTTTTTCTTTCTCCCTTCATCTCTCCAACTCAATTGTCAGGTCTTGCAGATGGGCCGAGACTCTAAGAGCTGTGGTCCCCTTCTCCAGCTCTCATTCTGACCACCATCCTTCAACATCCGATGGTTCTCTTGGAGCCAAGCCTTCATTTTCCCTACACCCTCCTCAGTGTATACAGGATCCCCATCCCGATCTTTCGCTGCTCTTCCATAGTGCTCAACAGGGGACGATCCATCCCAGGAGCATCTCAGGGCCTCTGACTGCCTGCCTTCTCACCACAGTGCTGGATCACACTCTTGATTCTGCCCTTCTCAATTTCTTTCTGTCTTCCACTTTCTAGCCTTCCCACACTCCTTTATACTTCCATGGTTGCAATGCCCTAATCTACCCCCTAAACACCCCAGGGCTACATGACCACACCCATGAAGCCTCAGTTGCACCATTTTTATTTAAAACCTAGCACTGCCACTGACCCCTTACTCACTTTACCACAGTCCCCTTTCAAAGTCCATAGATGCAAGTGATATTACAATGGAGCCCCTCATGGTGGACCCATTAAGTTTAAACTATCTGTCTTCTGGGTCTTGGAGCTGAGGATGCTTCTTCTAACTCTATCTTCCTCTCACTGTGTTTTTGCTTCAGGAAAAGCACCACAAACACTCACAGCCACAGCATCTATCATCGGTATTCAAACTTTATAGAGCCTGTAAATCATTGAGTTTCACCAAACTTTCTCTTTTCCATTTCACAATTTACTGTATATGGCAAATGTGATTACGTCCGCTTTTTCCTGTCAGAGCATGTAAGTTAAAATAATGTCAATCAATATCAACAAACAAAAAAACATGTTGGCTAATTTTCTCTTTTCTATGATGTCACCAAATTTCAATCAAATCCCTCAAGGCTTGTTTTTGAGATTTTGGAGTACTGTATTTAGTTTTTTTGTTGTAGTCAAGGTTTTGCCCCTAAATACTGATAGTCAGAAATGCCTTTTCTAAGCAGATACTTACAATCGTAGACATACCATCCTGCCAAATTTCAGTGTTTCAGCTAAATGGGAAGTGGAGTCTTTGTTGATCACCGTGTGAATGAGTGAATGAGTCAGTCAGCTTTGCATTATATATGTTGTAACCTCAAGGGGACACTACTGAGCCCAAAACCGCAGACACAGTAATTCCCAGCACAATTTCAGGTTTTCGTTTGCTTCCAGTACTTATTTTCCACAAACACGAGACACAATACACAGATAGAATCTCTCCTTCTGCCTCTAGTTGAGTGTGCCTGCTGCCTCCCAACTCTGACTCAGTGGAGTCACTCTGACCCAGGCAGTGGACTCTCTTTTAAATCTGTGCCGGACACTGCTTCGGGTGTCATGCCCAGGTTGTCTGGATTACTTTTGGGTCATGCAAAAACCAGTGCAGTCATCCCCTAGCAGTGCCCTCTGGCAGCATCCAAAGATGATGACAGGGCTGCATTTCCCGACTCTAACTCCCATGCCACCCTGTCTTTGGGTTCAGCCCTGAGGAACACTGGCACTTTTCATTTGGGGAAATGAACTGCTCCCAGTATGTCCTTTTGCCCTGTCAATTCATTATGAGCTTCTGGCAGGGCAAGAATCCCTCATTTATTCCAGCCAGGATGCCTATCCTTTCTCCATGGCACCTACAATATATACATATGTATATTACCTATTACAGATACTATGTGTGGATCATTTTAAGTTAAGTGACTACGTGGATATTCAGGGACAAACTAAAAAAACAAGATAAGTAAAAACTCTTTTTTAAGAACCTACCATAATTATAGTTAAAGTAGGAAAGAAAGATAAGGAGGAGCAGTAAAAAGGCAGAAGGAGTACTTATTTATGTAAATAATATTTAAATAAAGTGATTAAAAAGAGCAGCCCGTCTGTTTGTCTCCATGTTTTAACATTAGACTGCGATTCAGAAAGTTTAATTCAGCTATTGAATGTTTTTTCTCTGAATTAAGCTTCTTGGGCACAGCTGAAGAACCACAAACCTGGCAACAGACAAGAGCTTGGCCATGTTCCTATTGTACCAGAGAATCTTGTTCTGATATCGATGATGATAATAATTTACTTTTTAAATCTCTATAGCTGCTTGTATGTATGAAGAATTTCTTGTCTTTCACCCCGTGTGAGTTTTCAACTGCCAGTAGTGTATGAATAAAAGAACCTGTATGTCAAGAGGCTTGTGCCTTATGAAATCCAACTGTAGGACAGAGACTCTGGCGCTGCCCACTGGTCATGGTTTATCAGAGAGGCTAAGAAATGTGAAACTCTCAATAACTGCAAGACACTTCCTAGTCCCCGATTTTTAACACCGGTGGTTACTACTGCAATCTACATTTAGGTACTTGCCTTCCATGCAAGATTAAAAAAGGCTTGGTGACAACCATGCATTAGCCAGTGCTTTCGTCCACACTGCAGCCATATGGTTTGTCAAAAATGAATCATTATTTTTTTTTAAATTAAAATGTTGGAAAATATTTGAAATTTATGACTGTGTATAATAAAAGAAATGCCATCAGTAGAAAAGTGTATTTTAGACATACTGTTGAGTGCCCATCAACTGACACTCTTCCATATGTATAGTTACACTTTATTTTATAAAGTGCTTTTTAATTTAGAAAACCATACAAGCTGCTTCACAAATAAAAACTTACAATATTATTACTGTCATTTTTTTTCATAATTTTAGCACACTCTTTCAACTGTGAAAAAGTTGCCTGGATTCTCACAGGGAGTCAATGGTATAGATAGATAGATAGATAGATAGATAGATAGATAGATAGATAGATAG
>JANRMT010062790.1:47790388-47808823 GCA_026402145.1 Polypterus bichir lapradei
TAGATAGATAGATAGATAGATAGATAGATAGATAGATAGATAGATAGCGGGCACTGTCGTCCCCTTGAACCCTCAGATCAGATGCCAGGCACCAGGTAAAAGTCCAATAATCGACTTTATTATTACAATAATGGGCACAAAGCACCCTCCACTCCACAATATTCATAAACACAATACTCCAATAATAAGTCAATAATCCTCCACTCTCCCAGATGCGTTGCCACCCAGCTCAGCTCGTCCGTCTGGTATCTCTCCCAGTCCTTTATAGTCCATGACCCGGAAGTGCTTCTGAACCCGCAGTCCATGTGACTTCCTAGCACTTCCATGTCAGATCAAAATTCTTCTTTTCATCCTGGAAGTACGTCATTTCTTCTGTCGCTGTAATTAAGACGTACTTCCAGGTTAGATGTGACATAGAGGTCTCCGAGCCTCCCTGCAGCATCCCCTGGTGGCCCTGACGTTATCCAGCAGGGCTGTACAGGAAAACTCCAATGTCCATGATGCCCTGCTGCAATTAGGGGCATCTCGATGTCGCAGGGATGGCTCCCTCTGGTGGCCTGGGGGTATTGGCCAGGATGAATGTCCGGCCATAGTCCAAAATAGATAGATAGATAGATAGATAGATAGATAGATAGATATTTTATTAATCCCAAGGGGAAATTCACATACTCCAGCAGCAGCATACTGATAAAAAACAATATTAAATTAAAGAGTGATAAAAATGCAGGTATAACAGACACTAACTTTGTATAATGTTAACATTTACCCCCCCGGGTGGAATTGAAGAGTTGCATAGTGTGGGGGAGGAATGATCTCCTCAGGCTGTCAGTGGAGCAGGACAGTGACAGCAGTCTGTCGCTGAAGCTGCTCCTCTGTCTGGAGATGATCCTGTTAGACTGAACCAGTCCAGTGCTTCTCTGCTAGGCCACAATTGCATTGACATACTACAAAAGCATTTGTCTTTAGACTAATACCTACAAAAACAGCTTTAATTTTTAATGACACAGGTAAAAAGAATGACTGTTACATGTATGAGTAAGCTACAAATAATTCAGTGTGAGAAAATAATTGATATCTAACTCTGCCATCAGTGCAGTCCCTTAGGGGTCTGCCCTTACTTTTTCCAAATTGATATTAATTAACAACCATGACATTTATTTCTATAGCACATTTTCATACAAAGGATGTTGTGCAAAGTGCTTTACAAGATGTCAAAGAAGTAGTTACATGCAAAGAAAAACATTTAAAATAGATAGTAGGCAAAAGTAATGCACACATGCATTAGATAGATATAAAATTAAGAGAGAGTCCTTAAATATGCATTTATTTAGGTCTCTTAATGATGGTGGTTAGTTGTCCAGTGTGGACAGAAAAAGCAAAAAAAAAAAAAAAGTTAAGCTTGAGAAAAACCAAAATCAGTAGGGGATCCAGGCCAAAAGACTACCCATCCCCAGCCCCCAGTGGGCATGTTCTTAAGTAGCAGTAAATTTAGTTTGTCATGGAGGATTCGGCGCAGTGGGTTGTGGCTGGGTGCAGGAATGACAGACAGCTGGATCAAAATTTGGGGCAGCAACCAGGTTGTCCCATTTAATAATAGGAGAAAAATAAACATTCTCGTGTTGGTGTGAAATGCCCAGGTTTTTGGACCAAAAATTGAAACAGAAACTTTGTTGGTCACTTTAATAGGAGCTCTATCTACTGGTTCGTCCATATAGCAAATGATGCCTCCTTTCATGAATCCGGGGCTCTTATGGATGGGGAACCAGAAAGGGGTAGAGTGAGGTGCCTTAACTGGATGGTTTCTCAGTGCTGCGAGGAGAGAAAGAGATGACGATGTTAGTGATAGCACCCCTTCTCGTTCTACCGGTTTATTACAAACCTTGACAGGGCCTGTAAGCAGGTCTTAGGGTATCATAGCAGGGTGGGGTATCTGCTCTAATTCAAATATCACAAATGGCTGCACAGGCACAGAATGCCACCACAGAAAAGAAAACAGAGAAAAGTAAAGATTAAAAAAGATTGCAGATTCATTGAAGAGTATGATAATTCTAAGAATATCTTGTTTATTAAGCACACCACTAAACTGTAGTTACCAGAAGGGCAAATTTACAAAGTGTTTTTTTAGGAGTTTTTAAAATGATCTACAGTGCTACCCTGACGTATCTCTATTGATAAAGTATTCCAGATTTTTGGTGCAAAACAGCAGAAGGCTACCGCACCACTTCTATCATGCTTGGCTCTTGAACTAATAAGCAGACTGCTATTAGAAGATCTAAAGTTATGACTTGTAATGTAGGGGGAAAAGCACTTCAAAGTATAGGAAGGGGGCAAGATTATTTACAGCTTTATATATCATTAGTGGTATTTTAAAGTCAATTCTAAAAGACACAAGTAACCAGTGTAACTACGCTAAAACTGGTGAGATGGGCTCAGGTTTTCTTTATCTAGCAAGAATTCTTGCTGCTGCATTCTGGACTAAATGTATTTTTCTTAGGTAGACAAGTTAGGAGTGCATTATAGTAATCTAGTCAACTAAAAACAAAAGTGTGGATTAAATTCTCAGCATCTTGCACTATTAAGAGGTCTAGCTTTTTCAATGTTCCTTAAAAGGAAAAATGCAGGCCTCCATGATTATACCTACATTTTTTACTTCCGCAGTCACTTTTTTGCTAAGGGATCAAGTTTATTTCTAATACCGTCATTATTTCCGTTTTTACTAAAAGGTAAGGTTTCAGTTTTTATTTTATTTAGCTTGGGGAAATTACTACTTTTCTATTCAGAAATACAAGACAGATATTGGGTCAGACAGCCCAGAGTGTCAGATTCATCCGGCACTTTAGAACAGTAAAGCTGTGTGTCATCTGCAAAGCTGTGGTAGTTCACTTTGTGCATTAAAATAATCTGGCCTAATAGAAACATGTAAGCGTTGAAAATAACAGAATAGATCCTTGCGGTATACCATGTACAATATCATGGAGAGCTGAACTACAATTGCCACAACTAACAAATAATTTTCTACCTATTAAATAAGACTTTAACCAATTTAAGAGACTGTCCAAGGGGCCCACCCATTGTCTGAGATGATTGATTAGAATACTGTGGTCTATGGTGTCAAACACTGCACTTCGGTCTAGTAGGACAAAAAGTGATACATGGTCTCTGTCTGCATGAACCTGTAAGTCATTTACTACTTTAACCTGTGCAGTTTCTCTAATGTGATTTGTTTTAAAACCTACTTGACGTTCATCAAGAATAGAATGTTTATTTAAATAGCTATTTAATTGCTCAATAACTATTTTTACTAGAATTTTACTTTAAAAAGGCAGGTTACAAATAGGTCTATCCTGCGCCTGATTCTGGTATAGTTAGTAACCTTGCAGATGATAATAAAATTAGAGGAATACAAGACGCTGAGGAAGCAGCAAAACGAATTTAAAAAGAACTGGACAAATACATGGAAAATACAGCATAATGTAGAAAAGTGCAAAGTGCTGCACGTGGACAAAAGGAACGTCAATTATAAATACAAAATGTGAGACACTGTCATACTGGAAGCAAACCCTGTAAAAGATTTAGGGGTATATAGGGATACAGTGTTATTACTGTCTAAGCAATGTGCAGAAGCAATTAAGAAAAGGAAAATAAAATGTTAGGTTATATGACAAAACCAGCTGAATATAAATTGAGGGATGTTGTGCTTAGACTATATAATGCACAAATGAAATGGGTTCTGTAGTATTGTGTGCAGTTCTGGTCACTACACTACGTGAAAAATATACTGCAGCAGCACAGGGCCCCCCAGGGGTTTCATTCATAAAACTTTGTGTTGAATAGAGGGTGAAAATATGCATACCCTAAAAAAGAGGAAAATGCATATCCCAAAAAAGTATATGATTTGTAAAAACTGGCATTAGCACTTTTCTGTATAATTTACCTAAAAACACACACACACACACAATCAGCCTGTAAATATATTTATGTGAACACAACTCGAAACACACACAAGTGGCCACACTAAAACAACCATATATGAACTACTGTATGTTAATGAACTTCGCACAAATGTGTAGACATCCATTGGCTGGTAGAGTTTCCTCTCGTGACATAAGGCTCTGAGCAGTAGTCACAATCACCTAGCCACATAATGCCATTAATGCTGCTACAATGAATAGTACAGGCCATATGAAAAACTGAGGGTTGAGCTAGTTACCTTACCAATAAGCCAGCCATCACAGACAACGATATGAACAAGTTGCCTGATTAATGGTACTTTGCCACAAAGTAACTGAATCCTGTGTTGCACCAGGTCACTGAGCCACAGTGTTTGTCAGTCAGATGACTTGTTAATGGAACGTAGCTACTTACAGTTAACAACAACATTTTTGTAAAGTGTCCTTATTGCAATATGAGTGCTGTCAACTGCCATGATTACATTACGAAAACTGCACACTGTTGTAAATTGCCTTCTTATGTTGTTATGTACAACCAATCCATATGAAAACTGAATGGAGCACCTCATCAGTCGTTTATGGTTTCCAGCTCGGCGGGCATGATGAAGCTGAAGCTTCGCTGAGATACTCCTAGCCTGTTGGCCATTTCCCTCAGGAAGGTTCCTGTTCCCAGATTGCCAGCCAGTCTTTCAAATGCCAGGACCAACTCAGCACATAGTTCAGAAAGAAGGTCTCTTGAAAGTCTAAACCAGATCATAAGCCAATCATCATCATGAGCAAAAAAATCTGACTGATCCATTCCCTTCATATATGACCACTTGCATAGTCTTCAAGCAGTGCCAAACAAACCATGTTTTGTCAAAGCATTAGGCTAAACTGTATATAGGCTGTAGGGCACGACATTTATAGCTTTCTGTATGAAGGGAGTGAACCATATCTGGTTTTACTGCGCTTTGGCTTCATATTCGTGGAAGTGTGAACCAGTAACCTACAAAAAACAGCAAAGTTCTTTAGTGAAAATACACAGCATTGGTTATTTTAAAAGGGAACTAAAACAGAGAATATACATAATATTCATCACTTTGAGGTTTCATATATTTGTCACGGCTGCATACATTACAAGAACAGCTTGCTAATGTGAATCATCATATGCGTGAGTCGTCATTTAGCTTGTTTGGCTGCTTTTCCTAACTTGATCAAGGGTGTCATCATTTCCCATTTGCTCCGAAATACTGTGATTGTATACTTCAGAGTCCCGTAAACATACACAAGCTTTCATGACAAGTTTTATTTTATTAGTCCTGACTTTTTCATGGAAAGCTGTGCGAACACATTTCAAGCCTCTTTTTGTGTGTGATCAATTTTTATAAACCTGACCCCAGGAATTAAGGAGATGTCGTACTCTGACTCAGTGAATTAAACCTAGTTAGTCTCAAACAGAGGAGAATGCGTGAGGGATCTAGATCTTCAAAATCTTTAAAGGCATTGATAAAGCAGGTCCAGCAGAATTCTTTCTGTTTAAGGGTGATTCACATACTTGAGGACATCAGTCAAAATTAAAGAGAGGTGTATATAGGACTGACGCCAGAAAGCACTTCTGGAACAAACTACAGAGACATGTAGTTGAAGCAGAAACCTTAACAACCTTTAGAAGTTTCTAAAGTGTATGCTATATAATAACAATTAGCAAAATGTGAATGATGAAAAGAATACATAAAGCAGGCTACTTATAAAATAATAACAAAAAAACACTATACCATTGTATGTCATGCAAAAGCATGAGGTTATCATGTTGTTTTTAGGCTTTAGTGTTCTTGTAAGAAGTAAGATGAGCTCCATCCTCAGCCTGCTCGGCCTTTCTAACTCGTGTTCTGTTATCCTTCTTCTGACCCCCACTGCATCCTTTGCAGCTGCTGGTTGTGCATGAAGGGAAATCCAGGCCCTGTGCACTTGGCTTCAACTCCCAGTAATTTCTGGGAAACTGTTAGTTTAAGGCATTAATCTTTCCTTATCACTTAATGTGCAGTAAGTTGTCCAAAACTATTAAAAATGATGTATTAAGGAAAAAAATAATTAATATGATGGTACAGTGGTCATTACTGTTTCAGGGAGCTGGAGCTAACCCTTAACGGTGTCATGCCATTGTGTTCGTTCAGTGTCTGTGAAGGTTTTTGTCTAAGTGCATGAGTTTTTTCTCACTTCCCAAACATATGCATGTCAGGTTAATCGGCCTAAACTGAGCCCACAAGAACGAACACATGTGTGAACATTCCCTGTAACAGACTGACATCTGAGGTTGGCTCCTGCCTTTTGCCTGATACTTCTGTGATGATCTATGGGCCCCAGTCACCCAGTAATGAAAACGAAGGTTCAAAAAGGATGAAGGAAATGTTATGTCAATTTCTGACCAATTTTATCAAGACCAGGTTTGCACATGGAGCCTGGAACCTGTGCTGGTCAACAAGGCAGGAACAAACTCTGCACAGGGCACCAGTACATCACAGGGGAAACACGCACACACATACACAACAAACACACACTAGGGCCAATTTAGCATCTCCAATTCACCAAACCCGCATGGCATTGGACAGTGGGAGGAACTTGGAACACTCCGTGAAAACCTACAAAGACTCAGGGAGAACATGCAAACTGGACAAAGAGAGGACCTGGAACGCAAACACCAGTCATCTTACTGTGAGGCAGCAGCACTACCACAGCACTGCCCATGAATTAGATGAATTTAGATACAAAATAGAAATTCTATGCAGAAATGATCTTTTGAAGGTCAGTATGGATAACAGAAAGAAATATTACAGTGTGTTATTGTAAGATATATAATTGGAAAGAGAATGAATTCTTGTGGCTTTCTGTCTGTACTGAAAATGTTTGTATGGGGCCAAAGGTATCAAACAAAGTAATATACTGTATAGTATACAAAGTTAAGCACACAAGGGATGGATAAACAAAGAGAATACATAGTGTGAGAAGCAAGGTGCATCGTCTCCACAGATGATGCCAGGTTCAATGTTGGGAATGCAATGGTGACAAATTCACCACCACAATAACAATCACAACACAAATAATAATTGTATACATACCTTGCATTAATGAAACATTAAGTTGTGGGATATTGATGTAATCAGTCAGGAGGTAGAGGGTGCTGTGAGGAGAGGTGAGGATAAGGAGGAGAGAAAGAAGGAGAATAAAGGAAAACAGGAAAAACTAACAAGATTGCATGGTACATTTATTTCAACTATACAACATAAGTACAATTCTCAATCAGGCTTTTCAGGGAGACCCACTATAAAAGTTGATACAAGTGAAAGCAGCAGTTGGCTGTGATGCTCTCACTGCTGTTGTCTTCTCCAGAAGATGTCAGACCCTCCAGAAGTTTGGAGTGTGGAATGTTATGGAGGACTAAACTCAAGGCTTGAACTGATCAGCAGCTGTGATTCTCCAGTGTGTCTGGGTGTATTAGCACTTTTTATGACTTTAATATAATACAGTTTTGATACCATAAACCAATTCATACTGAACAAGGCACCACACTAATTCTCACAAAGCACCCCCATGCCGTCCGGAATCTGTCTCAGTTTCTCTCTCTGTCCTTCTCTCCCTCTTTTGACTCTGATCATACTGTTTTCACCACAAACTCTCCTCCTCATTGCAGACACAATTACACTCCTGTCTCAAGGTGGCTGTAAACCTCCTGTTGGTATCTTTTGGTACTGGGTACCTAAGATAGAACTCTTCCTTGAGGCTTCTTGTGTTTCATCATCTGTGAGCATTTAGTACAATAGTTGAGTCTCCAAGCAAGCACCTCTACTGCCTTTGTTCATCTCATGGGCTGTGGCCTAGTGGTTAGATAGGAAAGCAATCTAACCCCAGCTTCTCCTGCAAGTAAGAGTCTTAGGGAGAGCAAACAGGTGTTCCTCTTTTCCTAATAAGAAAATAGGTCAGTCACCCCAGGACCTGTCAATTCTCCTTCCTATAGCATCCTGGTGGAACATCATGTAGTTCATCATATATTACAACCCTGCCTCACCTAAACTGTCACCCCTACCTGTTGCATTCCTAATGTATTTAGAATTGAACTTCCTCTGGTGACTGCTGACTTTCTGCTCTACAGGTCCTTTCCTTTTTCCAGTGTTGCATGTTTTCTCTGTCTGTTTTATAAAATAGGACCATGCACTGTGCTATCCTAGTGCTGCTCTGGCCCCTTCAGGTTTTTACAATCAAACAACTATTCACACCGTTGAGTTTGGATCTTCCTATCATGATCATGTTGCTCTGTTCTGAATGAATGAATGACATGTGTGAAAGCATAAACCTTTTTAAAATTATAAATTCTAGATTGGAAAGGAAAGTATCTGGAAGGATGGCCAAGAAGTCTGTTTAGTCTCCTTGAGAGAATACTTGAGGTTTTCCTTCAACTGGCGTGGACTTGACATGATCATTAAAGTGGCAATCATTTGACAAAGTAATCATTAAAGTGGCATTCATTTTGACAAAATATGGACTGTGCAACTGTGGCAAAATTAACTTTTTCAGCAGTATTTAGATTAGAAATCAACTGTAAAACGTCATGTTTGATCATTAATTTATACTTATTAAGAAGATGTCCACAGGGTGATATGTTATTATGTAGTTGTATTTGATTTGAAAACTTACAGCTCATTTTGAAAGCACGTGCAGTGTGGTTTGCTATTAAAAGAATTTATAAAGAAATCCCTGCTGCCCTTAGGTGGATTTGTGCCAGGCTATTCAACTATGTTATCTTTCTAGTTAAAAATGGTTCTAATTAAGGCTTTGTTAATATTTACCTCAGGCTTTTTGAAATCTATTCAACACTTTCAGTCCAATACAAGTGCAGCTTTGTTTCTGGCCGTTTAAGCTTTGATTTTCAACATTTTCTTTTAAGAGGCAGTCATGTGGGCTTCCAGTCACAAAATGAAGGGTGGTGATCAGGTGTGATGCCAAGCTGAGTGAGAGCAATTGGTGAAACGGACCCAGAAATGCAAGACTTTCACAACAGAAACAATCTCTTGGGACATGCAACATAATTCCTCTGGTCCAGAAGGAGCATAAACTCATGTGGCAGAAAAATATTGGATAGGATAGATATAGTCACACTCAATTCTCTACACTTTACCTCTTGGCTGAAAAATTTCTAACCATTTTGCTGCAGTTTCCCCGCAATAGAAACCCCAGTCAAGTCTCTTGATGCTGCCGTGGTGCTTTACAAGTGTAATTTGAATTGGTGGAAAAAAGAATTACCTGTATGCAACTTTTCAGTTGTGTTTGTTCTACAATCATATACCTAAGAGGTAATCTGAGTATTTTTGGACAGATTTGGATATGGTACTCAAAAGAGAGTGAATATAGTGCTGACTCAGTAGTCCTACTCTAATGAGAGACTTTACCACTCAAGTTTGGAATTCCAGAAAAAGCTGGGTGGGTACGATTGGAAGGCCAGGCCTACTTAGTGTGAATTTGAATAGGAAATAGTTGTTAAATATCTGTGCTAGATGTCTTACCCATAAAAAGCACTATTTTAAATTAGATGCTGCTCATAAGTATATCTGATAACAAAGTATCTTGGTGCAAAATTATCTTTGTAGTTGTGCATGTTATGTGCAATCAAGTAAATAAAAGTAGCCTGCTATAAACTGGTTACCATGTACGGGTAAGCTGATTTAGACAGAGAGTCAGCTGAACAGACATGAAAGATCTAAACATGGAGTGTAGGTGAACTGAGATTAGTAAGAGGATGCCTGCCCTGCAAGTACGAACGGCAAGTGAGAGAGTGAACACATCCTGCTCAAGACATCAGTAATGGAGGCAACTTCAAGGAGATGTGCCACAGATAAAAAGTGGTAGTTGTGTTTTGTGATGACAATGCTACTGCCTCTTGGTACACTCTTAAAAATATTGGTCTTATAAAGGCACTTTACTGGGTTGTGTGGTTCCTCATTGAACCATTACTTGAAAAAGAACCATTTTTTTCTGGGAAGGGTTCCATCCATCCATCCATCCATTATCCAACCCGCTATATCCTAATTACAGGGTCACGGGGGTCTGCTGGAGCCAATCCCAGCCAACACAGTGCACGAGGCAGGAAACAAACCCTGGGCAGGGCGCCAGCCCACCGCAGGGTGCACACACACACCCACACAACAAGCACACACTAGGGACAATTTAGGATCACCAATGCACCTAACCTGTATGTCTTTGGACTGTGGGAGGAAACTGGAGTACCCGGAGGAAACCCACGCAGACACGGGGAGAACATGCAAACTCCACGCTGGGAGGACCCAGGAAGTCTCCTAACTGCGAGGCGGCAGCGCTACCACTGTGCCACCGTGCCGCCCATGAAGGGTTCCTTGCGTGTGAATTTTTTTATTTTTTGCTTTGAAAGGGTTCCTAATATGTAGACATAACAGAAACCTTGAATGTGTGGTAGACTACAGAGCAGGATACTGACAGATCAAGACAATCTGACCAAGGCCTGTGTTATTGTATCCATTAAGTGGGCATCACAAATCGATTAATATCTATTTATGATTATTCATGGATCCTATTACAGATATAAACAAATAATGGTTCTTTCTGGAACCTTCATATGAATTGCTCTTGTAGAACCAAAAAATGATTCCCCTATGACACCAATGGTGAGAGACGTTTTCAAGTTAAACTAGGTGGCCTTTAGTGCAATGTCCATAATGGACTAAGAAGTAGAGAGAGCATCCTAGTCAAGCAATACTCCCATTAAACAGAAACCTTCATTAATGCTAAATTCTGCAGATAAGCCCTGCGAAGACCATGGCATATGCCACATTGCTGGAAGTACAAGTCTCTTAAGGATTATCTATTTGATCATTAATATGTGTTTGTACAATTTCAGCTAGACTAAGTGATGCCTCGTACTTTTTTTGTCCCCAGCACAGGAAACAGTGGATTAAACTGTCATGTACAGTGGGATGCAAAAGTTTGGGCAACCTTGTTAATAGTCATTATTTTCCTGTATACATCGTTGGTTGTTGCGATAGAAAATGTCAGTTAAATATATCATATAGGAGACACACACAGTGATATTTGAGAAGTGAAATGAGGTTTATTGGATTTACAGAAAGTGTGCAATAATTGTTCAAACAAAATCAGGCAGGTGCATAAATTTGGGCACCGTTGTCATTTTATTGATTCCAAAACTTTTAGAACTAATTATTGGAACTCAAATTGGCTTGGTGAGCTCAGTGACCCCTGACCTACATACACAGGTGAATCCTATAATGAGAAAGAGTATTTAAGGGGGTCAATTGTAAGTTTCCCTCCTCCTTTAATTTTCTCTGAAGAGTAGCAACATGGGGGTCACAAAACAACTCTCAAATGACCTGAAGTCAAAGATTGTTCACTATCATGGTTTAGGGGAAGGATACAGAAAGCTGTCCCAGAGATTTAAGCTGTCTGTTTCCACAATTAGGAACATATTGAGGAAATGGAAGACCACAGGCTCAGTTCAAGTTAAGGCTCGAAGTGGCAGACCAAGAAAGATTTCGGAACGACAGAAGCGACGAATGGTGAGAACAGTCAGAGTCAACCCACAGACCAGCACCAAAGACCTACAACATCATCTTGCAGCAGATGGAGTCACTGTGCATCGTTCAACCATTCGGCGCACTTTACACAAGGAGATGCTGTATGCGAGAGTGATGCAGAGGAAGCCTTTTCTCCGCCCACAGCACAAACAGAGCCGCTTGAGGTATGCTCAAGCACATTTGGACAAGCCAGCTTCATTTTGGAATAAGGTGCTGTGGACTGATGAAACTAAAATTGAGTTTTTTGGGCATAACAAGGGGCGTTATGCATGGAGGAAAAAGAACACAGCATTCCAAGAAAAACACCTGCTACCTACAGTAAAATATGGTGGTGGTTCCATCATGCTGTGGGGCTGTGTGGCCAGTGCAGGGACTGGGAATCTTGTCAAAGTTGAGGGACGCATGGATTCCACTCAGTATCAGCAGATTCTGGAGACCAATGTCCAGGAATCTGTGACAAAGCTGAAGCTACGCCCGGGCTGGATCTTTCAACAAGACAACGACCCGAAACACTGCTCAAAATCCACTAAGACATTCATGCAGAGGAACAAGTACAACGTTCTGGAATGGCCATCTCAGTCCCCAGACCTGAATATAATTGAAAATCTGTGGTGTGAGTTAAAGAGAGCTGTCCATGCTCGGAAGCCATCAAACCTGAATGAATTAGAGATGTTTTGTAAAGAGGAATGGTCCAAAATACCTTCAACCACAATCCAGACTCTCATTGGAACCTACAGGAAGCGTTTAGAGGCTGTAATTTCTGCAAAAGGTGGATCTACTAAATATTGATTTCATTTCTTTTTTGTGGTGCCCAAATTTATGCACCTGCCTGATTTTGTTTGAACAATTATTGCACACTTTCTGTAAATCCAATAAACTTCATTTCACTTCTCAAATATCACTGTGTGTGTCTCCTATATGATATATTTAACTGATATTTTTTATCGTAACAACCAACGATTTATACAAGAAAATAATGACCATTAACAAGGTTGCCCAAACTTTTGCATCCCACTGTAACTTATTAATGCATTTTATAATATAACAAAGGCTATACTGTACTCACAGTTATCCATAGCTCTTTAAGATCATTCAGTTCTAATATGAGACTTTCAGATGAAGTTACAGAAGTATAAAATATTTATAATCCAGGGATTTACTGTAAATTTAGATGAATATAATTACAACATTTACAGTCTAGCACTATCAAGCTTCTTATGATATTATGTACATATTGCAATTATTTTTTTTATAACTCTAAATTCATCTCTCTACTGCACAATATTTATGAAACAGATACAGTGCATTGCTAAAGTATTTTTCCCTTTCAGCGTCTGTCCTGTTATCTCACATTACAATCTGGAATTAAAATAATTTTCTATTTGGATTTTATGTAAAGGACTTCACAAAATAGTCCAAATTGTTGAAGTGGAATGAAAAAATAATACCTGGTTATATATAGCAAAAAACAAGCAAAAACTGAAATGTTGGGAGTGCATCTGTAATCATCCCACTTACTATGAAACCCTTAAAGAAGATCTGGCCCAACCAATTAACTTCCGGAATCACATAATTAGTTGATTAGGGTCCACCTGTGTGCAGTCAAATAGTCAGATGATGTCTGTATAAATAGACCTGTTCTGAAAGACCCCTGACTTGGCAACACCACTAAGCAAGCAATAGCAAGACCAAGGAGCACTCCAAACAGGTCAGAGACAAAGATGTGGCGAAGTATACAGTAGATCAGGGTTGGGTTATAAAAATATCCCAAACTCTGAATATCTAGCGGAGCACCTTTCTGACAAAATGGAAAGAACATGACACAAACCTGACAAGGCTGCCAATAAAACAAAACTCACATGCAACAAAGATAACACTGAAGGGGCTGCTAAAATCCACAGCAGTGAAGGGAGTATCTGTCCATAGGACCACTTTAAGCTGTATGCTCCAGAGAGCTGGGTTTATGAAAGCATTTGCAGAAAAAGCCATTGGTTATAAAAATAAAACACATTTGGAATCCCCAAACACATGAAAAAGGTTCTCTTGTAAGATGAGACTAAATCTGAACTTTTTGGCCATCATGGGAAACACCACGTGTGGCGCAGACCCAATACTTCCCATCACTCCAAAAACACAATTCCCACAGTGAAGCATAGTGCTGGCAGCATTCCTGCTGTGAGGATGATTTTAATTAGCCGGGACAGAAAAACTGGTCAGGGATCAAAGGAAAGGTGGATGACACTAAATACAAGTCAGTTCTTGTGGAAAACCTGTTTCAGTCTGCCAGAAATTTAACAGTGGGATGAAGGTTCACCTTCCAGCTGGATAATGATCCTAAACATACTGCTAAAGCTACACTGGAGTGGTTTAAAGGAAAACAATTAAATGTCATTGAATGGCCTAATCAAAGTCTAGACCTCAGTCCAACTGAGAATCTGTGGCATGACTTGAAGGAGTTGGAGCTGTTTTGCCTTGAGGAATGGCTGAAAATCCCACTGGCTAGATGTGCTAAGCAAATAGAGACTTTCAATAAAAGACTTGCAGGTGTAATCGCAGTAAAAGGTGGCTCTACAAAGTACTGACATGGAGGGGGTGAATACCTATTCACACTCATAATTTCTGTTTTTTTTTGTCTTAATTATTGTTTGCGCCACAATAAAAAAATCTTTTGCACCTTGTTATATGTTGCATTCCAAGTTATAATACAACAAAACAGTACAAACACAAATACTTTCACAAGGCATTGTGCACTTTTGCGTTTGAGACTACTGAGAAGGACCAATTTCTAATGTGCTCTTTGGGACAGCTTTTATTTTGAAGTGCTCTATATTGTGAGTCATGAGGGGTTCAGTTAAGATGCTGTCCTTAGATGCAATTCTTAGCTATCTGGGCAGTTCTGTTTTGTGAGTAATGGAAGAAAACAAGGACTTCCATGCATCCTCTGTTGTCAGGTGTGCCACCAAGCATAGACACTATAACAGTATCAGTTTCTTTTTTAAATGTTATGATACCCAGGACATAACACTATGCTGTAGTGTACTGCTTACTTTAGAAATACATTACAAAATGGTGATATGGAAACACAGGAAATGCAGAAATGCAAATAAGAACTGAGAAAAGCAATTATACTGGCTACACACCACAGTTATTCCACATTTGGTAAGGAATAAACTAGGGGCAGAATTTAGCAACCGCAACAGTTTGCTCAAACTTTGGCTTGGATTAGGGATCCTTATGGACTCCAAAATAAAAACATGTCCAATATCCAATATCAACTTCATTTTCTCTACCAAACCAATTTTCTTTTTGCACATTGTGCTTTGTAAAGCAAGAAGGCATTTGACTGCCTGCAGCACCACATGATTCCTTTTTTCTGTAAATGATGTAAGGAGGACTTGTAAATGAATTAATGTACACAAGGTATCTTATTCGAAGTATTCTGAGAAATGCTGTTTAAAAGCGCTATGAGAAGTAAACTGCAATTCTGAGTAAAACATTTTCAAGTTAAAGTACTGTGTTTCTTTCAGATGAATTAATATTTTCATTGTGTAGTCGGCATATAAAAAACAGTTAAGGACAATAAAAGAAATCTTTAAACTTATGGTGTATTTTTCATGTGCAGTATCTATGGTCTGTCTTCACTGGGTGCATCACATCCTGGCACAGCACCTGCTCGGCTCAAGAACGTAAACCAAATACAGAGGGTAGTGAAGGCAGCACACAATATTACTGACAACAGGCTGCCTTGTCTTCAGGACACATATGTTTACTGCCTTGGAAAGGCAAACAGGTTCAAAAAAAACCTCAGCTGTTCTCTGTACATCTGTTTTTCTCTCTGTTCCCTTCTGATTATCAGTACAAGGCTATTGGTAATCACACCAGTGACTTCAGGGACAGTTGATATCCATAAAGCTTAAGGTTGCATAACAGTCGATTATAAAAACAAAAATACTGTAAAATGACAAGCAGTGAGCATAGATATATAATATTTGCAAGTACATATCAAATACATTGTATATGATTGTATATATGCATATGTATACATATTTCTATAATATATGTTGCATGCTAAGTATAGTTTGTATTAATTTCTTTTTTTCTTGTATATTTGTCAACAGTTCTGAGGAGACATACAAGTACGGATTTCATTTTACTACATAGAAACCACAATAAACTTGATGATTTATTTAAGTGATACAATTAAATATCTCCTAAAGTAAGATTAGGCTGTAGATTTTTAATAATCTTCTCTTTCCCCTCTTTCAGCAATAACATGCAGTCTGTAGAAAAGGTGGAGCAGTAGGAACATATCACGAAGATCATTGATGTGTTGTCCTTTGATATGAATGTAGAACAAATCAGTGACAAGCTTTGGAAAAGACTATTCTTTCTTATAAAACTGATATAAATATGTTTCTGTTTTACAAGTCTTTTATATTTTATTTTGGGAATCGCAAACAGGTTAAAAAGAAGGCCAGCACGACCCTGTCACACATCAGCCATCATTTGTTGCTGAAGATTCAGCTTTTGTTATCAGGCTGCAGATTAAGATTCTGACATCTCAAAAGCAATAGATGTAGGAGTTCTCTTATCCCCAGTGCTACTGTATACTGTATAAACATTTTGAATTCCAGTAGCAACACAGACTGTGATGTACTTTTGTTGTTTACAGTGACCTGTTATAATTCAGTATCCTTTGACACAAAAATTCAAGCTGTGTATTTTGATTGTAAAAAAATGTATATAATTTCTTGCCCCTAGGACTTATTTCATGCATCTGTGGAATCATGTTTTATGTGTATATACCTGCAAATTTCCCTCTGGGATAATAAAGCCTACCTGTTGTGCCTTAGGATAAAATGGCAGAATGATGTGTATGCTATTTTATAGCAAGTATTTCTATCACAAACAACATCGCAAGGTGCTCTTTAAATTACTTCAATTGTTTCCACTATTGGAGCAAAGTCAGGTTAAGTAACACCATGTCAGGGGTGACATTTACAGGTGTACAGTGTCTTAGCCAATCGGAACGCATATATTTACACAGAATTATTTTTACTATTCACATGTAATGTATAAAACCACAAATCCTTGTTTTGGTTTTGGTTCATATTAAAATATATATTTATATGTTTAGTAATTTTAGGAGTATTGCCGTTTTTCACCTTTATTTAAAACTAGCAAAATACCCGCGCTTCGCAGCAGAAAAGTAGTGTGTTAAAGAAGTTATGAAAAAGAAAAGGAAACATTTTAAAAATAATGTAACATGATTGTCAATGTAATTGTTTTATCACTGTTATGAGTGTTGCTGTCATCAAGGATTTGATTATCATTATTTCTTTCAATCAGGTTCGTATTTGGAGGACGTGTTGTGTTCAAGTTACATTCCGTGTTTGTCAACTGTTGTAAGGTTTCATTCATCGAAGTGTTCACTACCCAAATCGCTACTCGTGAATCTAAGATGTTTAACAGGCATTCCCGGTATTAAGTTGTGGATTTGCCTGCGAATATTTAGCGGCAGCGTGTCTATGAACTTGTAGATTTGCCTGCGAGTAATTAGCGACAGCATCTCTATGAACTTGTGGATTTGCCTGCAAGTATTTAGCGGCAGCGTCTCTATTAAGTTGTGGATTTGCCTGCGAGTATTTAGTGACAGGGTGTCTATTAACTTGTGGATTTTTCTGCAAGTATTTGGCGGCAGCATCACGAAGTTGTTTCCGTCTAGCTGCATCAGAAAATGTACCACGACGTCTGACGCGCCTCCTTTTTACTTTTTTCTCACAGCTTGGATTGCTGCTGTCATAATCGGTTTGAGTTTCATGGTTTGTTTCAATTACGTTAGTATTTGCAGGACTTGTGTTGAAGTGACATCCGGCTTCATCGATAACTTCACATCCAGCTTTTGAGAGTTGAAACATTCATAAACATCAAAGTGTCCACTACTCAAATTGTCACCTGTGAATCTAAGATGTTTAAGAGGCATTGGCGGTTCTCCAAAGATGTAAAATATTTGGCCACTTCGGTACACTTGAAAGCGACAACCGAACAATTCAGCGGCAGCCATCAACTCACATGCAGAAGCATAGGTGAAGGGCTTAAGCATTTCACTCTTCTAGTGCTCCTGTGTAGTATAATTATCTCCTGTACCGTCATCAGTCCACACCTTGAACCTGTCCCAGTCATTCAATACATAAGACACAATGTTCCTCCGGATATCAAGAGTGAGCCTGATATGGCCGTGCAATATGTAACACAGAGAATGGAAAAGGCAGGCGGCATCTCTGGGCATGGAAACCACTCGGTAAGTGACAGTTCTTTGATCGATGGTGATCACCTCGATAGACATGTTAATGGGGGTACGGTTGGAACGGTAAAAGAAATGGGTACCTGAACAATGTATAAGTCTAAAATACCTACACAATAACTATAAGCATAATAAACGAACAATAAAACAGCAAAGAAGCCGTGGATTAAATAAAAAGGCTGCAGTTATCAGCAGGGATACATGAATACCATGGCGAAGCAAGGAAGGGAATGAAGAGACCGGAGCGATGGATGGCCTTATATGGGCAGGCAGCCAATTACGTGGGAGGCGTGGGGATGGGGGACACAACGCCGCCTCACATGGCGACCGAGCTGCAGGCTATGGACGTATATATGTATGTAAGTAGGATTCAGTTATGACCGTTACACGTAATATTTCGAAATGAAACCTGCTTATTTTTTGTAAGTAAGCTGTAAGGAATGAGCCTGCCAAATTTCAGCCTTCTACCTACACGGGAAGTTGGAGAATTAGTGATGAGTGAGTCAGTGAGGGCTTTGCCTTATATAAGTATAGATTCAATATATACTCAGCAAAAAAAGAAACGTCCCCTGACTTTCAACTGTTT
>JANRMT010062790.1:47813823-47845199 GCA_026402145.1 Polypterus bichir lapradei
GGCTCTGTTTGTGCTGTGGGCGGAGAAAAGGCTTCCTCTGCATCACTCTCGCATACAGCATCTCCTTGTGTAAAGTGCGCCGAATGGTTGAACGATGAACAGTGACTCCATCTGCTGCAAGATGATGTTGTAGGTCTTTGGTGCTGGTCTGTGGGTTGACTCTGACTGTTCTCACCATTCGTCGCTTCTGTCTATCCGAAATCTTTCTTGGTCCGCCACTTCGAGCCTTAACTTGAACTGAGCCTGTGGTCTTCCATTTCCTCAATATGTTCCTAATTGTGGAAACAGACAGCTTAAATCTCTGGGACAGCTTTCTGTATCCTTCCCCTAAACCATGATGGTGAACAATCTTTGTCTTCAGGTCATTTGAGAGTTGTTTTGTGACCCTCATGTTGCTACTCTTCAGAGAAAATTAAAGGAGGAGGGAAACTTACAATTGACCCCCTTAAATACTCTTTCTCATTATAGGATTCACCTGTGTATGTAGGTCAGGGGTCACTGAGCTTACCAAGCCAATTTGAGTTCCAATAATTAGTTCTAAAAGTTTTGGAATCAATAAAATGACAACGGTGCCCAAATTTATGCACCTGCCTGATTTTGTTTGAACAATTATTGCACACTTTCTGTAAATCCAATAAACTTCATTTCACTTCTCAAATATCACTGTGTGTGTCTCCTATATGATATATTTAACTGACATTTTTATCGTGACAACCAACGATTTATACAGGAAAATAATGACTATTAACAAGGTTGCCCAAACTTTTGCATCCCACTGTATGTTTACGACTTTGAAGTATGGTAAAATATAGTATGCACCAAATTGTTCACTCGTAAAAAGATTGTATGTTACAAATGAGCTTCACATGGAATATGCGAGTATACCAAGTGATTCCCTACCTCACTGTCAAAAGCTCTTATAGCATTTCATACTCATTTAGCTCAAATGGTGGTGTTGTTTTTGCTGCTCTACTGATAAGATGTGGTGACCACTAGGAACTGAGTCTGCAGTCCCACAGGGGGCCTGAGTCTACCATGGCTATAGCCCACTACTCGTTTATTCTTTGCTTTGTTTTCTGTGTTTGCATTTAAATTGGTATTAGCAAATCTAACTTGAATCTCATGCACCAAAATATAGAAATAATATGCAATCTTATATTATTTAAAATACTGTAATAACATGTTTAGTGTCCAAAAAGTCACCTTAAATACATTATTAACTACTAAACCACAAACTGTACAGCTGTTTTTTTTTTTTTTTTTACGAAAAAAAACTATAGCTAAAGAGAAGATGTTGTTGCAGGCATTGCAAATAAATATCTGATTAACAGATAGGGCGTGTTGTGTCTTGCAGCTTGTGAATATGTGTGTGAATGATGGCCAGCGCCTCTATGACTTTGCCACGATGGGAATCCAACTTGCTGGTGGGCCTCTTGTTGTCATCATAGGTCTCATCTACACTTCATTATTCCTGGGGCCATCTGCCCTGCTGGGTACAGCCATCTTTATCTTCGTCTATCCACTTTTGGTAATTTTTTCTTCTTAACATTTTGTGGGTATATTGAAAGTTTCACTTTTTTTTTTAGCGTGACCATAAATCATTTGCTCATGAAACCTAAAAGGTGTCTCAAACAAGACATGTATAGATACATGATTGTCCTCCTTTGTACTCTCAGGTAAACAGTGTATTTCTCTCAGAGAAGTGAAAGTTGTCATGCTACCAGTAGTGACAAGAACACTAACAAAATACAAAACTAGAGAAGAATCAGTCAGAAAAGATAAGGAGAGAACAATCGTCTGTGGCCACCACCTGCATAGCCATTCTGTTTTTGGGGTTTGTCTTGCTGTTGTCTCTGCAGTGCATGTGTTGTCACTTTCATTTGCACCAAAGCAGGTGAAGTTAATTCACAATCGCTTATACTGTACTTCCTAACTGGACAGATTGATAACCCTGAAGCTTAACTGACTTGGTGTTAGACTGTGATAATTAAATGTTCCCTTAAATTTTTGGCAGTGTATATTTTCACAATAATAAATAAAATATTAATTTCATTTCAAACTATATATAATATGTCAGTGCATTTTGATTGCACATGTAACTGGTGATTATCAATTTTTATTTTATAATTGTGCCTTTCTCAGCAACCTTCACTTTATTAAGTAAACAATACTCAAATGAGTATATACAGTGCATCCGGAAAGTATTCACAGCGCATCACTTTTTCCACATTTTGTTATGTTACAGCCTTATTCCAAAATGGATTAAATTCATTTTTTTCCTCAGAATTCTACACACAACACCCCATAATGACAACGTGAAAAAAGTTTACTTGAGATTTTTGCAAATTTATTAAAAATAAAAAAAACTGAGAAAGCACATGTACATAAGTATTCACAGCCTTTGCCATGAAGCTCAAAACTGAGCTCAGGTGCATCTTGTTTCCTCTGATCATCCTTGAGATGTTTCTGCAGCTTAATTGGAGTCCACCTGTGTTATATTCAGTTGATTGGACATGATTTGGAAAGGCACACACCTGTCTATATAAGGTCCCACAGTTGACAGTTCATGTCAGAGTACAAACCAAGCATGAAGTCAAAGGAATTGTCTGTAGACCTCCGAGACAGGATTGTCTCGAGGCAGAAATCTGGGGAAGGTTACAGAAAAATTTCTGCTGCTTTGAAGGTCCCAATGAGCACAGTGGCCTCCATCATCCGTAAGTGGAAGAAGTTCGAAACCACCAGGACTCTTCCTAGAGCTGGCCGGCCATCTAAACTGAGCGATCGGGGGAGAAGGGCCTTAGTCAGGGAGGTGACCAAGAACCCAATGGTCACTCTGTCAGAGCTCCAGAGGGCCTCCGTGGAGAGAGGAGAACCTTCCAGAAGGGCAACCATCTCTGCAGCAATCCACCAATCAGGCCTGTATGGTAGAGTGGCCAGACAGAAGCCACTCCTTAGTAAAATGCACATGGCAGCCCGCCTGGAGTTTGCCAAAAGGCACCTGAAGGACTCTTAGACCTTGAGAAACAAAATTCTCTGGTCTGATCAGACAAAGATTGAACTCTTTGGTATGAATGCCAGGTGTCACGTTTGGAGGAAACCAGGCACCGCTCATCACCAAGCCAATACTATCCCTACAGTGAAGCATGGTGGTGGCAGCATCATGCTGTGGGGATGTTTTTCAGCGGCAGGAACTGGGAGACCAGTCAGGATAAAGGGAAAGATGACTGCAGCAATGTACAGAGACATCCTGGATGAAAACCTGCTCCAGAGCGCTCTTGACCTCAGACTGGGGCGACGGTTCATCTTTTAGCAGGACAACGACCCTAAGCACACAGCCAAGATATCAAAGGAGTGGCTTCAGGACAACTCTGTGAATGTCCTTGAGTGGCCCAGCCAGAGCCCAGACTTGAATCCGATTGAACATCTCTGGAGAGATCTTAAAATGGCTGTGCACCGACGCTTCCCATCCAACCTGATGGAGCTTGAGAGGTGATGCAAAGAGGAATGGGCGAAACTGGCCAAGGATAGGTGTGCCAAGCTTGTGGCATCATATTCAAAAAGACCTGAGGCTGTAATTGCTGCCAAAGGTGCATCGACAAAGTATTGAGCAAAGGCTGTGAATACTTATGTACATGTGATTTCTCAGTTTTTTTATTTTTAATAAATTTGCAAAAACCTCAAGTAAACTTTTTTCACGTTGTCATTATGGGGTGTTGTGTGTAGAATTCTGAGGAAAAAAATAAATTTAATCCATTTTGGAATAAGGCTGTAACATAACAAAATGTGGAAAAAGTGATGTGCTGTGAATACTTTCCGGATGCACTGTACTTGGTGGTAGTGAAAGTTACAAAAACTACAAAATCAGCATCATACAAGGTAAATAACAAGCAAAAATGTAATTCTGTCAAAATTGCAAATGTCCTCCCTTTTAGTCCAGAAAGGTTCACTTTATTGTATGCAAGAATTAACATGTTAATAACTTGTAATGTGTTGGTCTCAGTCATGTCCTTGCCCACATTACACTTAAACAGGACTCACTGGATGTTGTTAATTAGCTTAACATGCATGTCTTAGGGGATATGGGAGGACACCCATGCAGACAGAGGGAGAACATGAAAACTGCAAAGCCCATGCAGACAATGGGCACTGGGATTTGAGTCTAGGATGCTGGGTCCATGAGGCACCTGCACTACCTATTACATCCTGATGCCTCATGAATTTTTAAACATCTACAATTAAAAAGAATTAAAAATGTAAATCTTAAAATTTAATATTAAGGCCTACTTTAGTACTGTACAGTAATTTTCAAAGTAAAGAAATGCAGGAATAGGTATCCAAACTCTCAATAGAAGAAAGCGGTTTTCTGACCTTAATTGGAAAGTGAGGACTGACACAGCTGTGACAACAGACAAGGAGAGAAAGTTCAAGGAAATGTAAAGCTCTGAGCTAAATGAGCACAGCAGGGTTTTGGGAGAATGAGAAAGCTAGTGTTAGACAATGTCAGTTATGTTATAAGCCGTGCTGGGTGAGCTAGAAATTACAATTGCGTTTGTAAGGTAGTAACAAAATTTATACTTGTATGACAATTCTACAGCAGACAAGAAACTGGCATACTTGACAGTTAACAAGGTTGCTGCCTGTGATTTTAAACAAATTCATTTTGAACATTCTATAGTCTTTAAGTACTTTATTGGACAATTGAACAGAAACTTTTACCAGTCTGTTGAATTAGATCATACTGCATGAGAGAGTCCATCTTTGAGGTAGGATTGACAGAATATGACAAAATGTGAGTTTAGTTGATACCTGAGATTTACAGTGGTGCTTGAAAGTTTGTGAACCCTTTAGAATTTTCTATATTTCTGCATAAATATGACCTAAAACATCATCAGATTTTCACTCAAGTCCTAAAAGTAGAAAAGCCAAACCAGTTAAACAAATGAGACAAAAATATTTTACTTGGTCATTTATTTATTGAGGAAAATGATCGAATATTACATATTTGTGAGTGGCAAAAGTATGTGAACCTCTAGGATTAGCAATTAGTTTGAAGGTGAAATTAGAGTCAGGTGTTTTCAATCAATGGGATGACAATCAGGTGTGAGTGGGCACCCTGTGTTATTTAAAGAACAGGGATGTATCAAAGTCTGCTCTTCACAACACGTTTGTGGAAGTGTATCATGGTACGAACAAAGGAGATTTCTGAGGATCTCAGAAAAAGAGTTGTTGATGCTTATCAGGCTGGAAAAAGTTACAAAACCATCTCTAAAGAGTTTGGACTCCACCGATCCACAGTCAGACAGATTGTGTACAAATGGAGGAAATTCAAGACCATTGTTACCCTCTCCAGGAGTGGTCGACCAACAAAGATCACTGCAAGAGCAAGGCGTGTAATAGTCAGCGAGGTCACAAAGGACCCCAGGGTAACTTCTAAGCAACTGAAGGCCTCTCTCACATTGGCTAATGTTCATGTTCATGAGTCCACCATCAGGAGAACACTGAACAACAATGGTGTGCATGGCAGGGTTGCAAGGAGAAAGCCACTGCTCTTCAAAAGAAACATTGCTGCTCATCTGCAGTTTGCTAAAGATCACGTGGACAAATCAGAAGTCTATTGGAAGAATGTTTTGTGGACAGATGAGACCAAAATAGAACTTTTTGGTTTAAATGAAAAACGTTATGTTTAGAGAAAGGAAAACACTGCATTCCAGCATAAGAACCTCATCCCATCTGTGAAACATGGTGGTGGTAGTATCATGGTTTGGGCCTGTTTTGCTGCATCTGGGCCAGGACGGCTTGCCTTCATTGATGGAACAATGAATTCTGAATTATATCAGAGAATTCTAAAGGAAAATGTCAGGACATCTGTCCATGAACTGAACCTCAAGAGGAGGTGGGTCAAGCAGTAAGACAACGACCCTAAGCACACAAGTCGTTCTACCAAAGAATGGTTAAAGAAGAATAAAAGTTAATGTTTTGGAATGGCCAAGTCAAAGTCCTGACCTTAATCCAATCGAAATGTTGTGGAAGGACCTCAAGCGAGCAGTTAATGTGAGGAAACCCACCAACATCCCAGAGTTGAAGCTGTTCTCTACGGAGGAATGGGCTAAAATTCCTCCAAGCCAGTGTACAGGAATGATCAAAAGTTACCGGAAACATTTAGTTGCAGTTATTGCTGCAAAGGAGGGTCACACCAGATACTGAAAGCAAAGGTTCACATACTTTAGCCACTCACAAATATGTAATATTTGATAATTTTCCTTAATAAATAAATGACCAAGTATAATATTTTTGTCTCATTTGTTTAACTGGTTTCTCTTTATCTACTTTTTAGACTTGAGTGAAAATCTGATGATGTTTTAGGTCATATTTATGCAGAAATACAAAAAATTTTAAAGAGTTGACAAACTTTCAAGCACCAGTGTAGCATTTAAGGAAACGTTAAGTAGGACTGCACTGTGAGTTAGAGCCCTTTGACCTGATCTTATGGTTATGACTTAGACTGTTTATTCAGATATTTACCTATCAATGTATTCATGTTCATAATCCCTAGATGGCTGTGACCAAGGTGACAGCCCATTATCGCAAGAAGTGCGTGACTGTCACAGATAGTCGAGTTCGGCTAATGAATGAAATCCTCAGCTGTATCAAGTTCCTTAAGATGTACTCCTGGGAAATTCCATTTGCTCACAACTTGCAAAGTAAGTATATCTATTCTATGTTTTTGTTTTCATAAAATGCTGTTTTGTATGGTTTTGCCATGGCTTAGTTATAATAAAGGCCATCAAAGTTAACAGGCTACAAGACAACTTTGTAAAAGTCTGATTTTGAGAAGGTGGAGTCATACTTGGCAGCCATGGGGTTCATACTCTGAACAGAAATCTAGCCCTTTCATATCCATAATTTACCTTTAACTGTTAACCTCACATGTTTTTAACATGAGAAAAAAACATGAATTCCTGGGAGAAACCTACAGTATATGGACAAGAGAACTTCATCTTGGAAACATACTAGTGAAGATTCAGACTAATGACCCTGTATTTTGCTGGGCTGTGATCTGGCAGTAGGCGCAGGGGTTAATAATGTACAGTACTTTTTGGTGAACCATTTTCAGCAGTGATTCTCTTGGCATTCATAAATCTGACCTTGGTTTCCTAACAATAAACAACCTTGTTCTCTGACATATGGCTGAACTAAAACTTATGAATTATTGACTTTCTTCAAATTTATCTTCTTTTAATAAGTGGATATTGTATGGAAGACCTTGGAACTCTCATCCTCTGACACAAAAGGACAATTTGGACACTATCAGAAAAAAATAAGTTAAATATCTAAGAGGCCTATACAACAATTGCAGAATTTGCACATTAATATAGTTATATCTAATAATATTAGAATAATTCCAGGAAATATATATAAAATAGTTATTGTTGTTACTACACACAGTACATTCCACCCTTCCTTGTCAATGCAGCAGCATGTGGCATCGTACACTCACTTCGCTGCACATATGGCTGTCTCTGGTGGATTTAGTCAGGCCTCTTTTTCCTCTACTTTTCATGGTGTGTTAAATGCTCAGCTAGATCACTTGAGACTTTATATCTGCAGTATGCTGGTATTAAGAATGCATATAACTTCACAGCACTACATCCTGTAAATGGGTCAGATCACAGTTTGGTGTTTGTTATGTTTTTTTATAAACTCATAATGCAGAAAGAAGAAATGAATACTAGGACAGTGAAGAGGTGGACATGAGAGGCTAATTTGGTGCTATACACCTAAAAAGAGGCAAAAGATTAGAACATTTTTATGTGAATCACTCAGGTAGAACCTTGAAGGTTTTATTCATTGTGTAACAGCAAGATGCAGAAGACAGGAAGATAATGAAAAAAATGATCCACTGTGGCAACCCCTAACTCAGGGGTGTCATACTCCGGTCCTGGAGGGCCGCAGTGGCTGCAGGTTTTCATTCTAACCATCTTCTTAAATAGTGACCAGTTTTTGCTGCTAATTAATTTATTTTGCCTTAGTTTTAATTAACTTGGCCACTTAGTTGTTTCTTTTTCCTTAACTAGCAGCCAAACAATAATGGACACATGATCAGCTCACCTGTGCCCATCACACAATATCTGAAAATAAAGAAAGGTGACGGTCTCAGTAAGGCTTATCTCTCGGGTCACCAAAACATCTTGATGGCATTCTTAGAAAAAACAGAAAATCATCAGTTTTGGAAATGTCTGCTGTGGCAGAATGAGAGCAGCAACAAGCCATGGAATTAAATAACAAATTTAATTACCAGCAAGAATCGACTTCTAAGAGATTGGTTGGAGTGAAATTGGTTGAGTTTGAAATCCCAGTTTAGCTGGTCATCTGCTGAAATGAAATGGAGTTTGAGGCCAGACTCAGCTTGTCATTTATTGGCTCACTTCAAATCTCATTTCTGTTTGGCTGTCATTTAATGAAAAAAAGAATAAATTCAGAGGATTAAATCCTTAAAAACAAGGCTATTAAAATGAAGGGAAAAGAAGTTAATTAGCAGTTTAAACTGGTCACAGATTAAGAAAAGGGTTAGAATGAAAACCTGCAGCCACTGCGGCCCTCCAGGCCCGGAGTTCGACACCCGTGCCCTAACTGGAGCAGCCAAAAGACGAAGAAGAAGAAAACTGACTACATCAGCTCCTGCACTGATAATGCCATACCTGCTATATGAGTGAAATGGCTTCCTATCAGTAAACCTGGGAGCACCAATGATTTAAAGGTTCTGTGAAACATCAATAAACAGCCTTCAGATCAGGGGAAGAGTTACAGTGTTTCAATTAATACTTATAAGAGGGCAAACACGCTTACAGAAGGAGGCGGAGGACAAATTGCAAAGGAATAAAGAGAATGATATTTGGATTTGTGTAGGTAGAATTATTAACTATAAGCACCTACTGTAGGTTGGTTACCAGTGGAGGCACATTTGTACTAATGAGTGAAACATCTTTGACTCAAGAGTTTTCTTTACACTTCCCCATCAGCTTAATACTCCAAACTCTAGACAGTCCACCCCTGGAAAGGGTTCCACTGCTATGGAAGACATCTTGCCCAGCCTGATGCCAAAGAAAGGTAACCATCAGTGAAATGAGAGCCTTTTTAGTCAACCATCTCAGACTCCAGGATTATTGACTACATGACAGACAGCACAGTTTATGCTGCTGTCAAACGTGGTGCCTATCATAGCAGTTGTGAATGCGAGGTAGTAGCTAACCCTGGTTGGGATATCAATCCATCACAGAGCCCACTCACACATGAACAATCACATAGGGATTCAACAATCAACCTAACATGGGAGGAAAACAGAAGCACCCCATATAGACACGGGTACCGTTATTCAAACCCAGGATGCTGAATGCTTGAGGTAAAGGCTCTAAACTCTACAACCATGTACCATTATTGAAAACATAAACTAAAACCAATTGAACTCAACATTACATTTTTAATTTTATCTTTTTTTGCCACAGTCAAACATTGTCTTAGTAACTGAATGACTGCGGAGGCTACTTTAAAGTGTATTATCCAATATTTGCCATTTTATCAGATTTTAATGTCAAGACATATGCTTTAAGTATGATTACATTTTGCCAATATTAAATAAATTATTTTTTCACCTTTAAATGTAAAACAGGAGATTAAGCTTCTCTTCGCTTCATGGATCTGGGGTTGAATCTTGATCTCTTTTTGTGTGCAGGATTTGCTATCTCCTCTTTTTCCTCTACATACTTCAATTTTCCAAATACATCCCACAGACATGCACATTAAGTTTAATAGAGATGGACGTTTGGTCTTGTAGGAATTATTGTGACTATGCCTGTGTATGCACAAATGCCCAGCAATAGTTACAGATCCCTTTAACAAATGGTTCTTGTGTTGCAGAGGCCATAGTCAATACACTGTGGGCTCTGTTTACTGAAAGTGCTTATAAAACAGGACAGGACCAGCCCCTCAATTCACTAAACAATCTCCCACCCTCATAGATTTTCTCGATTCAGCCTATGGGACCCAATTGAGGATAGGAGTTTGTAAAAGAGGGCTGGAAGGGACTGTAATTACAATGAATCTTCCATAGCACACGAGAGAAGTTACAACAGGCCAACATTGATAGAGGCTGCAATACCTCATTTCTGCATATGCAGCTTTGAAGATAATTACTTATGGGAGAACCAATGTAAGTCCAGAACCATGAAGAATGGCAGGAGCCATGCAAAGAATCCCATATGCAATTAGGTGGCAGCAGAGAGAACTGCTCTACAGTGTATGCCTTGTTGCTTCCTACTATGATATACTGGTAGCTTGGGGGTCTGGGCTGTCGATGTCTGGCCATTTAATACAAGGCCAGAGTTCAGGATTTCAGCTACAAAAGAGATGAGGACTTTCTTAGATCTTTCCTGATTCCTGAAGTGATAGCTGAGATTTTCCTGGAAGTCATTTCCAGGATTTAAGTAATACTTCGATCTCGGAGGAGGATGACTAGCAACAATACACATAGTGGGAAGAAGAGAGGCCAGAGAGAGAAGCTAAATGTTGAAAAGAGTGAAAAGGAGGAGATACACCTTTTTAGGGAAGTGTTGTAGACACAGCTCCCAATACATAGGGGTGAGCCAATATAGGGTTTTATTTTATCATTATTTCATTGTATCTTTTAAAACCTGTATCCTTCTAATTATTGTTTATTTTAAATAAATATTCTTGTACATTCTTTGACTTTGGTTTCCTTAGCCTCATGTGGGTTATAGAATGCTCTCAAGCCACATGCTATACTGAATAAAGCAAACCCAGAAAATGGATCAACAAATGAATGTAAAGATGCCATGTCATAAAAGACCAAAACTCTTATACTTAAATAACAGATGAGGCTATCTCCTAAATCCATGTCTAATAATGCCCTTGTGAAGTGAAACTTTATCCAAGTCAAACCCTCTCTGTCAAAGTCCAGGGCTCTCTCTTTTCTTTCAAGACATTTTGTTAATTTATTTTCACTACAGCTCAGAAGAGAGAAATATTCTCAGTCAGTAACATAAATGAAGTAATTGTTGTAATTGTGGAAAAATAAAAGCTCTTCAACATTATGCTTTTAATAATTAGGCATAAAGTAATGAAGTAGATAAACAGTCTGATTGGCAGCTTATGAGATACACTTAGAGTAGCAAACCCTCATGACCGGGAGAAATCCCCATTTATCTTAGCAGGCTTTGAATGTCCTCTTAAAAGAAGTGTATCAAGTCTTGAGATATAAAAACGGCTCATGGGAGTATAGTTTGGGTACTAAGTGATGTTTAGTTGCCATCTGTATATAGTACAATGAAGTTCTTACTTCCATGTCTCCTCAAAACAGTTGACAATAATACATTAACAACACACACAAAATTAAATAAAAATTAAATTACAATTTTTACTGGAGGAAAAATTGCATGCATATGCATTTCAGTAATACATGTTTGGATGTGGTGTGAAATGAAGTAAAATATGTAAGCCCTCTTATTTCTACCATAAAGTTATTGGGTATGGGAAAATAGGTGCAACTTATCTGGGCAAAAAAATAATATTACAAATTCAGAAATGGAAAATACAGGTTTTTCTAGGCACTTTTTTGGCCAAATTATTCTTGTATATTTATTGTGATGTATCATGATTAGGTGCATTAACACTGCGTAGAAACGGATAATGTGATGAGGTACTGTATATGGATGCTGCGGTGGGCTGGCACCCTGCCCAGGGTTTGTTTCCTGCCTTGTTCTCTGTGTTGGCTGGGATTGGCTCCAGCACACCCCCGTGACCCTGTAGTTAGTATATAGCCGATTGGATAATGGATGGATGGATGGGTATATGGATGTAACAAAACAACAGATTCTCCTGCAGTCAGGTTATGTTTTTCGACAACATGACCTAAAAGCTTCTTGCAGTTTCAGATCACACTTTCCCTGCTTTCTGTCTGCAGTTCATTTCCCTTCAGTATATATACTGTAAATATTGTCAAGTAGGTCCTTCACTATTTAACTACAAGAGCTCTTCTAGATTAGGAGAAAGATTCAATTCACATAGTCACTAAAGGATGTGGTTACTTGTGCTTTTCTAGACAGCTTCTAATTCTACGTATATATCTTTTAAGGGTCCAGTGGCCAGAACAGTTACTAAAATACACGGTCTCATTAGTGTATTATAAGTTTGAATGTAATTCCTCATTATTTGAAATTAAATAGTATTGATTATATATCCCTTTAACCTGTGGTTGGAATAAGGTCCTTCTTGCATGCTATAAAATGTGACTAGATGAGCTTAACATCAACAAGGGCACTCCACCATAAATACCTTTGCTCCAATACCCCCAACATTTTGGGAGCAACTAAACAAACTAGGTGAACCCAAAAAATTGCCATTAAACCAGCAGAGAGAGAGTTATGATTACAACCCTAGATCAGAAAAAGTTGGGACGGTATGGAAAATGCAAATAAATAAAAAAAAATGGTAGTGATTTTCAATTTTACTTTCACTTTTATTTCATTGCAGGCACTATGGACCCAAGATATGTCATGTTTTGTCTGGTCAACTTCATTTTATTTTTTAATATACATCCATTCCTGCATTTCAGACCTGCATCACATTCTAAAAAAAGCTGGGATGAGGGGAAATTAGGGCCAGTAATGAGATAAAATAATTAATTAATGATGAAAACTAAGAGGTATGCTCACTATTAATTTATGATTCAGGTATATTATTTGCTCTTCACAATATGATTGATTTTTAGTAACTTTATGAATAGTATACTGAGGCCTTTAATACAAAAAATCTTTGGTAACATTTCTGAGCAATATCATTTTCTACCTTGCAGAAATTCGTGTTAAAGAACGGGGCATCCTGGAAAATGCAGGCTTCATTCATAGCATCACAGTAGGTGTGGCCCCTATCATTGTTGTGATGGCAAGTGTTAGCACCTTCATTCTCCATATGTGCTTGGACTTCGATCTGAATGCCTCGCAGGTAAAAACAACTCCCTCCTACCTATGTACTTCTGTACTGCTTAATGTGAACTGAAAAAATCCTCTTACAATTATTCAAAAATCACTGACGTAACATCTGTCTAGAGGCAATGTTAATCTTTTTGCTGTTGACATTAAACAACTTATTTTTTACTGTTTCTCGGTTCATTTAAGTGTACCTTTGGACTGGCATGAAGTAATATACACAGTTTCTTTTCAACTCTTTTAAAGGACTTTGTCCTTAAAAATCACATTCCTTAAAGAGAAGACTTGTTGACATATTTCTACTAAGTACTAAAACATTAATTTGAATGGCTATACAGTAGCAGAAATATTATGTTACCTGATCCTTCTGTTGCAGGCATTCACAGTTTTCACTGTTTTCAACTCCATGTCCTTTGCACTCCGAATTGCCCCCTCAGCAGCAAGGGCTGTCTCTGAAGGTTCTGTGGCTATTAGCAGGTTTCAGGTAATGATTGAAGAATTAAATTTATACATCCTATCACATGTAATGTTTTGTTTTACTTCCATGCAAATGGAAGTTTGGTGATTGGGCTAAAAATTCAGTATCAGGTTACTGTGGTGTTGCACATTAGGGGTCCATGGCAGTGCAGATTTTAGTAAAAAAAACTAGGGGGCTTCGTTCCCTGCTCGCTTCGCTTGCCAACCAACCCCACCCCCACTCCCCCCCTTTGCTACACGCCGTTGTGAAGAGGGGGGCTGAACGCACCCCAAGGAGACACAGTTGCTCCTCCGAAACCCCTCTTAAACGGTGATACAGTGAGAAGCAAATACAGTTTTTTTTTTTTTTTACTTCCTCTTTGCTCGATCAGCTGCTGGCTTGCTGCTGCTGCTGTGCCACGTGATCTGATCTACATCTCGTGCAGCGCTTTGAACATTTAAAAGCCTGTACGGGAGCTGTCCTTTTGTCTCACTGCCTTGTCTCTCTTCTCCCCCAGACACCCTCAAACACTGTTCAATCTCTTTTCGCTGTTCCGTTATTTTGCCAAGTAATATTTTCCATTTGTTTGCGCTAATGTGATCTTTACTATCATTTTTTTGAGACTTTCGAATTTTCCTACTTCCATTATCTCTAACCTGCTTTGCATGTGTATCGCGCCAATGTTTTTGAATTCTTTATGACGTTCTACTTTGTCATCTACTCTTTGTCTTTTTCTGGCCCCAGGCGTGGTTAAATCTCATGGTACAAAGTCTTGTCTTGTGGGACGTGAAATTGTCTTTCTGAGAAGGTCATGTCTCGTCTCTCGGGACAGGTCTCGTTTTATCCCAAGTTTTTTTTATATAATACAGAGATAGTGCATCTCAGTCTCTGTTGGTGCAAACATATTTTATATTGATTGGTAATCTTAACCTGTAGTAGTTTTTTGAGATGTAAACAATCAGTGCCCTAAACAAAGAGTAAAATCTACTAAAAGACAGATAGATAATACTTTATTTGTCCTAAGGAGACTGACTGCTCATATCACTGTTTCCAAATAGCCAGCAACAAAACCAAACCACTCAATAATTTTTGTTATTGTGTACTGGCCATGATCTGCTAATCTCTACATTTTTCATATGCCTGTAATAGTGGGTGCTTGTAAATAGATGCCCCTCATTATTTTTTGGAAAAGCCTTTGATATGAACTCCTAACTATCGAGCAAAGCGCCGAGGCATCGTCTAGTGCAGTGGTTCCCAACCTTTTTTTGGCCATGCCCCACATAGGCCTCTCTAAAATCATGATGTCCCCCACTGTAACATATACCTTATTCTTATTATTACCTATTCAAAAAGTGAACTCCTGCTCATGTGGAGGATGCCCATAATGTCATTAATTTGGTCTAAGCAAGCTTCCAAAGAACATGGAAACAAAAGAGGGAAAGGGTAGTCGAAGTACTTACAAAGAAATCACCAAGAAATTGTTAAAAAAATAATATAATATGAAAATACAGCAAATACAGTTTTGAAAAAATAATAAGAGATGTGATATTCATAAATATAAAATAACTTCAATGACAGCTTTTTCTGTAATATTTTGATCATTTTATATTTTTGTTATATTGTAAAATGTTATAATCATTGTTACAATTCATATTATTTTAATGGTAAAAAAAGATTTCTAAGTAGAAAAATCCAAGCCGGTTGTAAAATCATAAATTAAAGGGTTCTTACCATCCCTTCTATGTTTATATAATGTATGTTTATGTAAAAAATAAAAATAATTTGTTTTTTTCCTATCATTTTTAACAGTGAATTTCTGTTTTTTCATTTTATAAATTAACGTACCTAAATTCTCTAACTGCCCCCTAAAAAATCAGATTTCCCCCCAGTGGGACGTGCACCCTATGTTGGGAATCACCGGTAGTGTTGGGCTGAGATTAGATCACTTCTGTTTGCTGATTGTCAGCTTTGTCAAAATCACCATTAATGTAGATAATATGTTTGTACTGTTATCTTTAGGATCAGAAGTGTAAGATGTGGTGATTTTTTTTTTCCTTGGATTTTGCATTTATCACAACAGGACTACAAACCACTCAAACAGCTAGCACAAGCAGTCGTTCTTTAAAGATAAAAAGTTACCTTCAGAAGCTTGGCAACAAACCTTTTGCTTTCTTCCGTTTATTTTTGTTTCTCTGCTTCACTTCACCAGCTCAGTTTTATTTTCTGTTCATTAAATTGCGTTTTGTACTGCGTACTGGTTCTAAAATTCAGACTACTACAGTACAAGTTTCCTTCCATCAATGTGTTGTTTACACTTTGAGGCTTCATTTGCATTGCGCGGTAGGGTTGCTGTAGCATGGAACAGTCCATTTAGCCTAAAGCAGAAGGGGGGCTGCACTAACAGAATTACACTGAAAATGATAGCTATAACATTTGTTATAGTGTTTGGTGTGTTTGAAAATTCTCAGAAAGAATAAATAAAAATAAGTTCATGCATTTTGTAATGGGACCCTCTGCATTTGTGTAACTTTTCCTAATGGTGAAGTTCACCCCGGCCAAGGAAGTCAGACCATATTAGCTCAATTTCAACTTTTTCAGGGGAAAAATGTGTTTGTCAGCATGGAATAATAATAATACATTTTATTTATATAGCACCTTTCCCATTTTTAATGCACTTACTAATGGCTTTATATTAGTTACATGCAACTTCACAATTGTTGAGAGTTTGTGAAGTTTTTTTGCTGAATAGACATAAACCACTGTGTAACTTAATGACTGTGAACAATCCCCACATCTGGAATTACATTGGAAAAGTGACAATAAATAAAATAAAATAAAATTTTGGTAGGCTTTATTCATACTAAAGGGAAATACCGTATTTGTCAGATACCTTGAATTTACCAGTATACTGGACACTCTGACACTCTTTTAATGTCTTGATATTGTCAGCAAGTAAAAGGAAAAATTCTAAATACTGTAAATGTTTTGCTACTTAAAATATCAGCAAAACCACATCCCATGTGTAAGCTTTAACTCTTCCACTGGTTGTCTTGTGCACAGAAGTTATTGCTGATGCCAGAACAGCAGGCTATCGAAGGCAAAACGAAAGATGCTGAAAATGTTGTTGAATTCCACAAAGTAACACTGATTTGGGGTTTGCTACCAGAATGGCAATCGCATCAGGGATTTGTAAACGAAAAATGGAAGCATGAAAACATCAATGACATTGAGATGTCACAGAAGAAACAGAGGATGGCATTGTGTATACAAGCAACTCATGAAAATGAAGCAATGAATGAGGAAAGTAAACCAAACACAGCAGCCAGCACTGAAATGGACAACACCCTGAATTCAACAGCCTTCAACTTGCAGCATTATTTTCTGCTGAACACAACACTGAATAATGTTAGCTTTTGCCTAAAAAAGGTAGGATATATTTGCATATATTTCTGGAATTCCTTTAATACTCTTTTGACAGCTACTACAGATTACTGTTATCAGTTCCATCCCTACTTTGATCCATGTAGTCTACACATAGTCACAAGGGGATGGAGCCTATCTTAGCAGCACCAGGGTAACACTTGACAAGGTGCAGAGGATTCCCCTGTACACATCCACGTACATTTATGCCAGACCAATTTATCAGTCTAACTCACTGCACATCTTCGGGCTGTATGAGGAAACTCGGGAGATCGTGATATCTCAACTTACTGTATAACCATATATTGTGTGCTGACTGACAATAGTCATGCTGGCATAAAGCAGTGTTTTAAATTAAACCTTAATCGAAAAGGAGCATTACATTGTATAGATCTTTTTAGTGATTGCAGGCTCAGAGCAGTCTAACACAGGTAAAATACAGTTACAAAACGCACACACATAAAGACACAGTTTAGTTTATGTACAATAAACAAAACCAATATAATCTGATTAAATGAAAAAGGATCCTAACTGTAATGTCAATTGATATTTTCTCTGATATATAACCAGAGGAGAGGGAAACAACAACAGTAATCAGCATCATCCACAGTCACAGTTATGGAGACCTAGGCCAACTAGCCGCTTACCCACTCCTGGACATTCCACTGGGCAGTATAATAGGGCAAGAAACCACCTTGAAACTAGAACTGTGGCAGCAAGTGCCACCGCAGGATACAGAGAAGAGGAGCAGTATAGAGAATGATAAGTAATGGTTCATGATTAATGTATTATTTATATTTTTGTACAAATGACTAACAAACAGAAATGCTATATAAGCAGCTAACCTACAGCTCTCCTTCTTTGTCAATAGGCAGATATTGTTAAGTTCCATTTATTTTAATCAGTTTAGAACTGCTTTGTTTTTTTGTGTTTAAAAATAAATCTGTTCTACATGCATATGCATTTTGTAATTAGTAATTTGTAAACCTGGTAATTGCATTTAACTGTGAACTTGTTACAGCACCCCCGAGCCTGCACTCAGTGAAGAACGCTATAAAAAAATAAGAGGAATTGAACTGTGTTGTGCTGGTGGTACTTCGAAGCCTAGCAACATCGATGAAACCTTACTTGATTCCTACCTCTTTGGTAGGTAATTGTATGAAATACAGTTTTTAGAACAGCTGCTAGTGAAAAAAAAACTAACTCCGGTATCCAAAAAACCCAAGAGATTCTGGGATAATATCCAAACTCCATGCACTCAATGACCTGGCTGGGAATCTGTGCCAGATTCTTGAATTGCACAAAGGATACATCCTGCTATTCTGCTGAATACTTCTCTTTGAAGTGCTTTGTATTGCATGCTTTAAATTTAGCATATAGATCAGAACTGGACAAACATCATATTTGTTCATCACGTGTATCTTGACAGAGGCAGCGCAGAATGTGACAATAACAGCAAGATTTTTGACTCAAATGTCATTGCTAAGTGCAGGAAGCTAACAAGGCTGCCTAACAGTTACAAAGCTATCTTGTTGACAAAAGCAATAATGACAAAACTAGTTATGTAAAATATCAGTTGAATTCTTTTAATAAGTTACTTATTTATTTGTTATAATGCCAAAATATAACTTGGAGTTTAAACATTGAGAAAATCCATCTCTTCTGAAACAGCAGAACTTTAAACCTATCTTCCCATCTAAATGACCCATAAAACTTCTGGAACAACATCTTTTGAACAGGCCAGAAGTAAATGGAGTTATTTGGTTATTATGCACAATGTCATGTATTTGGAAAACCAAAGAGAGAACATCACCACAAAAACATCCTGCTGGCTGTCAGGTGTGATGGTTGAAGAGGTGATAATTTGGAGTTGTGTTGCAGCCACGGGAACTGCACACCGGCACATCTATAAGCAAATGAGTGAAAGAAAAAACAGTCAAGGTTTTGGAATGCCAGGTCAAAGTTCAGACTTCAACTTTATTGCAATGATTTGACAAAACCATAAGCAAGCTTTATTACATATCTTGTAGGTGTATAGAAAAGCTATGATAGACAAGTTCATATTCAGTTTGTATATTTTATTAAAGTCCACAATTGAGGAGATTTAATCAATGCAGATGGCAAAACAATCTAATTGAAATTCAGACTCTTAACAATCACACATCACTTTGAATTCTCTAGTAGTTTAACACTTCACACAACACTCCAGCATTTAAAACTAGAGAGCTCACCTTGCCCCCTAGCAGAAAACTGTTACTGTTTATCACACTTCTCCTCCTTTCAATGTGCATGTTTGCACCAACGTGAACGTTGAACAAAAGTAGTCTGACATTACAGTACCATCATCATGAAGTACTAATTATTCAGAAAAGAAGCTAGGAAAAAAAAACTTAAATGAGATACTTCAAAAATTCCATATGCTTTAAATATTAATGTTGCTTTAACATATTTCATAATATATATTTCTTCAAATGTAAAATTTTGTGGTGTTATACCTAAGGTGTATGTTTGATCTCTGTCTCATTACCCTTTTCTCCCAAAATGGGAATTATGCTTCACTCTGTTAATAAATAAAATGGGAATTTCATGTAATTTCAGGGTAAATTAGTTGGAGTCTGTGGAGCAGTTGGAAGTGGGAAGAGCTCGTTACTTTCTGCAATCCTGGGGCAGGTATGTAGGAACATTTAATAATGAGTGTTGGCTAGTCTCTGTTCATCTACATCACTTACCAGAATCATACTTAGCCAGTATAGCGTTATTCTTTTAAAAAAAAAAAATTGTGATTCTTTTTGGTAAACACATTGTTTGTTTGACACACATGGTCAAATACACTTTACTTTCAATGCTTTTTATCAATAAAATATTGTGAAAGGGTCCTTGGTTAGCTGTGAGATCCATGAGGGATAATTCAATCATATCCAAAGGTCTTAGTGTAAAGACTGCATGTGGAGAACGTCTTTAATGACAGGTTCTGGCATGAAGAGGCCACTGTGGGAAAAGTATCCTTTCAATGTCAGGGAATAATCTGGATATAGTGCAGATTGCTACAGATCTTGCATGATATCCTCCATAACATCAGCTTTGTCCCTCTCCACTTTTGAATTTGTGAAATAAACATGTGTTAGGAATATGTTGATGCTATATTTAGGCAGCCACCGAAGTGTTACCTTAAAACTCAGCTCCTTAAATGACATTTTATGAATGACATGTAATGGTGGTTAAGTAGCAGTGCATGACCAACTTATGGGGCTCTATAAAATTCTCATGAAAATTTCATGCAAATCTCACCAATTTAATTCTAAATTTGATCTTAAATGATATTTTTCCAAGTCCAAAGTGATTACTTCACAAACAGCATTTATGCATTTGTAATGCAAAACTGTGTTCTAATGTAAAGTGTTTTCTATAAATTTTAAAAATTATCTTTCCCTCACTGCCTCTTTACAACAAGAGGTACTGGGGCGTGGGGCAGTACCGGAAAATAAAAGCCCTAAGAACGTGTAGATGAACTGGCGAAAATTTTGATATAAATAAACATGCCTTCCATTTTTCCGACATGTTCGTGAGAACAAAAAAGGACCTGAAAATAATAATTTTATTGCATATTCCTGGTACTATTTTTATTGCAATAAAAATAATTTTCTTCTCGCTTTTATGAGTTCTCACATAAATGCAGAAGTAAGTAAAAACAACACTAACTGTAATGCATGAAACGTTTACTAGGATTTTATCTTTCAAAAGGAAATCATACCCCGGGTGTGTGAAAGATTATTGTGGAAGAAGACTAACGCTGAGATTTCAATTACAGCAGTCTTCTTTTAAAATGGCTGAATCTCATAATATTAGTTTTTTTTTTTTGTTCAAGTATAACATGTATAAAACTATAGGGCTCTGTCCCCTGCTGGCTTCACACGCTAACCTCCTGGTGGGCGCTGTGCGCTAGCCATTTCTCAGATCTGCCGCTCACGTATGGGGAAGCAGATGCACAATTTAAACAGATTGTTATTTTCATGGGAATTCATACATATGCATAATAGAACTAACTATTTTACATTATAGCGAGTAATTGCCAGTGAGTGAATATCATTTCTTTCTCTCTAATAAATAAACCAACTTTTTGTAATGTTTGTCCCTGTGATTTGTTAATTGTCATAGCAAAAGCTATTCTAATGGGAAACTATAAACGTTTTAATACGAATGGCATGTCAAGATCTCCTTTGGTGTCGAATGTTATCCGTGGAAGATGTACTACATTACCTTTCTTGTTGCCTGTTAAAATTTTACATGTCAGAATTGTTCGAACAATTTTGAATACAACTAATCTTGTCCTATTGCATAGGCCATCACTCAGACATGAATTACACAATAACATTACGATACATCCTTCTTTCAACAATAATTTGGCCATTGGAAGACTGGACAGTATTAGTGGTTGTAGATATTCTATGGGATTTTGTAAGTTGATGTTTTTCATCTTCCGCAACATCACCACCATCTGTTTCAGCATAGTCTGAGTAATCGACGGACAATTTTCATGTTAATTTGTCTGACTTCATCGTTTCTTGGTGCTAGGATTGCCCATGTACTCATTTCTTCTGTTGATAACCCTTCGGGATGAAATTCTTCAATAAGATTTAGATATAATAAGTCCTCTTTAATTGGGAACTTAAAGTGAGGAAATCCTAAAAATTTATAACAGCTGAAAGCACAGGAATTGTGGCTAACAAAAGCATTCACATGAATGAGAGGTGAGAAGACCATGGGTGTGGTTGAAAATGGTCAAGAGGAGGGCAGGACTTGAAAAAATCTCTTGGCAATAGTCTCATCTCAAGATTTTCTTTTATAATAGGGAGATATGTGTGAAATTACAAGATGTGGATCAATACTCGACAACTGTCTTGGATATATTCTATACGTTTTTAAGCTTTTATTTTCCGGTAATGCCCCATTCCCCATTAGCCTCTATTGTAAAGCACCAGTAAGGGCAAGATATTTTTAAAAATGTATAGAAAACACTTACTTTTTAGCACAATTTTGTGAAGAAATAACTTTTACTTGAAAAATACCAAATTTATACTTTAAGAATGAGCTGTAGAACATGGAGCAGTCAGGCATCACTTCTAAGATCACAGAGCTGAAGGAATGGATCAACACTGATAATGGAGGTGGAGAAACCAGGCACAGACAGGTGATTCTGATGGTACTAGTTGGAGCCAAAGGGGGCAAGTTTATGATTTGTTGTTTTGTTTTACAGATAAGTGTGTCACAAGGTTATTGGTTCAGCCTTTACCTCAACTCAACTCACTATGTTCCTGTCTTAGTCTGTGGGTATAGAAATAAGGGAACTATTTTTCTATACTGCCTGTTTGCCTGTACTGGTGCTGCAATGATAATCTACAATAATATAAAAGATGTAATGTACAGTACATTTAAAATCATTCATTGTTTTCTGGTTCTGGATTGCCAAGATTTCAGTCCGCAGACTTTTGCAATTTACCTGTCTGAATGTCTTTCTTGCTACCATGTCTAATTTTAGGCTGATTCTCTATAATTTTTCTAGATGACCCTAATTGAAGGAACACTTGCAGTAAATGAAAGGGTATCTTATGTAGCCCAGCAGCCATGGATTCTAAATGAAACTCTCAAAGAGAATATCCTATTTGGAGAAGAATTTAATGAAGAGAGGTAATGAGAATAATTGTGTTTATTCCTGTAGATCTGGTCTTATTGCACTACTACTGCTTTTACTTGTAACTCATAAATGTTAGTTTATTACTACACTCTAATCTATATATATAAAATTCTTTTCGCGTTTGAAACGGAAATTACGTATGACCACGCAAACAGAAATTACGTATGACCACAGAACATATCATAATACAGGAACTAATCACTTCGTTTGTGGACGCTATTTTTATATCGTCTTTACGAATTGTTATTATTTATGTGAGAGTTATTTTACTAATATTGAAAAGAAGTAAACACAAATATGCCGATCTATCTCATAGAAGTGCGCCCCCACGTCGCCCTTTCCCAGCCCTCCTCTCTGGACTCCAGCGCTGAGCCGTCCACCGCCAGGCGCGTTCTGACAGAGAGGTTTTATTTATTCGTCCACGTGACTGTCGCAGAAACTGCCACATTATAACTTTTTTTTAATTGGCAGTACTTGATAGTAGAAGAGATGAGGAAAACAGCTTTGTGTCTTTCTACTTTTTAACTGCGCCAAGCTGTAAACAATATAAAGACGACACTGCCTTCAGCGGTGAGGGGTCATGAGAACAAAGTGGACGCTCTGAGGCGCGGAATGTCGGGCTGCTCTGCCGGGTCGAGAGTTTCGCAGTTTTGGGCGGCGTCCTCTCTTCTCGCACTGTTTGTGACACTTTGAGTCCCCCTTAGCTCATGGTAGAGTGGAAATCTTTGCGAATGAGTTGTGTGATCAGTGCCATTGAAGCAAAACTCTCTTTGTAAATTGCGCTGCATGACTACTTACTGTCCCTTAAGGTGAGTTCAGGTCATTAAAATCCCGCAACATTCAAGGTTGCTTTTGTGATGAATTCTTTTAAAATGATGGAGGGTTTACATCTAAGAAGATATACCGACCTCTTCATGTTAAGTTTTGGACTTGGGAATTGTTTGGACCTTCTACCCGTTAAGCACGGAAGGGCAGCGTCCACATTTCTCAGAATAATTTTTCTCTTAAATCACAGGTACATAGTGCAAGGTTTTCAGGCAGAAATTTGCTGGATCGCATAGAAAATGTAATTTCTATACCACAGCAGTCATGTAGCGCCTTTCGCAAGGGATCTGTTACCGAGAGATGATCCAAATACATTTAAGCTGCTGTTAGTGCTACTTACCTGTTGTTTTATAGCTCCTTTAAAATGTACTTTTCCCGAAGGCACTCCAGTACTACTCAATGTATCTTTACTTCTTACATATTAATGTTTTACTGTTTAATAATTTATATACTACATTTTATTTTTTTCCCTTGCACTCAGTGAGCAAAGCCACTGGGTAATCAGCTAGTTATAAAAATAAAATTCACCTACTAACATAATTCACTTCATAAAATTATAATAAAAATATATGGATGTTTTGATTACATATATTTGATTACATATAGTCAAAGGATTTAAGTTGCTGTATTGTGTAAATGTAAATATTCTGAAGTTGATTTTTTTAAATCTTAATACTTTACCTGTTTCCTGCAGTTCAAAAGACTAAACATAAAATACATGAGTTGTTTTAGGCATTCCAGTACAATTGCTTCAAATCTTGTTTCACTTCAATATAAAGAATGAGGGTGGTCCCAGAAACTGTGATGTCAAGGATGCTCCACCCACAAAACACAAGCACCACAGAAGAACAGATTATATCTAGATAATATAAAATAAATAAACAGAACAATAGTACTAAAATATACCTAAATAAAATAAGCACATGAAAAATTATTGTTTAAAATAAACAAAGAATAAACAGAAAAGGAAAATAAATATAAGACAAGGAGCACACACTGGCTGTAACTGCACATTCACACTGCCGATTCTGCGTTACACCAGTCATTTGTGGTCAAAGGTAACATGACCTACGCTCAAAATCTCTGACTTTGTAATGCAGTCCAAGCCAGGATCCTTTCGGAGGCTCCCTGGCAGCTACATACCCAGGCCGAACTTCTGAAATGCTTGCACATAAGTGCTCTCTAGCTATGGTTTTCTTTCTACACTCCGGAATAAGTTTTGCCATGCTTTTGCACGTGGAGAAAAGGTTGCAGGTGAGATGAAAAAATATGTGTTAATGGCACATATTTCACTTGTAGCAAAGCACCATTTGTTTCACACGTTTTACTGCAAATAGCTTCTCTTATCACTACTACAAATGTTTACTTTATAATTTTATTAAAAGTATGTTTTTAAAATACTATTTTATATTACTTGTAATTATGTACAAGGTATAAAAATGTTATTAAGTCTAATGTTTTTTCTGTCTTTAAAATCTATAATTCAAGCTTAATGATGTAGCTGTATGCCAACATTACCGTGTCCAGAGATTTTTCATGTTGTTTGTTTTATTTACTTACACTTAGAAATGTTAACTTGTCTCATGATCTACATCTTTAGGTATAATGCTGTTTTAGAGGGCTGCTGTTTGATTCCTGACATTGATAACTTACCCCATGGGGACATGACAGAGGTAAAATAATCAATAATATGCTACCTTTTCATTTGATTTTTTTTTTTAATTCTAGTTTGTTTTTGCAAAAATGTATCTTGATCAGTTTTAAAAATGCAGTCTGTTAAGCAGAAAAATAATTTAACAAACACATTGCTTTTTCATACTGCCAAAACTGATACACACATATTTTTGCCTAGAATTAGTAATCTATTTTACAGTTTCATAAGATTTTCCAGATGTTCATTCCGGAGGCTGAAACAGTCTTTTACATTTTAACATTAACTTCATGTAGTAGAGCTTTTGTTTAAGTTACAATTTAACAAATAATCTTACATAATGTAAAAAGCAACACTCTTTAACCGTTAATCTAAAAACTGAAATGTTAAATTTCAAATGAAGTTGCCTTTAAATAGTTAAGTCTACTTATTTTATTCTTTTTTTATATGTGAAAATGTGTTTCAGGTTGGAGAACGTGGAGCAAACCTCAGTGGTGGCCAGCGCCAGCGGGTCAGCCTGGCTAGAGCAGTGTACAGCAGCCAAAGTCTGTTGCTTCTTGATGATCCCCTCAGTGCTGTAGACGTTCATGTTGGGGCACAACTGTTTTACAATGTCATCCGTGCTGCTACCAAGGAAAAGACAGTACTGTTTGTAACCCATCAGATTGAGGTAGAAAATCGCATTCAGTATTCGAACTGAAATTTCGGATTTTTTGTTTTATTTGTATTGATTGTTGTAAAATGTTATCCCTTTACGATAAATCTTCTTTTTTAACAAATCTGTATGTAGATAAAAGTCCATCTTCTTTTTCTTCCACATTAGTCATTTTCATGTTCAGTCCTGGGGATTTTTATTCCAATCAATCAGTGTGTTTATCCCTGATCTTCTTTATTTGATCCAATTGTTTAGTTATCTGGCCTACAAATATTTAAATGCTTTTATTTCTTTTTCTGTATTCTTTTTAATTTACCCTTTGCTCCCTTAATTAAATCCTAAGCAATAAGCAGTGCAGAAGCAGGTGCAAAAACATTAAATGGTGAAGAAGACCAATAACTTCACTGTTATTTTTACTCTGCTCATTAAGAAGTGGTTCTTACAAATGGGCAGACAAATAAAAATGGCATTGAATTAACTGATCCACTTTCGTACTCAATTCTCTGAGCATTTGGGTTCACCCACCTAATATCAAGTTGGTCTTCTTTTTGCCATCAGAAGTGTCAAGGGTACACCACTACTAACACAAAATTAAATAATTCTATCCATCAAATAACAATAACAAGCTAAAGATCTTGCAATTATAAAACATTAGTTGGGGAAGACAGATATCTTGTACTGCTGGCTGCACTTAACCTATCATAGAGAGAGCTGACCATAGAAATAATTGTACTAATAATGTGAAGTTGACTCTTTATATCTAAACACTTCCAAACTTTTCATTTCTGTTGTAATGTCATTCAACAAACTAAATGTTATATTTGGTGCAAGTGATGTGTTATATTTTAGTTTAAAATCATAGAAGTAGCTGCTTGAGTGCTAGATTTGTTTTCCTTAAGTTAGTAACTATAAATGCCCAGCTGCGGACATGCTTGCATGAATATCTTGTTGATAAGTACATTTTTTTTGCAGTATCTAGTGGATTGTGATGAAGTCATATTCATGAAAGAAGGCCGCATTGCAGAGCAAGGAAATCACATGGACCTGATGAGCCATCAAAGGGAATATGCTGCACTTTTTCATAATATGCAACAAAAGGTGAGACTTTTTTTGTGAATTAACCCATAAAACAAGAACCTTTAATTTTTACGGCCACACACAAGCGTAAATAAACCTTTAAAACTCCATACAGATACAGATCAATGACATATTACTTCATATGTATCAAACATGACACTCTGAAACTACCTTTAGATAACAGAAACCTAAAATCAATATATGAGCTATAAACAAGTTTTTTTTTTATTATTAAAAGTTAACATTTTTAAAATTAAGTCTTATTGCAAGTAGGAGATAAACCATTTTTTTTACATGTGAAATCATGTTGTAGGACTTGATCCAGAAAGCCAAGCAAAACATGAAGCAGAAAACAAAGAAGGTGGATGACCATGTGTTAAGTAGTATGACGTCAACCAAAATCTTGCTAAAGCATAATCAAGCAGGTACTAATGTAATTAATGGCTTAATCATTTTGAATGAAAATAAATCGATGTAAATGAATTTTCATACAGTGAAGGTGAGTTGAAACAGCATATTTGCTAGCTTATCTAACAAATCAGCCTTTTAATCATTCCTTTAAAAATAAGATGAGCCTATGCTCACTTCCTTGTACGTTTCAAGATAAACCAGTTTGAATTTGATCAGACACTAAGATCAAATCTCAGAATAGCTCGAGTTATCATGTGAGCTTTTGTAGGACTAGCCAGTTTTAACTGTTAACACTACTACAAGACACTGTTAGCTATAACCCTGACCCTTTGCCATAGCAGAGTTCATAAGATTGTGTTTGACAATCAGTATTATGGATTATGTGTGACTCTAAGTGTTAACTATGATAGGATGGCATAACAGTAATACTGAGAAACCTCACAGCCACCGTAAAGCAACTGTGCTGGTCATATAGCATGTTTTGCCATCTTTACTACCTTGCATTTTATGAAGATGAAAAAATAGATGCTTATGGTACAGTTTATACATGTTACATGTGCACTTCTTAATGCACATTGCTGCCAACAAATGGGGTAGATGTTTTAATGTATCTTTTGTTAAACATTGAATCAAACACAACAAATGACAATCATTTTGTTCAAAGAGTGTATTTCTTATTCAGTGTGCAAAATGGTAATCCAACAAAATGTGTGCATTTCTGGACAGAATGTAATCACAAGTGCTTTAAATTACATTGACTACATGTTGATTTAAAAGTGAGTGTTATGATCAGAACTTACTAGGTTCTACTATGAAAAAAAATTAGAAATGAAATACTACTACTGAAGGGTGTAAGTAAACCCTGCAATAGATTAATGTCCTATTCATAACTTATTCCTGCCTTTTAATCAATCCTGACTGGAACAATGCATTTTAGCTCCCACAAAATAAGCCAACTGAGAGATTTGAAAATAGACGGACGAGTATTTGATTACTATAGCGGCTTTTGGGCTTTGACTTTGGGGTTTTAAAGCATGAATGGTGACTAAGCTTACAGTGTCCTAGAAAATCTTTTCCAAAGAAAGATGTTGGGTTGGAATAAGAACATTTTAAGTCATATGAAAGCAGCAGCAGAAATTGTCAAACCATTGTTTTAATTTTTTTCTGGTACAATTCCTGTTGATACTAACCAATGAAAAGGTGTGTTTTCTCATATTTGCATCCCATTTATTTATTTTTTTATTTTACTTCTATTATTCTCTTTTCCATATAGACGGCTTTCATAGTGTGCTCTTATGTTTCTTGCACAGATACATTTAAGGGTATTCACTCATTTAATAGATATAATAAAACATTTTATTTTATAAATTAATTTGTTGATTGCTTTGTCTTTCATTCAGAACTGAACTCACAAATACAGTAAATTAGGATTTGTTTTAGATACTCAAAGTAATGTAGCACAACATGGATGGTATGGTAGCATAATGGTTAGAAATGCTAACACATAATGCAAAAAATAGATGTCAGTATTTACTTGAGTGAAAGGCAATTGTTAAAGCTGAATGAATTAAGAAGTGAAGATGCTAAACTAAGATTGACTCAGTGCAAAAGACATTGCTTTAGTTGGAGGATAATAATAATAATTCTTTGCATTTATATAGCGCTTTTCTCACTACTCAAAGCGCTCAGCAATTGCAGGTTAAGAGCCTTGCTCAAGGGCCCAACAGAGCAGAGTCCCTTTTGGCATTTATGGGATTCAAACCGGCAACCTTCCGATTGCCAGTGCAGATCCCTATCCTCAGAGCCACCACTCCGCTGTTTTTGGATGCAAACAACTTGCCTTCAGTTTAACTTTAAATGATTTGTTAAATGTATAAAATGGACAATGGGATCAAACACCAGAGGAAGGAACTCTAGAAAGATGAAGGTCCATTCAGATTGCAGTTGATCGAAGTTTTCTGAAAACAGAGAAGACAGGCTTTATTGGATGTAAAATGTCAAATATTACAAGATGAAAATGATATACTCTTAACAGTGTTTTCAGTTTGGTGCAGAATGTTTTGTATTTGAAGATTTCCTGGAAGTAGGCAGAAATTCTAAAAGTTTAGAGAACCATTGTGTACTAATGTGATCTTTATAGCTGCTTTATTTTAGAACATTAAAATGAAACATGAGCTTTTACATATCAGAGGGTGGCAAACTGGTTAGGTGATTAGCACTGCTGCTTCACTGATCCAACATTCTGAATTCAAATCAGTGCCTTGGTTAACTCTTACTCGCTCTGCTTGCCCTCTTGAGGCCTGTGTAGATTTTCTTTCAATAACTCTTGCATTCCTTCCACATCTCAAAGTCAATCACGATAAGATAAAATTGGTGACTCAAAATTGCCCCCAAAGGTGGTGTTTGCATGACTTAATACTGCCAGGATAGGCTCTAGCCACCCACACATCTCTGAGTTGGATTAAATTAATTTTAAGATTGAATTTAAGTGCCTAGTATATTTGGTTTAATATTCTCCTATTAAGGTCTCCAGATCCTGTTTTGACAACAGGTTTTTAAACTGGCATCCACTGGGGACTGAATGCCAGTCAAAGCAAGGTTAGTCAGCTAACCATTTATAAAACGTTTTGGCAATCAGCAGAAATTCTTTTTAAATCAAAACATTTTTGAATATAAATAATATTTCAGGTTTGTTACACCTTTTCAGAGTGGTTCTCACACACTGGTTAGCAGTGCTTCCTCACAATGTCAAAATTTTTATTTTATGGTTGGTGTATATATATATGTATATTGTGAACGTTATCTGGGCACAGACAGGCAGACATGTTGTTTTCCACCACTACACGTTTATTTACAACACTATTTACAAGTTATTAAAAAGCACACACAAACCCCCAAAGTCCTAGCCACACACAATGCCTTTCTTCGGGCCACCTCCACACTCTCTTCTCCTGCTACGTCCTCTCCTCACCCGACTCCAGCCTCAAATGAAGGGAGGCGGCCCCTTTTATCCTCACCCGGATATGCTCCAGGTGCTCCCCGGCAATCACCCGCCGACACGCCCCTGTGTGGCGGAAGTGCCGGCTGTACTCCCGGAAGCACTCCGGGTGTCCCTACTTCTCTTCCCCCCAGCACTTCCTGGTGTGGAGGAAGTATTGAGGTCCAGGGCTCCCAAGGCATTGGGGCACCCCCTGGCGGTGACCATGGGCCCTCATGCCCTCAACCCGTGGCCCCCAAAGCAACCAGGGTGGCGGCCCCCATGTGATCCAAGGTGGGCGCACACCCTCCTCCGGTCCCTCAAGGCGTCCCGGCCAGGTTGTCGCCCCTGGCATCCCTGACAATCTATACTAATAAACGGCAAAGCCCTCACTCACTCACTGACTGACTGACTGACTGACTGACTCATCACTAATTCTCCAACTTCCCGTGTAGGTAGAAGGCTGAAATTTGGCAGGCTTATTCCTTACAGCTTCCTTACAAAAGTTGGGCAGGTTTCATTTCGAAATTCTACGCGTAATGGTCATAACTGGAAGCTGTTTTTCTCCATTTACTGTAATGGAGATGAGCTTGAAACCCGTGGGGGCGGAGTTTCGTCTGACATCATCACGCCTCCTACGTAATCACACAGTACGTAGAAAACCAGGAAGAGGCCCAAAAAGCGCTTTAGAAAACATGCATTATATAATTGAGAAGGCAGCGAAACAATAAGAAGCGAGCGAGTGATATATACAACCATATTCATGAGTTCTGCTACTTCGGAAACAAAGCACAGTGTAAACCTACACTTTAAATTAAGTTCATAGACAGGCTGCCGCTGGCGTTTGTAATTTAGTGCCTGCCCATATAAGGCCGTCCGTCAGCGGCAATCCAATAGCAAACTGCCACGGGTAAATATTCACGGGTGAAGGACTGTGCTTATGCAGAGGAAGATGAGATGGTCAGGGTGGTGTTTGGCACAAACTCAGCGAAACTGCGAGAGAAAGTTTTAAGTACCGGGACTTCGGTAGCATTAGATACAGCCATGGACATAGCACGACATGGCAACAGCACAGCTGGGAACCTTCGATGCATGTACACCGAGCGGCTCACGTGAACTGACGCAGTGCACAGACAAAAAGCAACAGTTCCGAAGAGCGCTGAACAAAAACCGAATTACACAATTGAAAAGGCAGCAAAAAAATATGAAG
>JANRMT010062790.1:47850199-47878893 GCA_026402145.1 Polypterus bichir lapradei
TATATATATATATATAGTACAGATAGGGCGCGCTATCGCTCCCTTGAACCCCTGTCCAAGACTCCAGACACCAAGTAAAAGTCCAAATGTTGACTTTATTCATACAGCACAGTGCACAAAGCACCCTCTCTTCCACAATACTCACTAAACACACAATAATCACACTAATAAACTCTCCACCACTCCCAGACGCGTTGCCCTCCTACCACCCAGCTCAGCTCGGCGTCTAGGAGCTCCCACAATCCTTTTATAGTCCCTGACCCGAAAGTGTTCCAATCCCCAGTCCATGTGATCTTCTATCACTTCCGGGTCAGATCAAAAGTCCTTTTCTTCACCCCGGAAGTACGTCATTTCTGCCGTCGATCTGCCTATGACGCACATCCGGGTAATAGGGCACATATGACTATTTGCTCCTCCCTGCAGCTCCCTCTTGCGGCCCCTGAGACATCCAGCAGGGCTGTGGATGAAAACTCCATTGTCCATAATTCCCTGCTGGTCTTCGGGGCACCTCCATACTGCAGGGAGGGCTCCATCTGGCGGCCTGGGGGTATTGGCCGGGATATATATATATATATATATATATATATATATATATATATATATATATATATTAGCAAAATACCTGCGCTTCGCAGTGGAGAAGTAGTGTGTTAAAGAAGTTATGAAAAAGAAAAGGAAACATTTTAAAAATAACGTAACATGATTGTCAATGTAATTGTTTTGTGACTGTTATGAGTGTTGCTGTCATCAAGGATTTGATTATCATTATTTCTTTCAATCAGGTTCGTATTTGGAGAATGTGTTGTGTTCAAGTTACATTCCGTGTTTGTCAACCATTGTAAAGATAACAGGTTTCATTCATTGAAGTGTTCACTACCCAAATCGGTACTCGTGAATCTAAGATGTTTAACAGGCATTCCTGGTATTAAGTTGTGGATTTGCCTGCGAATATTTAGCGGCAGCGTGTCTATGAACTTAATTTAAACTTAAGCTTTACACCTTACTTTCCTATTGATATGTCTACAAAGGCTTGTTCAGCTTCAGAGAGTTGTTCCTTTCTTACTGCATCAATAAACAGCTCGTCTTCCTCTTTATCTAAGACATCACACACTGCATGCATGGGTTTACCTTTCCCAGTCCTGCAAACTTAAGCGAAGTGGTTCAATTTACCACATTTTTTACACTGTCTTCCTTTAGCTGGACATTGACTTTTTCCACCGTGTGCTTTGTTTCCGCAGTAGCTGCACTTATGAATATGCTTGTATGCGTCACTCGCTTCATATTCTTTTGCTGCCTTCTCAATTGAGTAATGTGTTTTTTGTTCAGCGCTCTTTGGAGCTCTTGCTTGTTGTCTGCGTACTGCGTTCACAGTCAGTTCATGTGAGCCGCTTGGAGTACATGCATCGAAGGTTCTCAGCTGTGCTTGTGCTATTTCGTGCGATCTTGCGATGTCCACAGCTTTATTTAATGTTAGCTCAGACCCGACACTTAAAAGTTTCTCTCACACTTTTGCTGAGTTTGTGCCAAATACTATTCTATCCCTGACCATCTCATCTTCGTTTGCATAAGCACAGTCCTTCACCAGCAATTTTAACTCCATTACAAAGTGATCAAAAGTCTCGTTTATACCTTGTGTCTTCTCACTAAACTTGTATCTCACGAATATCGTATTCATCTTAGGCATGACAAACGCCTCGTAGCGGCAGCGTGTCTATTGGATTGCTGCTGACTGACGGCCTTATATGGGCAGGCACTCAATTACGTGGGAGGCATGGGTATGGGGGAATGCAATATAGGCAGGCAGCCAACTACGTGGGAGCGTGGTGATGGGTGACGCAACTCCGCCTCACACGGCGACCAAGCTGCAGGCTATGGCCGTATATATGTACGTAAGTAGGATTTAGCTATGACCGTTACGCATAGAATTTCGAAATGAAACCTGCTTAACTTTTGTAAGTAAGCTGTAAGGAATGAGCCTGCCAAATTTCAGCCTTCTACGTACACGGGAAGTTGGAGAATTAGTGATGAGTGAGTCAGTTAGTCAGTCAGTGAGGGCTTTGCCTTTTATTAGTACAGTATATATATATATATATATATATATATATATATATATATATATATAAATTCTGCAACGAGATGAGACTCTTTGGAAGATTTTTTCAAGTCTCGCGAGTTGATGTTTTCAAGTCACGCCCTCCTTGCAACCATAGAAAACCATGCACACGGTACTCTCACCTCTTATTCATGTGAATGCTTTTGACAGACACAGTTCTTGCTCCGACGAGATGGGATATTTCATCACAAAGGGTTATCAACAGTAAAAATGAGTACATGGGCAATCCTAGTAAAGAGAAACGATGAAGTCAAACAAATTAATGCCAAAAATCATCGATGGTCAGTTACACTGCAAGTTGGTTAAAGGCGTATCAATAGAATATGGTGAAAGAGTTGGTGGTGATCGTGCGGAAGATGAAAACATCAGCTTACAATACTCCGTAGAATATCAACCGTTAACACCGTTGGGTCTTCCTCCACACAAATTACCATAGAAAGAAGGATGTATCCAAGAAAGGTAATGTAGTACATTTTCAGGAGATAATATTAGACAACAAAGGAAATCTTGATAAGCAATTCATATTAAAACGTTAACAGTTTCCTGTTAGAATAGCTTTTGCAAAGACAATTTCCAAATCTCAGAGACAAACATTCAAAAAAGTTGTTTTATTTAATAGAAAGAAACAAAATCCAATCATGTGCAGTTATATGTGGCGTTGTCACGATGAAAGTCCAAACACAGAATCACAATTCAATGTGATATTGACGAAAATTTTATTCAAAAATTGGTTTTACTTAAGTTTTACAGTAAAAGTTTTTGCGTGTTAATTTCAAAACCAAAAAGAACGAAATTGTATTACACCACAAATAACTCTGACACAACGTAAAACATAATTTACATTCAAATTATTACATTTTAATATTGTTTAATATGGTTAATTACTCGCTGTAATGTAAAATAGTTAGTAAATTGTACATCTGCATCCAAATACACGAGTGACAGAACCGCTAAGAGGCTAGCACATAGTGCAAGCATGGGGGTTGGCGAGCGAAGCAAGCAGGGTGCAAAGCCCCATAGCTACTTTTAAAGATGTACAGTACTATACAAATATACTTGAACACACTAGTATAAATTTAAATGTTAGCGTAACAAAATACCATTCTCAAACCCACTTAATGTAGAACCAGGGTGTTGTAATGGCAGGGGCAGGAGACCATTCTGGTCAGACAGCAGGTAGCATTCAATTTATGTCACGGATCTTTCGTGTGGGATCTGCATATTTTCTGTGGGTCTTTCTTGCAAAGTCCCACATTATTCTGATAGGTTGATTGTTAAGTTTAGGTTAATAATGAGTTAGCAAGTGTATGAGAGAAATCAGAGGCTATGGTAGATAGGTGGTCATTTCCGGAGTATGGGACTAGACTGCATGTCTACCTCAGGGGTTGCCAACCAGCATCCCAAGCTGTTTCATTGTGTGGTAGGTGCAACAATGCGTTGTACAAGTGGATGCTCTCTGACCTGACCTGACATGTATGATTGGGGATGCACTTTGAAATTATTCTGACTGTCCCTTGCTGCCAGCATAGGTCCGGTGGCCACATAACTGCTGTGAAAAAAACAGGATTCACAAAGTAATTAAATCATGGATAAATTAAAGAGATGCATAAAAATTCAGTGTGTTTCAAAATTAGAACATTCAACTAAAATTTTGCATGTGCAGTGCTTTTCAATTTCATCAAAGAATACAAATACAATGTCTTTATTATTCGAATTATGAATTGACCTGAGTCACAAATATGAAATATTTTAAAATAATGTCTTAATTTGATAAAGGATTTTAATGTACATGTTAAAAGCTTACACATAGTTAATGTAAGAAAATATCCTGAATTTGTACATACAACTCATATTATGAAAAATATTTGAAAGTGCACAGGTAGAGAAAAGAAGCAAATATACAATTGAACATCTTGATCTCATGCCAAATATTCTATTCAAAATCAAAGGCTTCTAGACTCCTATATGAGATATAAGAATTACTGTAGTTATTGATAAAAGATCATTGCTTTAAAAGATTTTAGTTAAGCAGTTAAGGTATTTGAGATGGGTGTAATCCAAAATGACTCAAAACAGAGCAGTGGTATAGTAGGAATCTACTAAGTTTTTAAAGAGTATGTGGAGCCTACAGTAGTAAATCTCAGTAGTCACTGAAGTTTTCCACTAATGTGGTAAAACTGCACTTCATGACCCAGGGTGTCCAAGTAACATACTCTTGTGTACCTGATGATTTTGTTGCTTCCTTTAGAGTTTACCTGTTTCAGAATTTTTATTTACATAATATTCTTGATGTGCAAAATTAAAACAAGCAAAATGGAATATGATAAACAGAAAGTTTAACAGTTTTTTTTTCCTGCCTCTTGCAGATCATCTAATGAAAGATGAAGACAAAGGGAAAGGAGCAGTGCCATTTTCTGTGTACAAAGCATACATTCAGGCAGCAGGGGGTTACTTGGTTTTCATCTTCAATGTCATTGTGTTCCTGATGACTACGGGAAGCATTGTTTTTAGTACCTGGTGGCTGAGCTACTGGATCAAGCAGGGTGGTGGAGTAAGTCCCCTCAAGCTTAATTTTGTTATCTTGGCTCAATTAAGTTTCTGTGATTTATTTTTCAATTTATGTTCATATACATAAAAATCACTATGAAGACTGTTAGTGTTGATATTTTCATAACAAACAATATTTACCTGCCGACCTTGGACAGTGATTGACTGACTGACAATATTTACATTTCTTATAAACTTAATAATTATTTAGTAAGAAAACAAATGTTGTAGACAATGCAAACAAAAGGGTTTCTAAATTAGCATTATTCAACAAATAAAAAAGTAATATTGCACAGTACTTCAAAACTCTTACATTACTAAATCATATAGTTAAACTAAAAATTCACCCATCAATTTTCCTAAACATCTTAATGCAACAGAGGGTTGTGGGTGGCAAGCATCTATATTTAGGCACATAATTTTAAACTGGTAAAACTGCAATCTGCCCAGTAATTAGGTAAACTCCTTTGCAAATTTATAGCAGATAGTTAAAAAATGAATGCAGTAAAGATAATAGTTCACAATACTTTAAAAGTGAGCCATATACATTAAACAAGAAAGTCAGCTTTTTTCTTTAGTAAATAGATTGCTGCAGATTTTCAAATATTCACTAGCAAAAAGGAACACTTTCCAAAGATTTTTTCCCTTTAGCTTTATACTATGCAGTTGAAATTTATGCAAGCAGTTACTATAATGCAGTCACATTCTTCTTCTACAGAATGCATCTATCAGTATGGAAAATGGAACTTTGAAGAACAACAACATGAGAGAAAATCCAGAGAAGAATTTTTATATAATTGTCTATGCCCTATCTTTGGGTGCCATCATCCTGCTTAAAACACTTCGAGGCTTTGTTTTCATAAAGGTAAGGTAGTCAAATGTAGTAGTCACCATCGGTGCCATTCTGCATTAAAGGCCAGTGAGGTAGAGCCATAGCTGATAATATGCAAAAAAGTAACTGTTTCCCCTTGGTAATTTAACTTATTAAAATGTTTAGAGTAAACCTCAACTTTGCCTTCTTAAGCATTTTATTTTTCATTTCTCCATTATATACTCAATGTAGTTTCTTAACTAGAAAAAATATTTTGTTTTTTATAGGTGAAGTTGTCTTTCTAGTTTAACAATGGGGCTTGAAGGCTATTTTTTATTGTTTTTGATTCGCATGTTTTCACTTCTTGCCCAAGTTTTTTCCCAGTCAACGCTAAGTAGTTGTAGCCAGTACGATGTGCTCCTTTAAGCTTCTGTCCCACTATGTGAACATCTTCTAGTGATGTTTACATTGTCACAGACTTCACTTACATAATCTTAGTGAGTCAGGGCATGGCCGTGGCTATAGTGGTCAGCGATTCACATTAACAAAATCCAACAGTTTTGATTTTGCCTAAGTTCTCCTGGGTGTGCAAGAGACTTGTGTTTAAGTGGTGCAGTGTGTGTGTGTCATTCCTATGTTATACTGGCTCGCCAAATCGTGTTGAGGTGTTGCTGTTTTAATTTAGATAGTTCACAGCCAGTTGTTTTTCCTAAGCAGCTGATGGTAACGAGGCTCTCAGTTTACTCAGCATTTATTTGGCTGTGTTTTATTACATAATCACTCCAATAATTGGCAGAAGAAGCACAGGTATTATTAGTTAGGTTAGGCTTAGGGTTAGGGCTAATTTTAAGATAGGGAAATCTGCACAAATTAAAAAAAAATCTATTATGGCCGTACTAGAATTGATGATGATAAATAGCAACATGTTAAAATACACAACCAGTGCTTGAATTGGGCAGGTTCTCACCAGTACTCAATACAGGCACCTTTGCAATTCCTGCACAGAGTACCTCACCTTTTCTTAGTATACCTGTGAGTACCGGAGCCTATTGGCAATGTACCAATTATATAAATTGGACTGGACTGCCAATACTCTACAATGCTCTATGCAAGAGAGGACAGAGCCGACTGTACTTCCTTAGAAGGCTGGCATCCTTCAACATCTGCAATAAGATGCTGCAGATGTTCTATCAGACGGTTGTGGCGAGTGCCCTTTTCTACGCGGTGGTGTGCTGGGGAGGCAACATAAAGAGGAGGGACACCTCATGCCTGGGCACACTGGTGAGGAGATGGCAGGCTCTGTTGTAGGCATGGAGCTGGACAGTTTGACATCCGTGGCAATCATGGAGAATCCACTGCATCCACTAAACAGTATCATCTCCAGGCAGAGGAGCAGCTTCAGCGACAGACTGCTGTCACTGTCCTGCTCCACTGACAGACTGAGGAGATTGTTTCTCCCCCACACTATGCGACTCTTCAGTTCCACCCGGGGGGGGTAAACATTAACATTATACAAAGTTATTGACTTTGCTTTGCTTTAACTTAATATTGTTTTTTTATTAGTATGCTGCAGCTGGAGTATGTGAATTTCCCCTTGGGATCTATCTATCTATCTATCTATCTATCTATCTATCTATCTATCTATCTATCTATCTATCTATCTATCTATCTGTCTGTCTGTCTGTTTATCACCATGCTGCTTGAATTTTCAGGAGCCGTGCTCTTTAATTTAATGTGAGTGTATCACAACAAACTATGTTTCACAAGGGACTCACCTGGAGTACCAACACTTTTTCTTAGTGGACCGCCATCAAAGCTTCAAACGAGACAACCCCCTCCCCCCAACGCTGTTCAATGAAATGTTATTCTATTGCCATAAGAACAGTAATGACAGTAATTTGGTTTGGTTTCAAACACTATGCACAACTATATACACACGTCTGATGTTTCATTGTATCAGAGAATGTTTATAGTAATAAAAGGTTTCTAAAGAATTGTAATATTGCATCAAAATACAAGAAGGGTACGTTGTTGTTTGTATCGAACATGCAAAGTAAGCTGTGTTTTTAGCTGCTTTATTTGTTAAGTATAATATTTTGTAGGTGATCATGTCTTACTTTGGTGGAAGCTGGCCTGGACACAGACAGGCGGACACGTTTATGTCACCCAACACACGTTTATTTACACAGTCCATTATTTACAAGGTGCAGCAACCGCAAAAAATCCCCAAAGTCCTGGCCACAACACGGTGCCTCTTTCCTTCTTCAGGCCACCTCTTCTCCTCTCCTCCAAGACCTTGTCTTTCTCTTCCCGACTCCAGCCATCAAAATGGAGGGAAGCGGCCCCTTTTATATACACCCGGATGTGCTCCAGGTGCTTCCCAGCAATCTTCCACCAGCACTCCCCAGTGTGGTGGAAGTGCTGCCTGCGTACCCGGAAGCACTCCGGGTGTCCCTGCTTGTCTTCCCCCCGGCACTTCCAGGTGTGGTGGAAGTGCCGAGGTCCAGGGCTCCCAAGGCACAGGGGTGACCCCTGGCGGTGACCATGGGCCCCTACATGGTAGATCTTCAAAGCTCTGTACCCATGGCCCCCAAAGGAACCAGGGTGGTGGCCCAACGTGGTCTGAGGTGGACGTAAGCCCTCTTCCGGTCTTCCTGGGCATCCTGGCCGGGTCTCCACTCCAGCTATTTCCGACAATTTATTTTTTCTTTTTCTTTACTAGTTCTTGTTAACTATATCCAAACATTTTTGCACTAGGCTCTTGATGCTTGCATGTTCATTTGTTCCTTTAGTATGCTTCTGAAAATGTAAAATGGTGCTGTACGATCACTGTTGTCATCACGTGGTGTTGTTTATTGTGTCCATATAGTTCTTAGCACCTGGGTCTGTCTGCTGGTTGGCTTTTTTAAAGTTACAAAAAAATTAAATAAGATAAAACAACCCTGGTTGACCTGTGTAACATGCAGGTTATGTGTCTAATCCAATGTAATTTTAACAAACTTATCATATCACTCATCAAACATAATTGACCTGAAATGCAGTTCCATAATGTGGGCTCAGACTTCCTGAGAGATGTTAGCATATTTGGAGTCTTATTTGGTTTATTTTTCTTAGATTGCAAGGAGGATAATGGTCTTTATTTACATGACTTGATGTCAATTCTGAATGTCAGATTGTTTTGCCACACTTTTTAAATAGACAGTCTTTACAGTTAAGTCTTGTTTCTTTAATGTACAAAGAAACAAATGTGCTCATGAGTGACTTCTCAGGTCTAAGATGGGGTATCTATGGTTTTGTAAAAAAAAAAAAAACTTTATTCCATATTCTGTATAGTTGTCTATATTATCTATATGTTCACTTTTTTCCATTGAAAGGGACTCTTAAGTTGTTCTTTTCCCGTATACAAGAGATGGAACATAATTCACAACAGTTCCATCTCTTCTTAATTATATATTGCTAATAAAATGTGCCGAGCAAGATATACTGTATTTGGTTGAAAATAAAAATAAACGCTTTGCTTGATATTACAAGTAACATTGGTGATTGACAAGAATCATATGATCTGCCTTTCAAAGGTCATGGAGATATAAACAATTTGTGATATAGGATAACAGAGGCCACCAGGGAAAGGTTAATTCTGTCCTTCCAATCTATGCCCGGAGAATAATATTTTTAGGGCTACAACAACAGGAATTCTGAAGGATTTTTACAATGAGTTCATTAGGATGTAAGAGTGCAGGCACCACAGCAAAGGCCAAGTTTGCTTGACCCCTATCTTAGACACGGAAAGCATAGAGAGAGGGGAGCCTTAAAGAGCAGACAAGAAACCACACAGATTTCCTGACCTATAGGTGCAGGTACTGTGAAAACAGTACAGTGTGGTGTGACAGATGGCCAGGGCCCATGCCCGTCCGGGACACCCCTTCTGTGTATGTTCCAGGGGAGCAACCATGGGCTGCACAGAACCTCCCCTGGACCATTTGGTGGCAGCCCCTCTGGGTGACTGTGGTGCCTCAGATACCCGCAGGGCTCTATGGGAGATGGAGTTCTCCACAGCCCTGTTGGGATCCAGGGTGGCCACCAGGAGGTGCTGAAGAGGTTCCTGGGCCCATCTGGGCCGTAGTTCAGTCACACACGGAGGTGCAATCGGAGGCAGGTGGTCAAGCACCTGAAGCACTTCCGGGCGAACTTTAAAAGGGGCCAGCAGTCACCACTCCAGGAACCTGAGTTAGGAGGAGGGGGACAACGCTTGCCGGGAGGAATGGGGTGGAGACCAGTGTGTTTTGTGTAGTGCTTGTGGTGCTTTTGGGACTGTGTGCTGCCTGTGGGACACAGGGAAGACTTGCCCCACAGGTGAAGAAAAATAAAAGTTTATTGGCTTTTATACGTGCCCCCGGTGTCAGTCTGTGTCGGGTCGGTGCCTATATAGCGCCTTTGTTACAGTGGACAATATAAAGGTCCAGGGGCCAGTACTTTCCTGCTCTTATGCTTTTCCACTGTAGGGCAGCACATGTCACTAACTACAAAGAGCAGGACTGTGTTGTTCATTTGAGAAGATAGACTGTTGGCTACCTAGACAAGCTTGATATTTCAGAGCTTCACATGACTAATTGATTCCAAAACACAAGGAGAGTTTAAATTGGGTAGTTCTAGCCTAGCAACCCCCAAGACCTTAAACTAGGAACTGATTCTGGAGCTTAATATGTACAGTAACTGACATTGGGAGTTACTTTAAAGCCACCTCTGGCCAGCATTAAGTTGAGTCTAGAGGTCAGAAGATTGTTGGAGCAAAGGTTTACTGTGAAGTAAAGGATAGGCCATGGTCATGACAGGGAGAGAGAGAGAGAAGAAAGAGGTGGTAGGAAGGTAGGACCAGCGATGGCCTTATTTTGTGTATTCCTGCAAGCTTCTTATTTTCCAACTCTTTGACACATCCACTGTATATGTATGCTTTATAATAATAACATAAAATCCTTTTTTATCCTATCTTTGGCTTGGACCAGGTAAACATCCTCTTTCTTACAACAGCTTTCACATGTATAGCTCTTACCAGGTTGCAAAGATTAGATGTGTTTATGAAATTGAAAGAATCCAGTCCAAAATACAAATAAGTATATTAAAAGTTCCTTCCTATAATTATTATTATTACAGCTAAAATAGGCAGTTTTGTGTTACTTTGACTTGCAGAGTACCCTGAAGGCCACCTCCAGACTACACGATTTACTCTTTGAAAAGATACTCCACAGTCCAATGAGTTTTTTTGAAACAACTCCACTTGGGCGCATTCTCAACAGGTTCTCTAAGGACATGGATGAAGGTATGGAAATTCTAAAAAGTACACTTCGCTCTAACGTAAAACTTACCGAATATGTTCCCTTTTTAGCAGGAAAGATTTCGATTTAAGACAAGGTGACTTCCATGTTTCTGAGGCATGCTTCTGACAACAAATGTAAATTGGAAATAACACATTTTATCACAGATTCCTGGTACTATTTTTGTGAAGAAAGGTTGCTTGTTTGTCTGCCTGCAGTGGGCACCATGAGTGGAGTTTTAAAATCTATACTTTTTATCTATGTTTAATTAATCATGATTAAATTTTTTAATCGTACATTAGCCCTAATTTATAACTTATTCACATATGACTGCAAGCCTAATGTTCAGCAGCCATTACTCCTGCGTCCAAATGATAAACTCTCTTTGCTCTTCCTTAATTAATTGTGTTTAAATGCTAGTTGGATATTAGAGAAGGCTTTGTAATTGTGTTAGCAAAGTTGATGCTATTTTTTTTTAACTCAATCAATTTCTAAACCAACAGAATGGTACAGTGGGTACGGAAAGTAGACCCCCTTCAATTTTTCACTCTTTGTTATATTGCAGCCATTTGCTAAAATCATTTAAATTAATTTTTTTTCTCATTAATGTACACACAGCACCCCATATTGACAGACAAAAAAAAAGAATTTTTGAAATTGTTGCAGATTTATTAAAAAAGAAAAACTGAAATATCACATGGTCCAAAGTATTCAGACCCTTTGCTCAGTATTTAGTAAAAGCACCCTTTTGAGCTAATACAGCCAAGAGTCTTCTTGGGAAAGATGCAACAAGTTTTTCACACCTGGATTTGGGGATCCTCTGCCATTCCTCCTTGCAGATCCTCTCCAGTTCTGTCAGGTTGGATGGTAAACGTTGGTGGACAGCCATTTTTAGGTCTCTCTAGAGATGCTCAATTGGGTTTAAGTCAGGGCTCTGGCTGGGCCATTCAAGAACAGTCACAGAGTTGTTGTGAAGCCACTGCTTCGTTATTTTAGCTGTGTGCTTAGGGTCATTGTCTTGTTGGAAGGTAAACCTTCGGCCCAGCCTGAGGTCCTTAGCACTCTGGAGAAGGTTTTTGTCCAGGATATCCCTGTACTGGATGGATAGTTCATGTTTTTTGATTGTAATAACTAAACATCATTAAAGGAAAAAGAAAAATATATCTGCAATATTTTACATATACAAAAAAATAATCAAATTAAGTGTCTGTAGTTATTTTATGTTTAGCAGCCAGAATCACCTGATATGGCATCTTAGCACAGCAAATTGCAAAGAGTTAAAATCCTAGTGTTGATTTGTTTATTGACATTTATGGTGATCTTCATATTAATCTTTCCTGCTATACATTATACAGTGTTAGATTAATTCCAAATCAAGTATTTTATAAAATAAAAAAGTAGTATCACATTTGGTTGTTCACTGAAATAGCAGCTTCTCTTATGTGAGGTGTGGAGGCAGAGTGATGTTATAGCATTGATTTCTATTATATTTTCAACATTTTAAGTAAATTTTGTTAAATATCTTCTTTAAGTTATGTTAAGTGGTTTGTTTGTTTATGTGATTACATAATAAAAATAGTGAACTACTTATGTGTGTCCAGCGTGCTAATGGGAGTTTAACAGGAAGCTAAAGTGACTATTAACACATTTGAAATGCACACCAAAAAGTGCTACAGTTAGCCTCTACTAGTGTTATTGCCAAACTAAGTAGTGAAGTTTAGGGGGCAAGACAGCATGTTCAGTAGGAAAAACACTTTACAGATCCAGCATCCTGGGCTTGAATCCTACAACTTTTTGCCTGCTCTGCATTTGCACTTCCTTCTTATAACCGAATTCCCAAAGACATGCTGCGTGGTGAACTGTGCTGGCAAAGGAGGTTCTTCTGCTCTGACCACCTGCAACAATGAATGGAATGAAGTACTTTTGAAAATGTACTTGTTCATTGCTATTTATACACTATAAAGTGTTGAATAAGTTACACTTTGGTAGTGTGAAAAGTTTAACTACCCAATTTCAAAAGTGTTAATTTTACACTTTCCAGTGTAGAGTCATATGTACACTGGAAACATGTGAGATTTTACACCTACTATAACACTTAAATACTTTTCGATATTCTGTGTGTGGTAATGATCTGGAAAATGTAGATCTGATTGCATATTTAAAATATATGGCTATGCGGAGTTTTAAATAAATGTTAGATCTCATTATCGGCATAAAATATGTGACACACACTTATTTTAACTTTATATTTCAACACCAGTCATCTTTTAACAGTTAGATTATAATAATATTAATACAGTATATTGCTGACATTCATCTTACTTTTAAAACATTTAACAGTCTGAATGAACAAAATGCATTTGTCTTTGTTATCACTGCATGAGATGCTGAATAGATTCATTAGAATTCTAGCGTAAAGTTTGTCTTAACTGTACTCCATCTGCAATAATCAAAACTTTAGCTTAACTCCAATGTCACATAATTAAAAATCAAAACTTGCCTCTTTGTGACTGCCATTTAATAGATGTGAATAAAAAAAGATAGTATTATTGACAATCAGATACCATGGCAGCCATAATAATAATAATAATAATAATAATAATAATAATAATAATAATAATAATGGCTAAAAAAGAATTTGACAGTGTCCCACACGCATGGCTAGTACAAATAATAAACTTATACAAGATATATCCCATACTCGTACACTGCTTACAAACACTATTGGGACAATGGAAAACAACACTACATGTATGTATCAACTACACGTCAATACACACAGACTCAGTACAAAAAAGATGCAGCATTTTCCATGGAATCTCTCTTAGTTCCCTCTCTGGTTCTGTCTTGCTTACAACCCATTATGAAAAAGATTAAACAACACGTAATATGGATACAAACTCAAAAACCAACAACAGCAATACATCCTATTACATTGGTTCCATATTGAAGAAAAAAAAAGATATATGCAGGGATAAGCAAACAATTGCAACAATTACTAGAAATAACTGAAATGTATTCACTACACATATATGTAAGGTTCGGACAGGACAAATGTAAAACAATTCATGTAGAAAAGAGAATTTGGGTATACCCTTGAAGATGCAACCAAATAGAACCCATGGTAGATGGTGAACTAAACAAAAATGGCGAGTTCCAAGAGGACAGAAATATAACATAAAACACATTAATTATACTCTTACACAAAAGTACACACCTCATCTTTCACAAACACTAAAAACACAAACACTATACACAGAACACAAACACCATCACACCAAAGCAGCCATAGAATGACTCACTCTTCCACATGCCAAGGAAGGAATGGCTGTCATAGCTATAATTAATTTACAAAACACGCAGATTAATCATTTAATTCTTCCACACAAAAAAGCATACATCAACACTCCACAAAGCAATAGTTCACACAAATAGCCAACTAAACACCACTTAACCTACATACTACAGACAACAGCACAGAGAAAAAAAACCACATGGCCTAAAACACAAGCATAGACCCAGAAAACATTCTATTGGCAGACATCCTTTTGAGCTTGATTGGCCTTGTGTGGATAAGATTGCATAAAATAACTGGCTAAGTTATGGTGATACTGTATATTTGGCAGAACAGAAGGGTTTACTCTATCCAGACATAGTTATAAACACTACAAACTACAGAAAATATAATCTTAAGTATGCTAATATTACAGAACATACATGCAAATACTACCACAAACAGAAAGAAACAGCCTGACGCCTCGCATCACATTGTAAACTACTGACACATACAGACAACATGCAGAGACATAATCAGATAGCAAACATGAGACATCATGAACTGGCACTGTAACACAAAAGGGAGACACATACAGACCAGATTATAACTGTACCCTAACCACAGTACTAGATAATGCCACACACAAAGTGTACTGGGACAGAACTATACTAACAGACAAAACTTTTCACCATCACAGACCTGACATAACACTGGTAGACAAACAAAATAAAACTGGATAGAGTATTGACATTTCCATACCAAACACAAAAAATGTACAAAATACACAGTCAAATACTGTAAGTGCACAGAACTGACAGAAGAAATATGACACATGTGGGCAATGGACAAGTTGATCATTGTGCCCATTGTTGTATCCACTACTGGTGTCATTCCATATACACTATACAAATGCCTACAGGCATTCCTTATAAACCAGTCTTCTTCCTCTTCATCTTTTCTCACTTATATTTGGTGTCGATGTTTTTGATCAACCTTCTCCAAACAGCTCGGTCCAGCACATCTTCCCTAGTCAAGCCCTTTTCCTTCAGATGTTCTTTTACTTTATCCACTGCCCTCCGCTTTGGCCCCTCTCTCTTTCTCTTAACCTATACTTCCATTCCCATCACTTTTATGTCCACATATTCACTGTCTCTCCTCATCACATGTCCATACCGCTTTAACCTACTTTCCTGTACTTTCTTAGGTATCTTTCCCATTTTTGTCGTACATCTGATTTTCTCATTTCTAATTCTATCCTTTTTTGTAATGCCACACATTCATCTTAAAATTCTCATTTCTGCCACATCTAACTTCTTCTTCTGCGCTCCCGTTACTGTCCATGTCTCTGTTCCATACATCCTTGCTTGTCTTACCACTATCTTAAAAACTTTACCTTTAATCTTTGCCTTAATTCTTCAGATACACAATACTCCTGATACATTCTTGCAGTTGTTCCAGCCACACTGCACTCTACAGGTTATCTCTGCATCTAGCTTTCCATCTCAGGCTACCAATAATCTTAGATATTTAAATGTATTCACTCTTTTCAATAGCTCTCCCTGCAGGCAAACTTCTGAATTCTGATCATGGATCCTCTTACATTCTGTCTTCTTCCTATTTATCTTCAACCCTCTGTATGTTCCAAAGCCCTTCTCAATTCTATCAACTTCTCCATTTGTTCTTTTTTGGAACTACACAACACAATGTCATCGGCAAATACACATATATGTAAAACTGCAGAAGCATTTTAAATTTATGTGTCAGAGTGAGGAAATTCCTTAACACAAACACAATCTCCTAAAATGTATACACATGTAAACACACCACAAAAAACTGTCCAAACCTTGGGCCTAGGTCCAATTTAGCAGTAACAATACATTTTGAATAGTAAATAATAATAATAATAATAATATCAATAATAATAATAATACACACTCAACTTCATAGACAAAAGTTTGAATATTTATAAAAATGAATGTATCTATGAACTAAAATGGACAACTGAAATTGACAGATTTAATAATAACTTTCCATATTATTCAAGTAAATTCAATTTGGACTTTAACTGCTATATAAAGTTTTTTAGTAAAAAAATTTTTATAATTATTATTACAGAGACAGCTACTGTAACTAACTTTAATTGATCTGATATTAAGCTGACACTAGAGTGCTTCTCCCTCTCTTGCCTCTTTCATTTTTTTAGAGCATCATTAAATAGAATACTTAAAAAAATGGTATAAAATATTTTTTGACAATTTAATATATATATTTTTTTATTTTGTTAGCACATACTATGTACTGATAACATATTTTTCCTGTTCTTTGTGCTCTCCACAGTGGATGTGAAGCTGGCTATGCAGGCCGAGTTACTTCTTCAGAATCTCAGTCTTCTTGTGTTTTTCCTTGGAACAATCAGTGCTGTCTTTCCATGGTTCCTTGTGTCCTTGGTACCAGTTGGCATTTTCCTTTACCCTATTAATAAAATATTCAGGTAACCAAAAAGCAGATTTAATCTTGGGGTCTTACATATACTTGAAAATATTTGACAAAATACACAGAGGTTCTACACATTTGTGTAATTTTACTAAAAGATTATTTTTCAAAAGTGAAGGCTAATATTGATTATTTAACAAAGTTACAAATATGAAAACAAATACACCTATACATGCAGTAATTATATATACTATTGCCTATGTATGACAAATATATACAGTAATGGTCAACCCATTTTCAAGGGCTCAAAAGTATTTGGACAAATTAACATAATCATGAATATAACTATTATTTTCACTATTTGGTTGAAAATCCTTTGCCATCATTGACCGCTTAAAGTTTGGAACCCATGGCCTTCTCCAAGTGCTGGGTTTTCACCATACTGATGCTTTGCCAGGCCTTTTCTGCAGCTGTCTTCAAGTGTTGCTTGTTCATTGGACTTTCTGCCTTCAGTTTTGTCTTCAGCAAGTGCAATGTCCAATTGGGGTGAGGTCAGTTGATTGACTTGGTCATTGACGAATATTAAACTTCTTTGCCTTGAAAAGCACTTGGTTTGCTGTCACAGTATGTTTTGGCACATTGTCCACCTGTATTGTGAAGTGTCGTCCTATCAGTTTTGCAGAATTTGTCCTACAGCTTTTGCCAACAGTCATACCATCAGTAAATACCAATGACCCACTTCCATTGGCAGTCACACATGTCCATACCACAACACTGCCTCCAACATGTTTTAAACATGATCTGGTATGCTACAGATCATGAGCCATTCCTTCTCTTCTCCAAATTATTCCCTATCTATCATTCTGGTACATATTGATCTTAATTTTATTTCTCCAAAGAAAACTGCTTTTAAAACTGGACTGCCTCTTTTTTATATTTTCTGGCAAAGTCTAATCTGTCCTTCCTATGCTTAAGGGTTATAGTTTGCACCTTGTGGTAAACCCTCTGTATTTACTTTCATGAAGTCTTCTCTTGATCGTAGACTTTGGCAATGATGGGCCTACCTCCCAGAGAGTGTTCGTGGTTTGGCTAAATGTCGGGAATGTGTTTTTCTTCACCAAGAAAAGAATTCTGATCATCTTGTGCATTTGCCTTCCATAGTTGTCCTGGCCTTCTGGTGTTGCTGAATTCACCAGTGTGTTCCTTCTCTTTAAGAATGTACCAGATGGTTGATTTGACACTCCTGGTGTTTCTGCTATCTTTTGGATGTGTTTGTCTTGTTTTCTCTGCCTAATGATGGCCTGTTTTTACTTGCATGGACAGCTCTTTGGACCTTATATTGAGAGTTAACAGAGACAGCTTCCAAATGCAAATTCCACACTTAGAACCAACTCCAGACCTTCTACCTGCTTAACAGTTAATGAAATAATGAGGGACCTGCTCACACCTGGCTATAGAACAGCTTGTCAGTCAATTGTCCAAATACTTTTGAGCCCCTGAAATTATGGAGACCAGGTATAAAAATGTCTGTCATTCCTTAAATGATTATATGATATTTCTGCCAAGCCCTTTGAATTAATGCTGAAAGCCTACACTTCAGCCACATAATTATTTCTTCATTTGAAATCTATAGTGATGGTGTATAGAGACAAAATTATGAAAATTGTATCGCTTCCCTAATACTTATGGATCTAACTGTATATGAATGCATAATACAAAATCTAAGAAGTCCTTAAGTCATTTTCGAGAATTACAGTACACACAAATATACAGGCAAAGTACAAATTACATTTTTAAATTATAAATATAAAAGCATCTGTTCAATGGACCTAACATAAAGGCCCAAAACAGGAATCAGAATAATCATATATTAAAATGTATCAAACAACAGATGTTATCTACTTGGTCTCAACATGTGAGCTGAAGATATTCTCCTTCAGCTTAAGTTTGACTACAACAACTGTCACACTACTGTTACGCTGTTAACAACAGAAGCTGAAACACATGGGGCTGCTTGCAACAGCAGCACAATTTTACATCACTGCATATCTGCCATGTCAACAGTCAGATGTGAAAGAGATAATTATGAAAGGTGCAAACTTTTCATTTTAATCAGATGTGACATGGCTGCTTAATAATTAAATGTGACATTTGTTTGAGTATTTCTAGTCCAGTTCCAAATTTTATGGAATACATTGAGGATAATGGGATAAACATTAGAGTCCCTTCTAAAACTTTGATAATAGAATGGAGAGAGGAAAATGGTGTTTATTTGGATATCTGTAAAATTCTATCAAAACAGTAACACAGCCGTTCAGTTTACCCTGACCATTGTTGCTTTCAGCTATGTTGGTTGATATGAGATGTTTTATAAATTAATTATAAGAAAAGGATGATTTGAGTTTACAAAAACATAATTATACAAGTAGTTGTTATGTTGTTGTTGGCTAATTAATACTGTACATTTTTTAAAAGATGGACCAGCCACACACCCCAAGGTTTGTTCTGGCCTCACATGCAATGTTGCTGGGAAGCACTTTATCCTGTATGACCCTGTAACTGGATTAAATGGGTTTAAACAATGAAAGGGTGGGTGAAAATACAGTGTCTATAAAAAGTATTAGCATTTTATTTTTATACAACAATGAATTACAGTGGATTTCATTTGGTCTGTTTGACCCTGATAAACAGCAAAAGACTCTGAAATGTCAAAGTGAAAACAGATCTCTGCAAAGTGGTCTAAATGAATTGCAGGTATAAAACACAAAATAACTGAATGTATAAATAGTCACCCCCTTTACTATGACACACCTAAAATCATCAATGATAAGAACATACAAGCACAAGAAAGCAGGCAAACGAGAGGAGACCATTCAGTCCATCAAGTCCATTGTTTAGCTAATAGCTAAGCTGTCCCAGTATCACATCCAGAATATTCTTAAATCTTCTCAGAGTTTCCGCTTCAACTACATGTCTTAGTAGTTTGTTCCAGGGCCCCACAATTTTTTGTGTAAAGAAATGCTTCCTGGCTTCAGTCCTAAATACCCTTTCCCCTTAATTTCAACTGATGTCCTCAAGTACGTGACTCGCCCTTATGCTGAAAGAATGTTACTGGATCTACATTATCAGTGCCTTGGAGGATTTTAAATACCTGGATTAGGTCCCCACGCAGTCTCCTCTGCTTTATGCAGCCAAATGATTTCAGACATCATATAATTAACTCAATGGAGAGTTCTTGTCTGGGGTTTCAAATGATTATAGTCATAAATGCACCCTATCTAGAAGGTCCAAATTGTGGTGAGTCAGTACGAGGTGAATGAACCTACACAATGAAAATAAAAGAACACTCAAAGCAACTCTGTCAAAAGGATGGTTAAAAAGCACAATTCAGGGAATGGACACAAAAAATATACATGAATAGGCCTTTGTTGTTCAGTTAAATCAAGCTACAATGGCTGAGATTGGAGAGACCGCACAAACAACAACTGTGGCCCAACTATGTGCTTCACCACTCCTATCTTTATGACACTGTTAAAAAAATGCACACGGCTTCTCAGTTAGAGTTTGCCAGGAGGCTTTTCGGGTCTCAAATTAAAAACAATGCACACACACATTATCAGAAGCATACCTGTCCTACCATGAAGCATGGAGATTGTAGCATCCTGCTGTGGGCCTGCTTCTTGGCTACAGGCCTGTAAAGGCTTTTGAGGTTAGAGGGGGAAATGAATGCAGCAAAATATAGGGAACTCTTGGAGGAAAACCTGATGCAGCCTGCAGGAAACTTGCACCTTAGGCGATCTGTTATCCAGTAAGACAACAACCTCAAGTATAAAGTCAAAGCTGCACAGGAGTGGCTTATAAACAATAATGTTAATGTCCAGAAGTGGGTGATTCAGAGTCTAGATGTCAATCCAATTGTGAATTTGTGGCTGGTCTTGAAAAATATGGCTCACTCATTCTCCTTGCAACCTGACAGAGCTTGAGCAATTTTGCAGAGAAGAATGGGGAAAAATTGTAGTGTCCAGATGAACAAAGCCGATGGAGTCCTGTCCGCACGCAATCATGGCTGTCAAAATTGCATCTACTAAATACCGACCTTAAATCGGGTGCATATTTATGTGATAAATTATTATGTTTTATATTTGTAGCTCATTTAGACCACATGACAGACATCTGTTTTCACTTTGACATTAGAAAAAGTCTTTTTTCTGCTGATTAGTGTCAAAAAAGTCAAATGTGTATTAGTTGAAAGTCAACAGTTTATAGGCACTGTATTGAATTAGGCATGAACATGCAACCACATGATCTCTTTGACACACAGAAGCCTAACATTGACTGAGCAGATATAATCCTGAAGGGCAGAGGACTTGCATTGCATAAGGTGTTATGTTTATCTGAGTAAAATATAATTTACTTGTTTGTGTTTTTATCTGAATGGTGTAGTTTTAACGTGATCTTGCAGAATGTCTTCCTCCATGAGGTAGCGTCTGACTTGTTCATTTTTACTCTTTTACATATGTGAAAAATGCATTTATTCTTCTCCATTTTAATTTCTGAAGAAATTATGTATATTAGCAAATTACTGATGTGAAGACCCAGGAGTAAACAATGTTACATTTTCTAATGTATTTATCAGAAAAAAAAGAAGAAGATATAGTAGTGATGGATGAGTGCATTTGCCTGCTTACCAGAAAGTGGATGCCTTTTGGGAACTTTGAAATAGTAATTGATCTCACTGCCATTACTCGAGTATCAAGTTTAATGAACTGTAGCTACCCACAGAGAATAAATGAGAAGGCAGATTATCCATTCGGTGCTCAACAGGTTTTACAGACGCTTAAGTTTCTGCAGAGGATGCAGGGAGAAGTGAGAAAAGCATATTGTCAGAAAGAAAGCACCACACGATGTAAACATATTTTTGTCATCAAAGTCATAATCTGTTACACCCTTTTATAAAGACTCTATCCTCAATCTGTAAAATAAAGTTATTATGCAAGTTCACTCTTGTATTCTGTTCTGTGTTATTCAACATACATTCCTTGAGAGAATGAAAAGCACGCAAAGTACATCAACACACACTTATTTTCCTCAGGCAATTAAATCCATCAATCATCCAACCGGCTATCCATCCATTCAAACATTTTCTGATTCCATTATCCTGATCTGAGTTTCAAGATGCTAGAGTATGTCTCAGTAGAGAAGGCAGAGAACAAACAAATCAACCAAACTTTTTAAGTGAAGTAATTTAATTACACATGGACAGAGAATTGACAGGAAGTTTACCTACAGGACAAAGAATAAAATGAAAAGTCAAGCAAAATGACACATTTTATTGGATAACTAAAAAGATTACGAGACAACTCAGACCCTTTCTTCAGGCAAGATGTCATTTTTTAGTTATCCAATAAAATGTGTCATTTTGCTTGACTTTTCATTTCATCCATAATGGCTAACACGGTACAACATCCTGCTACTACAGGACAAAGAATAAAACACTGTGAAGCATGCCAGCTTTTTAATTCAGTATAAATGCAAGATGTTGCCAAATAAATTATATGTTTGAGGTGTCTGATGGGAGGTTAAAACATTCTGGGTATTTCTTGTCTATTATACTGCATGATACATTCACCAGCTTTGTGGGTGATGCATAAATGAAAAAAACTTGCTTATTAAGTTTCATAATTTCATTAAAGGCAAAGCAGGAAACAAAGAACTTCCAATAAAATATGCAGGTTTTACTTTTATTCCTTAATCCAATATTTTTAAAATGTCTGCCTGTATATAGTACTATCAAAGAAGAATCAGTTGAGACAGAGCCCTTTGAAGGTTTAAATTTTTTTTGTGATTTCATACAACAATAAAATATATTCCTTTCTGGAGCAGATATAGAATGGAAAGGTATAAAATACCACATTAAGTGAAAGATACAAAATATCCTTTATCTGTTTTGGTTTTATATTATATATAAAACCAAATATATACTGTGTATATTCATTATGCATAATAATCTGATTTCTCTTTTGCTTTTTTCTCCCACTAGAGTGATGATCCGAGAAGTTAAACGACTGGATAACATCAGCTTGTCTCCTTTAGTCTCTCTTGTAACTTGTAGTCTACAAGGACTCGACACTATTAAAGCTTATGGAAAAGAGAAGGAATTCCAGGACAGGTTAGTAAAAAATGATGAAAAAAAAAACATTTAATGAGTTCCTCATGATTTAAAAACAGTCTTTATCATTTAAAGATTTACATTAAGTGGCATATTTTCATTTCAGTTTACAGTATTTTCATTGAATGGATGTTAATCAATATTTATCATGCCCATATAGGTGGGTCAGTAGGTCCTTACTGAGCCAAACTGGAACTTTAAGCAGGTTTATTATTATTATTAGCTGAGTGATAACAGCATCTGTACACTTTAAAATTAAGAACATTGAATTCTACAATTTCTGCATGCTAAAGCAGTATTCATTAAGGTACAACTAAATAGGACGTGTATATAAAAAATTAAACAAATAACAGACTTAAATTAGGCTCAGGATAGGATTAGTCCATTGAATTATACTGCCTCATTAAAGATCCCAATATAAAACCATTATTGAGAAATGCATTTCTATGATTCATATTTTTTCAGAAATCAAACATTGTTTTATTTATATTGCACCTCTCCAGAGGATAATTATTACAATCACTTTAAACTGACAAGTTTAGTGATTTTTTTAGGTTCACACAGTAATTTAGTGACTGAAGTCAACCCAGTAAACTTGCAGCTTTAGGACAAAATGCTGTAAGATTTGTCCCAGTTGAGATTTCATTCATGTTAGATTAAACTTGCTTCACTTTCCTTTGATTGTCTAATAACAGTACACATTTCTATGAGTTATACTTACCTAAAAATTCATTTTTTTTTTTGTAATCCATCCATCCATTATCCAACCCGCTATATCCTAACTACGGGGTCACGGGGGTCTGCTGGAGCCAATCCCAGCCAACACAGGGCGCAAGGCAGGACGCAAACCCCAGGCAGGGCGCCAGCCCACCGCAGTTTTTTTTTTTTTTTTTTGTAATGGAAAATATCAAATAAGATATTAACTAATGGTCATTTAGGGGGCACTTTCCCAGAATTTGAAGAAGTAGTCTTCCTGGTTACAGTCTTTCGCTTAGTTTTTCATCTTCCACTTTCACCTCCCGGCTTGCTTTGCTGAATCTTGCCTGTATATTCTATAATACCAGCAAATCGCAAATCCAAGAATGGCAATCACTTTCTGTTTCCTCCGATATTTGGAGGGAAGAAAAATCATGGAGGGTGGGTGCGTCCTGGGATAGTTTTCATAAAATTAAATAAATATATTTGTACTAAAGCGGTTTCTTTTTGGAGCCGTGACTTACACTTCTGGTGTTTCAGAAGCTCGTTGTATGCACCTGTGTTCATTGTTTATATCCATGCGGTCTCGTTTTTGTTTTTCTATGGCTGTGTCGTTAGCTAGAAGTCGTTTGCTGACGGCTGCAGATCCGGACTTGGAGGGCTACATTACTAAATGGCGGTGGTAGTGTGTATGGCTTGCTTGTGGCCTCTGTGCATATATACAACCTGGCGTGCACACTTTACCTCAAGTTTAGTTTACAGGTCGTGTTGTGTTGTTTGGGCGCCACCTACTGACTCTGGGAAGCTGCTGGGTTTGAGTCGGGGTGCCGAGGCGCAGTGCGCGTGCGCGTGCGCTGTCGGTGCTTCTGGCCTCTGCAATCCTTGTACATATACAAACATTACTAAACGAAGGTTTTATATGCGGTGGTGTTCGCGTTCGCGGGGATTTGTATTGTGACCAGAAGTTTAGTTTACAGGTTGTGTTGTGTTGTTTAGGCGCCACCTACTGACGCTGGGAAGCCGCCGGGTTTGACTCTGGGGCACTGGGGTGCAGTGCGCGTGTGCTTTCGGTGCGTCTGGCATCCGTGCATATACTGTACAGTATATACAACCTTCGTTTAGTAATATAGATAAATGACTCCCATTGCTGCTCACATGGCCGTGCTGCAGGATGTGACTACGATTTTATCGCTTCACTGCTATTTAAAATGGCTGCATGCATTGCCATGTGTCCAGACTTTAGGATTCAATTCTTAAAATAAAATCTCAAAATGTTCATAGAAAGGTAGAGAAAGGGATTTAAACCAGGTTTAGGAGCTTTATTTTGTTCTTTGAAAACATTTTGTGCCCTTCATTTTTGACCAAGTTTACTTATTTTATTTTTTGAACTTTTGCTAATTTCCCCAACACTTGGCATTTAACTCTGATTACAGAAAACCCATATCCTGATCACAAAATCATTTTTTAGAGATTTTGGCTTGTCTTTCTTCATCGAGCTTAACTAGTACTGCCATTTTCTATAATGCAGTGTAGCTACTAGGCACGTGCTGTACATGCCATGTGACCTGTGACTGCTTGCATTAAACTGTACTTATAAAAGGTATTCACCCCCTTGGAATTCTCCACATTTTATTGTTATACAACATTGATTGATTATAAATTTAATATAGTCTTTTTTGTCATTGATCAAAAGAAAAACACTCCTTAATGCAAAATTAAAAACAGATCTCTACAAAGTGGTTTAAATTAATTACAAATATAGATAAAATACGTGACTGCAATAGTATGCATCCTTTTAATATGACACACCGAAATCACTGTTGTAGCCGTTTTATATTTTGAAGTCACAGAATAAGAGTATGGCACTGCTGTCACTCTACCTAAAGCAAACTATCAAAAAAAAAACTGATTGATTGTGCAAGAAAAAGATTAGTGATGGAGGCCACCAAGAGACTTGTGATAATTGTGAAGGAGTTACAAAGCTACAGTGGATAAGATTGTCAAAAAATGTCACCCATGTGCTATACCAGTCATAGCATTAGACGAGAGTGGCAAAGATAAATCCAATGGTAAAAATAAAATCCATGGTATCTAGAAAATAGAAGATTCAAAAAACTTTGCATGCAGTAATTAGTGTGATAATATTTTAAGGAAGCCAGGAATTTTCATATTTTTTTACTTTGAGTTTGGCTAGCACTTTATCAGTTTTAGTGTAACAATCTTTTGGACTTTCCAGGTTTGACAACTTGGTTTACAGTATCAGTTTATAATATCTTTTTTCACCTGCCAGTTCTTTCCTTTGTGCCTTGTACACTGTCAATGCAGCCATCCTTAACCTACACAGTGTTTAACTCATGGAAGTTACTTGGTATTTAGACCATTACAGGCAATATATATTCGACAATAGGTTTGCATTGTTTGAACAATTATATCTCAAATACAACATCTCAGCAATACACTAGTTTTACTGTATGCAAGTTGGAAAATGTTCAAAGACATCTGCCAGACTGTCTTCATCTTGTGTCTATACTCCTGGTTTATATTGTACTATTGAGTAATGATGAAAATATAGGCAACATTTGCAAGCTTTTCCAGATTATCTGAGAGGGTACACTCCTAGATGACCCAGGAATGAGACATTTTAATTTGAATCTCAGATAATGAATAGAAACTAACTACCAACAAGATGCACTTTGCATTAATTTGTGCAAACCACAATTTGCTTCAGTTAGAGAAATCCTCCGCCACTGAAAAACTGATATGTTTACACCCTGAGTTATTTTTAGTGATGGCTGAGAAAATTACTTAATCTTACATTTTGATGGAGAACAGATATCATAAAATTCCAGATAAAATGGGCTTCAATGGAGACCCAGCTTGAATAAAAACAAGGAATATCAAAAATTCCATTTATTTAAAAATGGTATATTAAATGCATCGATTTTGATAATGGTTATGCAAAATATATACGGTATTCAGAATGATTTTATAAAGCATCTGTCTTAGTAGGTTTTTGTTTTTGGAATGCCTTACACCCAGATCAAATGCAAAAAAACAGCTTATTTGTCTGATAGTTTTGGTTTAACATTTACTCCATATCACCTGATGGCATTACATGGATATAAAATAGATAATAAAATCTATTGTGCTATCTTAAAATACCCTGCTTGCTTGTTGTCATCTTACTTGGTTAAAAGGATGTTATTCCATAACTCATCAGGAAAATAGTGTCAAATTTTACTTAAAACTAGAATAGGCCAAATTTTCTGTTTAAGGAAGAACCTAAAACTTTGGTTAAGTTTAGAGCTGAGTTATGGTTAATCCATATGTAATGGTTCATTGCATATCTAAATATTTAAGAGTGGTGGAGAATGCAGTAAGAAGTTAGTGAATTTAAGTTGAACATTTTCCACGTTTGGTGTTTTTCATTTTCTTATTCAATGAAGCTATATAGCTTGTGACGGACAGCCGGGTCCCATGCCCAGCCGGGACGCCTCTGCTGCATACGTCCTGGGGGAGCCACCATGGACAGTGCAATGCCTCCCCCGGGGCGCCTGGGTGCAGCCTCCCTGGCTGTGGGTCCTTCCTCAGTCTCCCCCGTGGCTCCATGGGACATGGAGTCCACCACAGTCCGGTTGGGAGATGGGATGGCCGCTAGGGGGTGCTGCGGAGAGCCAGCCGCCACAATGGACAACTTACCAGCCCCACCCGGAGGTGCAATTAAAACCAGCTGGTCAGGCACCTGGAGCACTTCCGGGTGGGCTATAAAACGGGCCAACCTCCCTTCATTCGAGGTGAGAATCGGGAGGAAGAGGACGAGGTTGCCTGGGAGGAGTGGTGGTGCCAGGAAGGGTTGTTTGTATACTGTGTTTTTGTGCTTTTGGGACTGTGTTGGGCCTGTGGGACACGGGGAAGATGTGCCCCACGGCTGAAGAAAACCAATAAAGACTGTGTTTGTTTACACGTGCCTCTGCGTAAGTCTGTGCCGGGTAGGGCGCTATATAGCACCTTTTACAAGCTATATAACAATGCTAAAAATTATTTACGGGCCATGATTTAAGCGGGCAGCACGGTGGCGCAGTGGATATCGCTGCTGCCTTGCAGTTATGAGACCTGGGTTCGCTTCCCAGGTCCTCCCTGCGTGGAGTTTGCATGTGCTCCCTGTGTCTGCGTGAGTTTCCTCCCACAGTCCAAAGACATGCAGGTTAGGTGTATTGGCGATTCTAAATTGTCCCTAGTGTGTGCTTGGTGTGTGGGTGTGTGTGCCCTGTGGTGGGCTGGCGCCCTGCCTGGGGTTTGTTCCTGCCATGCACCCTGTGTTGGCTGGCATTGGCTCCAACAGACCCCTGTGAGTCTGTAGTTAGGATATAGCGGGTTGGATAATGGATGGATGATTTAATCTATGCCTTTTCATTGACTAATCATTTTAATATTTGCAGAAATAATAAATCATCAGTTTATGTGCTGTATACACACATCTTCCACGACTTTTCTTTCTGGAGCTCCAGCCACATGTCAGATTCTCCTTAGTGTTTTTTTAGAATTATAGAATAACTGACCAGATAGTTGTATATTTCACTATATAAGTGACAGAATTATTGATGACTACATCTACTGTTTTTAGTGATTTGTTTTTACCTGAAATAAAACCACGGACCAGCAAATGCTAAGCATATCATTTATTTTAAGGTGTTTGCTGTGTGCTTGAAGGAACATACTGTACTGAGTTACTCTTGATTAGTCAAGAGATTTATACAGAGATGGATTCAAAGGAATTTGCATTGTAATTGCACTTTTTATTAAAAGTATCTACACTCTGTATTGTTCTTTATATAGAAAATAAATGCAATAGTTGTTTTGCTTAAAGAAATTGTGTGTAATTAACTGAAAAGTTTAGAAATGCCTTTAAATGGGATGCTAAATTCAGAATGAATTTTGTCATATTGTCTAAGTGGGTCTTTTTGGCAGGTACCAGGACCTACTGGACTCTAACATGGCAGCTCACTACCTGTTCTCCTGTGGAATGCGCTGGCTTGCTTTACGCATGGACCTCATTAGCATATTCATCATTACCCTGGTTTCCCTATTCATCATTGTCATGCATGGACAGATACCACCCTCCTATGCAGGGCTGGCCATTTCATATGCTGTACAGGTAAACAAGTCACTCTGCTTTTCATATATATTAAATAATCAATTATTCTTTCATTTCTTGCATGACTTCCTAAACCTATTGCTTATTGGTTTATAGATAGATAGATAGATAGATAGATAGATAGATAGATAGATAGATAGATAGATAGATAGATAGATAGATAGATAGATAGATAGATAGA
>JANRMT010062790.1:47878903-47908513 GCA_026402145.1 Polypterus bichir lapradei
AGATAGATAGATAGATAGATAGATAGATAGATAGATAGATAGATAGAAAAGTTGGATGTTGCTGTATTTTCTAAAACCATTAGCTCACATGAATATAATGAGTGGCACATTCACGTTTTCAAGCTTGAGTCATGGATAGAGTGTATGGAATCTACTGTGCACATTCTTTCCAAATATGCATGGATTTCTCTAGAGACTGCGGCTTTCTCTAATGTTCTAAGAATATTGTTAGCTCTATTGGGTACGTCACAGCTGACCAGTTGTGAGAATGCCCTCCAACTTACTGCAAACCTATCCAGAATTAGTTCCTGCCTATACCTGTTGCTGTTAAAATTGACCATGACTCCAGAAGACCTTGTACATTTTATTAAAAAAAATGCTTCATTTTAGAACACAGTTTCATTTGGTTAGATACCATGATTGTGAAGAAACAACTCCAACTTATAAAAATACCAAACTTATTAATAGAAATGGTCTTGTAAGGACTGTTGCAACTAAAATCCATTCTTGAGAAAAGGCAGTATACAGAAGAGATACAAAAAGACAAAAAGCAGGGAGTGCTGACTAATTGCAAGAAAGTATTATGGAGTAATGAGTCCAAATTATAAAAGAAGTACATTGATTCCAGTCTGTAGTTTCTCTGAAGCCCAGTGGCAGCTATATCATGATCTGGAGAGGCATTTCAGGTAGCAGTGTTGAGGATCTGGTCAAAATTGATGGAATGATGACTGCTGAGAAATATAAACAGTTTGACTAATTATATTGTAGATTTGGAAATGCAGTTTATCTGCAAAAACGTCATTTTTAGAATAATGACATAAACACACTGCAAACACTGAATCACCTTTAGAAGTCATTTTCTTTTGCACAGTTCCTAGTCCTGAACAGGGTTGTGGCAACCTATCCCAGTCATCATAGGGGGCAATCAGAAACAAACCCTGGACAGGGTGCAAGTCCATCGCAGGGTAAACCCACACACAAACCCCAACCATACATTAGAGCCAATTTAGGATCACCAATTCATGCCTTTGAACTGTGGGAGGAAACCAGAGCACCCAGAGAAAACCCATGCAGACATGGGGAGAACACTGTGCCACCATGCCATACACACTCCAGTCAAAACTTTTAGAACACCCCAGTTTTTCTTTACATTTATTGAGTTGAAATACAATGAATGACCTAGAATGAGGAAAAAGTAAGCAGTAAACTACCAGAGGTTTAAATTTAATGTTTAGGTTAGCAAAAACTGAAAAAAGGAATTTTCACAATATTACAAATGGATCTTCTTCAGGGAAACAAATAACAGGTTATAATCTATAGATGTTCTGCATCAATTAAAGTAAATTAAGCCTTGCAAGTTGAAGCAAACAATTTGTACAGGTATCCCGACTTCGGTTGATTAATTAAAAACCCTCTGTCTGTCTTTAAGCAGAGTTGCAAAGGACTGTTGTTGCTACACCCTCTGAAGTACTACTTGGACAATATTACACTGTAGAAAGTTGTAAATTCCAGTGTTTGTTAACAAATGAAATGAGACAGAGCACTATATTACCCTTAGATATGAAGGCCTTTCATTTAGAGAAATTACAAAACAGATCAAAGTGAACGGTGTCCTACACAATCAAAAAGCAATTGGAAACTGGAAGAAACTTTGATAGGAAGAGATCTGGTAAACCCAAAGTCACAACCCAATCAGAAGATAAGTTTCTGAGGGTCTTGAGCTTGTGTGACAGGTGCCTGACAGCACAACAGCTTCAAGCACAGCTTAACAGTGGTTGTAAAAAGCAAGTCTTGGTTTCTGCTGTGAAGAGGAGACTTTATGCTGCAGGTTTGACAGGGCGAGTGGCGCTAAGGAAGCCATTCCTTAAAGGAGAAAATAGGGCTTTGAAATACTGGCTACACTTCTATTCTTAGAAATGATTTAAACAACAAAGAAGATTAAACAGAGTTTTTTTTTAATTTTCTTTTCTCTCTAGTTGACAGGACTGTTTCAGTTCACTGTGCGTCTGCTTGCTGAGACAGAAGCAAGATTTACATCCGTAGAGAGGATCAACCATTACATAAAGGTATAGTCCTACTTTATTCTATTTTTAAAATGCCTGGTAATTGCATAATGGAAAGGCCACAAGTATAAACAGAGAAATCGAAGATCTGGCATAGTAATGACATAAGCTGTTAGGTTGCGGTGTTATTTTAATTGACAAGTACGAGTAGTGATGCGGTGCTTATTGGTCAGACAGGCAGGTAACAATTTCACTGTACTCTGTACACAGTTGAGCACTGCTACCACTACTACTACTATAGTATGTATAATATAAATATTACAATTCTAATGGTCCTCTCTCCAAGTTAGTGTGTTAAAATGTTCATTTTTTATTATATTCTGCAAAGCTTAAGTAAAGTGTGAAATCAAAAGTCAAATAAAAACTGTATAACCTTCATTTGTATTATTATTTAACAACATTCCTATGTAGAAAATGTAAAACTATTATGTATTTTATCAAGATAAACATCACCAAAGAAAAATAATGAATTTCCAGGTTTAACTTCATGAGCATAATTATTCAGCCTATGTGACTATGCAGTTTATTTTGCCAAAAGATAAATCAGTTTTAGACAGTGTTAAATTGTTGCTTTAAAGAAATATTTTGGAAAAGAAAGTTTACAGTTTTTTCATTTTTTATGAGTACATAATTAACAGTTATTTGAAAAGGTTTATTTACAGCATTAATATGATAATATTCACAATTTTATAAATGTAGCAAACTGCAATAAATAAGATTATCAGTAATGGTAAAGGAAATAAAAAGCCTGTTTTCAAAGAGCTGGTTAAGTCTGTTTCAGGAATAAGTTTTGACGAAAGAAGAACCTAATGACTGAAAAATAACAATTGCGATTTCAAACCACAGGACAGAAAGAAAATACCTTCTGCTCTTATTAGGCCAATCATGCATTTAGGAAAGGAAGATCCTGAAATACAAAGTTATTTGACTTTTTAAACAGATAAATAATGCAGCAGATAATGCCAAAGCATAATGTATTATTTGCTGCTTCATATGCAAAAACAAAGAGTCCAGTTAAGAGGAATGTCTCATCTATTAATATTTTGAGAATCTGTGCTTCAGACTTGTATATTAGTTACATCAGTGCAAAAAAAGATTAGCATCTCAAATGTCATCAATAAATAATTGTAAAAAAACAGGGTATCTTAAAAGCTGGTCAGACATATAGTGAATGAAATTTGATACAGACAAAAACAAAGTGTGACTTTGAAAATAATAATAATAATTAATTCCAGGTGAATGCAATATAACCAATGTCTATCTATAAAAAATGTAAAAATAATTTTAAACTAAAGGACATGCCCTAATCTGACAGGCTATAGGAAGTTTAATGTATTTTATTTATTTAAAGAGCTTCAGTAAAAAGTCAAATTTCCCACTGGGGACAAATAAAGTTCTGTCTAAGTTAACTTCTTCAGTCCCGAGGAGGACTAAACAGCAGTGCATAAGTGTTGAACATATCATTAATGTTAATTCAGCTGAAATATTCCAATCCAGACATACTAGAATAGATATAAACTAAGAACAAGTGATTTCAAGGCAAAAACCAGGAAACACACTTATTCAATGAACGGTCATATGAAGTTGGAACTGATATTCAAACTATTCAGCCAAAGCAGAGGCACTGATCATTTTTTAAAAGTCACAGGATGAGAAAGAAAAAAATTGGGGCATATTTTATCCAAACTTTCTTGATGGGATAATAGTTTTCACTTGTTTATAAAATGTCTTATGTTCTTTTATATAGAACCTCAATTCAGAAGCCCAAGGACAAATCCCAGACTCTGTTCCTGCCAGTAACTGGCCCAATGAAGGAGCAATTCAGTTTCAGGATGTAGGAGTGCAATACCGTCAAAATTTACCACTTGTCCTCAACAAAGTGACATTAAATATTTTACCAGAGGAAAAAATTGGAATCGTAGGGCGGACTGGCTCAGGTAGGTGTCTCAAACAAAAAATGTGTTTATCTTTGGCCATTTTGTTTGCAGATAGAACAGTGGGGCATTGATTAGCACTGCTTCCTCACAGCTTTAAAGCTCTTGCTTCAAATTCTGGCACAGTTACTATCTGTGTGGAGTCCTTAACATCTGCATTTGTTTTTATCTGTGTCAACAAATTTCCTTCCCTCATTCCAAAAACATGCAACTCTAAATTGGTCCCTTATGAGTTAAGTGTGGATGTATTGTATGTGGCATACTTCACAGGGTAAGTTCCTGCCTAAAGCTTACTATTGACACAAAATACTTTTGTCTTCAGGACTCTCTACTGAAATAAGTACGTTTGATGATGGATGGCAATAACTTTCTGCAAATTCGTTTTAAATCATGTACTTCATCCATCTATCCATCCATCCATTTTCCAACCCGCTGAATCCGAACACAGGGTCACGGGGGTCTGCTGGAGCCAATCCCAGCCAACACAGGGCGCAAGGCATGAAACAAACCCCGGGCAGGGTGCCAGCGCACCGCAGGGCACACACACCAAGAACATACTAGGGACAATTTAGGATCGCCAATGCACCTAACCTGCATGTCTTTAGGACTGTGGGAGGAAACTGGAGCACCCGGAGGAAACCCATGCAGACACAGGGAGAATGTGCAAACTCCGCACAGGGAGGACCTGGGAAGCAAACCCGGGTCTCCTAACTGCAAGGCAGCAGTGCTACCCATTCCGCCACCGTGCTGCCCCAAGTACTTCAATAATATTGAAAGTGAAAAGTCATGGATTACACTATCTTGTGTTCTTTGTGTAAGAGAAACAAGTTTACACAGCAAATAATAGTCAAGTGATTTTTAAAAATGCCATGGAAAACAGAGTTTGATTTTGAAACAAGTGTCACAAGGTGTCAGGCTTAGAAAAACATGTGTTCAGTTATTTCCCAATTGTGCATTTGCCTTTGCACACTGCTGAGTTGCTGCTGTGTTTTGCATCTATTTCTCTTTGCCCATAAAATCAATGTGGATGTAATTTCTGCCATCTCATTATGCATCATCAACAAAGCAACAATGCTTCCCCATGTTAACTGAGTTAACTCTAAGGCATTTTGTTAAGCAGAAGAGCACTAATTTATTTGTTGTGGTGACTCTGCCCTTCATCATCTCTCACATTTAATTTCTTGAGAGTCCAAATCACTGAGTTAGATCTCAAGGTCCTGGAGTGGGTATTTCAAATGGCCCATTTCATCACTGGAGCTAAGTTTCCATTCATACAAGACATCAGTATTAAGAGAAGCCTGAAGAAAGTACTTTCCATCATCTCAGACCTCACGTCCTAGTGATAAACTGTTTCTCCTCCTTCTGTCCAACAAGTGATACTGACAAATTTACTTTCATACCAGCAGATTCAGGACATATTTACTTTCAGGATATTCACTTACATAGAGTCATCTGTTTGGATTAGGCCCATGATACTACCAACCAGCCATTGCTCACTAAGTTCCTTGTACTGTCTGATTGTTACTTGTTCTGTGTAATTAATACTGCAAGTTTGGATTTGTATAATAATTGATTTTATTATACATCAGATTCTGTTTCATAGTTATGTACCATATATTTGTTGCTATTGTTAAACACAATTGGTGTATTTTTAATGTATAGTAGTGCAAGTTTTTAATTTTTTTTATTCATTTTTCTTAAAAATGATCAATTTGTTTTCCAGTTAAAGGATAAGGTTGGTATTTTTCAAGTCAAAATTATTTCTTCACAAACACGCTATATATGCATTTGCCATGCAAAATTGTGTTCTAAAGTTGATTGCTTTCTATAAAAAATAATCTTGTTCGCACAGACCTTTTACATTGCAGTCTATGGAAGCCAAATCAAGCCACGACAGTTGTCGAATATTGATCCACATCTTCTGATACTCACACACTGTAAAATAGTTTAAACATGTTATTTTTGAACAAAAAAAAGACCAATATTATGAGATTCGGCCATTTTAAAAGGAGACTGCTGTGCATGCCATCTCAATGTTTGGCTTTTTCCACAATAATCTTTTACCCCCTGGGGTTAGTTTCCTCCTGACAGCTCAAATCACAGTAAACTTGTCATGCCACGTTAGAACATATCTTTTATTTTGACAGAAAAAGGCCATAGTTGATTTTGTTTTGATTTACTTCTCTATTTACGTGAGAATTCTCACAAGTGAATATAGAAATGTATCCGTATCCTTACCCCATGCCTACTGTTGTAATGCACCAAGTATTTTTTGGAATTTCTAGAAAGTGATTAACTTTAGAACTCAGTTTCATGTGGCAAATGCATATACACCATGTTGGTAAATAAATAGCTTTGACTTCAAAAATACCAAACTTATATTTTAAATATTATAGATGACAAAATTGTATTAATTATGATTAAGTCATACTTGTATTTGATTGTTTATATGCATCAACAAATGTTTTAGTAAAAGAATGCTGATATCCCAGTTCCTCATATTTAATTCTTTGGCAAGGTTTGTTGGCCCTTTATTTAAAAAAACAGCATTTCATCTGTACAGTTTCTGAACTTGGCTGTTCTATTACAGTGTTACAGGTAGCCAGAACCTTTATCAACAGCACTAGTCACGAGTCTGAGCAGTAGACTGGTCCATAGCAGGACACAATAAGGGATATACTGCTGGACCAAATTAGACACCCCATTTAACCCAGGATTCATTTCTTTAAATTATGGCCTGAAACTAAAATACCTAAAGTAGACCCCAGGAGGTCATACAATCTCAATGACTGTGCTGCAAAGCCCCTCATCATTGTACAACAATGCCACCCATTACTGAAACATCAACCCATCCAATTACTGTCTCAGTGTAACCACAGTCCGTGGTGTTGCAAGGTGATAGTGCCTGTCCCTTTGAAACTGGGGACAAAGAAGGAACAAACGCAAGATAAAACACAATAGGCACTGGAAGGCACAATGATGCATATGCTAACATTCACTCTTACAAGGCCAGTTTAAACAAATATCTAAGTATTTAAGATGTGAAAGGAAAACCAGAGTATCTGGAGAAATTCTCATATGGACGTTAACCTGGCTTGTGGATCTGAGAGGCTGTAGCTTTAAGCACCATGGTTCTTATGTCTAAAATATCTACAGCTTTAACAAATTTCCCTTTTAATGTCTGGCAATGTATACCATCACTAGTGCATCGCCTCAGATTTCTCTTCTCTCTGTGCACAGGTAAATCTTCTCTTGGCACAGCCCTTTTTCGGTTAGTTGAGCTTTCTAATGGCTCCATCACTATAGATGGAATCAATATTGCACAGGTTGGTCTTGAAGAACTCAGAAGGAAATTGTCAGTAATTCCTCAGGAGCCAGTGATGTTCATTGGGACCATTAGGTAAGTTCCTTTTTTTTTTGAAAAAAAAATGTAGTCAGTTCCTTGTGCTCCAGAATTAGATAAGTCAAATCTAAGAGTATTATGTTAACTCAAAAGAGCCTTCTGTATATTCTGTTACAGATCAAATTTAGACCCTTGGAGTCAATGCACAGATGCACAGATCTGGGATGCACTTGAGAAGGCGCACATGAAGGAGAATGTAAGAGCAGTTTGGAATGAGAAGTCCTTTAGTTTTGGTATGACTAAGATCATTCTGTTATATGAGGTATTACTCGGTTCATCGATCCAACCTCTTCTTTTGTTTAATCAGATATGCAGCCCTAAGTGAACTGGGATCTGTCCTATCAGGCACAAACTAGGAATGCCCTCTCCACAGCATGCAAGTCTTTTTTTTACAAGGCACACTCATAGATACACAATTAACCACTCATACTGGGTCCATTCAGAGGAGCCAAGCAACCTAACCTGCATATCTCTAGAATATGTGAGAACACAAACATGGCAGGGAAGGTTCTAGTTCTTAAAAGATCAAGAGACTAGGCAACCAGTCATGGTAAAAGGCAGCAACACTAACCATAGGACCACCATGCAGTTCTTCAGTTCAGTTAATGTTTATACACTATCATACTGACTTTTGCCTAATATCACATGTATAACTTATTTTAAAGCAACAGAATGAACAAATTGTTATTTTTCAGTTATCAAAATATCCGTCCATCCATTATCCAACCGGCTATATCCTAACTACAGGGTCATGGGGGTCTGCCGGAGCCAATCCCAGCCAGCACAGGGCGCAAGGCAGGAAACATACCCTGGGCAGGGCGCCAGCCCACCACAGGGCTATCAAAATATTCATTATTAAACTTTTAGTAGAATACTTATTCATTGTCATTATTGTGATTTGTTTTCCTAAATACTCAACTTTAACCACTACAGGTTGCAAACCTACCTCAGATGCTGGAATCAAAAGTATTAGAGAATGGGGAGAACTTCTCAGTGGGGGAGCGTCAGCTGTTGTGCCTTGCAAGAGCACTGCTCCGGCAAAGCAAGGTAAGAGGCAGCCAGTCCTTTATATCTTAACAGATACCACTCTGAGTGAAAGGTTTAAGAGGAGTGGAGAATAATATGTTGTAGGTACTGGTAGTACGGAGTATAGAGTACAGTTTAATGCCCGACCAACATGTCACCACTCCCCAGCACCATTATAAACAAGAGTATATTAAAATACATAACTACATTATATTTAATACAAAATACATACCGACTAATGTAATGTACTCTTTAACTCTGCCTTACATGTTTCATTTCCCGAATGCTCTATTGTCTAGCTTTTGGTTCATGTACTCAACAATTTGCCTTTTTCCTCAAAAGATTAAAACTTGGCAGAGATGGCAGAATTACTGTATTCTGGGTGCACATTCATATTTCTCTACACCTCTTTTGTTTAGTTTTATGCCCACTGGGTATGTTAGAAGTGTGCCTTGAAGATGTTCAGATGAAAGTTGGAGAGACAGGCCATGTCCTTGAGAGAGTTGACAAATTAATGCAGAGCTGCATTATAGAGATCACAACCTGGGAGGCCAGCACTGAGCTTGTTTTAAAGTTCATGACTGTGCATTCTGTTTGCATGTTAAGCAGGTTATGTAAACAAATGTAAACAAAATAATCTCATGGCCTTTTTCTGTCAAAATAAAAGATACGTTCCTCTCAAGGATTGCCTGATTATGTATCTAGATCATCGGTGGTGAAACTCTAATCACAGATATGTGGGAGGCATTGTGCTGTCAACACAGAAGATGAATAAATGCATGGGCCTTACACATCATTTTATATTAATATTAAAAGAGCTGCAGATTTTATTTATCATTGTCATTCTATACTGCATTTGCCAGTCAAGGAAGGTTGGGTTTAGCCTAGCAACCTTTAAGTTTAATTGAGACATCTAAATTTCCCCTTGGGATAAGTAAAATATCATCTATTTATCTTTATACTTGAATCTTTTCAAAAGCAACACTTCTTTATAGTAAGAAAGTATAGTTTTTTCACAGGTGACTATGACTGGCTAACAGTGAAACCTTAAGTCACCTAGCATACTGCTGCACAAATTTTATAAACCTATATAGATGACAAAAATAAAATAATTAAACTAATCAAACAATGAAACAAATAAAGGAGTTGCATATGGTTTCTATAAAGAGCTTTGGCTATGGTGCTCCCTATAACAAAAAAGTAATAGTTTAAATCAAAAGCATCCTAAATGCATACCTTTGGTGTCTTTGATTACTTGTTACCTTTGAAGTTGCCTGCCACTTTATGAAAGGACAATGTCATTTTCACTTAAATTTAAGTATGAAAAGCTGTACTGTGTGCAACAGAATATAATGTGTGTTTCTAGATTGTACTGTTGGATGAAGCTACAGCTGCAGTGGACCTGGAGACAGACAAGCTCATTCAAGAAACAATCCATAATTCTTTTAGTAAATGCACAACTCTGATCATCACACACAGACTGAACACAGTTATGAACTGCGATCGCATTTTGGTGTTACATCAAGGGGAGGTAGGTGTTTAACCTCTTCTAAACTTTGCTGTTGTGCACTATTTTATTTTAAAATGTCTAGTGTATAACTGATTTAAAATAAATGATATTCATTCATTTTCAATGGAAATGTACATGTTGTTATGGCTCATATTGTTATTCTAAAAACATCTGCTAGTATGCTTTCTAGATTCTACTAGAATTGTGTTAAAACCATTACATCTGGCATGAGGCTAGAGACAGTATCATTAAAAATAACTGGCATTTGCTAGGGCATAACCATACAGCCTTAAGCTTGCAGCAGAGTTTCACTCCATTTATGACAGGCATCAGAACTTTGTATTCTTTTTAATTTAATTACATGACGAAAGAACAGATATGAAAGGAGATCTCAAATGACTCGTTCAATCATAAAGACCCCTCCTGTCTAGCACAGTTGCTCTCTTCAGTAAAATGACTGCTTCACTCTCTGTTTCAGCCACACACTGTCAGCTATGAGTTCTGGCTATGGGGAGCCAAAGTTGTGGCAAGGTTAATCTGCAGCTTAATGAGAAGAGCAGTTTGTTAGGGTTTGACTGATGTTTTTAAAGGAAGGAATAGAGAGGTCTTGCCATTGGCTTCTTGAATGCACAAACAAGTAACCTCATCCTCTTGTTTTACCACTGGTGCAAAGTTTTGTCTATCATGTTGAATATCCTTGATTTATGGTCCTCTGTTCAGAGTGTGGATGTCCGGCTGATGTCTTTGGGAGCTGTCCCTGCTGATGCTACAAGGTCTGGTATTGATCATCTTATCAGATAAGGCACAAAACTACATTTCAGTGAGGGGCTCTGCCATGGAGACTATAGCTGGCAATAAGAGTGTCTGACAGTGGCTTGCTAAGATAACAAAAAATGGATAATGCTGGCTTGACCTACACTGTAACTGATGCATTTTTGATGTTAAACATCTAATGAAAAAATTGGTACAGGTTTGTCCAAGAACAGAGAATAAAAATCTATTACTCTAGCTGATTCTTATTTTGTAGTTGTCTCATCCATGAAGAATATAACCATGTTTTTATAAGAATGGGGTATGACATGAAGCAAAAGGATGAATTTCTTTTTACCACATGACAGTATAACATGTTTTTTAATGTTAATTGTTCACTGTAGGTAAATAACTGTATGAGGACACTTCTTGACTTGAGCCGGTTGCTGGCTATGTTAAGAAAACAATAAAATATGAATGATTGATTTACAGAACATTGCATGTATTCTAAAAAATAGCATGTTTGTCATTTGGGCTCATTTTGTTTTACAGTACAGTGTTCACGGTGGAATGAAGTACGCTAGTCCTCTAATAGCAATAAAATTAAAATGAATGTAAACCACACCATGCCAGTGGCTACTTGATTACACAATTCTTCCAAATAGAGAACTTCTGTATTGTACACTCACTCTATTTCTCTTTCTATATAAATGCACTGCACATTATCAATTTGACCTTTCTTATTCAAACAATCAAGCCAACAAGAGAAAAAAAATAAGATATGGAATACTAGAAACTGTGTGACCTCTACACACACACGCACACACAGCAAATGTAAATCCAATCAATCAGTCTAACAGCATAAAAAATAAGAAACTTTATTAAATAAGGAGAACACCACACAGTCCATTACATTGTTTTGGATAGCTAATCTTTCATCCATTCAGTTTTTTAAATCCTTCGGGATATTTACTTCAGCTACAAAATTAAGTTATTTCTTCAAATCCTTTTCTGTATGAATTTCTTTCTATTATGCTTTACATTTTTAAGTGGAGTCAATCTGCTGATGAACTTGTCAGATGCGTTTCTTCAAGACTAAAAAGACTTTTTTCTCTTAACCTATTAGGTTATGGTATGGCCTTTATTTCAAGCATGCATATTAGTCTTTTTATTACTTCTGGACATTCTTGACATGAGAATATTATGTCAGCCTAAGCTCTTAAGGGCTCATCCATTGTCATTTAATGTAGTAATATTTCTAAAATGAATTCATCAAGAATACAGGGACACAGTTGGAAACATATTAAGGGGAAATTAAACACAAACATTAGGACTTTTTTCTTTACACAGAGAACCATATACAGGAAGTAGTGTGATAGACAGTAGGACATTAGGGACTGATGGTATTTTGGAGGAATTAAGTAGATAGGGATGGCCAGTTTTGGTGGGCTGAATGGCCACTTCTTGTCTAGACAGTTGTAATGTTCTAATATCTGTGTTTACCATTAGTGCAGAAACAGGATGTTTCTCCTACAAACGTGAATAGAATATAATTTTTTATGTGAATTTATCATTTAAAATAAATTAACATTACATTTCTTTGACATCCAACAATTTAATTTTGGAAAAGGATTTGTCATTCTGTTTCTGGGTTTGACACTTCAGTTTTTTTTCTTTTTAACAGAAATACCAATTGTATAATGCTAGAATCCCTGAAGCTTACGAAAAAAGTCATAATGCTGGGCCACCTTAAATTCCTTTGCACTTCCTCATCAGCATCTTTGTCTTGCAAATGTGTTGTTCAGCATTGGCAGCAGGCAGCCTACTCACTCATCCTCCCATGGAGGCAGCTGAAGTCATCTCAGACGCTGAAGTCTCTTTGTCTGGGTGTGAGGGGTCTAGAAGTGTATAGGGTAAATAATATATCGTTATTTGGAATACATACATTTCATGTGTGTTCCGTGTCTACAACAATCTGGGTAAATGTAGGATAACAGGAAATGCGAGGCAAGAAGTTTTAAACACATAACTAAAATATATCATCTTACTTTAATAATGACAAAATACTGACATGAAGTGTATAATGCGTGAAGACTGAAGTCAAAATATCAAATAAACACTTTCACAAAAGGTATAACAAAACAAATGCGCTTTTATTCAAGAATATAACCAAAGAAAAAGAAATCATTCAATTTGCATGGTGCTGTCAATGAGTAAAAACCCAAGCCCAAATATCAATCTACACAAATCCCATAAGTCTGCTAAGCTGGTGCAGAGGTAAGAACTGTGTACTTTAATCCTTTAGCCAGTGTAGGCTATTACTAAATTAAATGAGATTAGCTGATAGTTAAACTTGAATAACTCCTTCAGTATCTTACAGATCCTTCAGCATTCTGGCTGCTGTGTCCCAAACTTTTGGAATGATGTTGGTTAAACACCATTCCCTTATATGCTGTAAGTGGAACTTGATTAAAAACGACACTAAGATTTGGCAGGCCCTAGACGTGATGCATATGTGCTGTTTCCCGGCCATTTCACTCAGTGGTCACTGCTTCATTTTGGGCTGGACCTTCATCCCCGGCAATTTAGAAATTTCAATGCAAAACATGTGTTTTGCAAATTAGATTTTAAATTGGTCAGACAACCTATAATTATAGAAATAAAAGTCTTCAAGCATTCATTAAATGTATGCTAAACCAGAAAATGAGAGGCTGTAAAGAATAAAGCCCAATTAAGGATTTGGCGATGGCAGTGCATTCCCTGGAAGACTCTTCCTAGTTTTATTTGCGATACCCCATCTGTCTCAACATTCAGATCCAGATGGAAGGTGTTCTCCAAGAACCTAGAAGTGGTGGTCTCTCTAGTAAAGAGCCAGAAAAAAACCAGAATTCTTTTGTACAACATACCCTCCTTACCTGCCCTTTACAGACTAGTATATTTAACAAAATTGAATCATTTTATTTAACAACCCAAGCATACCATAACGAGTAACTTATTTAGTAGTATAACAGCATAACTACATTTTGCCATTATGGTCAATAAGCTTGCATATGGTTACTGTATATAACCCTTTAGGTTTTACTCTCTGCATCCAAAAAGCAATGAAAATGAATACAATTAGTCCTCCACACTCGGGTCTCAACAACCCCCTGCTGGATTTAGCAATTGCCAGTAATGGATGAATGAACAAATAAACAAACCAATACATTATATTATTGTTCCTCTTTAGAATTTCTAAAATAAAAAGTGTAATACATGCATTTTTCAAATAATCTCAAGATGTCTCCTTTTTTTGTCATTTATTACAGGTTCTTGAATTTGATACACCCTCTGCTCTCCTATCCAATGAAAACTCACATTTCCGAACCATATTAGTTGCTGCCGAAGGACAGGATTGACCAAGATGGATTGCACAGCCTCATTCCTGAAACCTTAGATTTAGTAGCAACATCTGTTTAAAAGATGAACTATAAGCTGTCTAAACATGGCCTACACTACAAAGAATGGATAAATTCCGCTAATTAAGGGTTTGTCTCAACATTAAAAGAATGCAGAATAAAAATTCAGGTAGATCATCTCAGGTAATTGTGGAAAGGGGCCTAAAATGTAACTGGAAAGTCATTAAAAGTGGACTTTTAGGTATTTAAGTTTCTGTAACAAGCGCAACAGTAAGACAAGGTGCTAAATCAAAATGGGGGGGGGGGAATATTCTACATAAATGAGCCAAATAAAGCACCTGTGGTTGACAATGTGCCCATGCTGGCTGCCTCATAGTCACCCACTGCTCTCCTGCATGTCCTTTAGGGACTAGTGAGCTTAACAAAATGGAGAAATTCTATTACGAATCCAGTTGCACTGAAGCAAGTCACTCATTTAGTAGGATAACATCATGTTTCTAAATACAAGGACAGGCAAAGCAGAATAAAACACAAAATTCACACACAAAACACAAAACAGGATGAGTTTTCCAGAAAGTTTGACAGTGGGGGAGATAAGAGCAAGATGACAGTTGTCTCATTTATTTATTTTTTTAGTGTGTACATGAGTATACTGTGGAAAAGAAACATGGATCTAAACGTGACAACTGCGATCACTAAAGGAACAGCCACAGAGAAAGGGGTCTTTTGTTCATCTTTTTATTTGAAGATTTTGAACATGAACCTTCTGTCTGGGCTGATATCAATGGAAATCTCATGATTATACAGTAATCTGAATAGTTTTTTCATAGGAGCGCCTTTGACATTTGCACTAAATTCTGCTCTGTATGTCATGTATTGAAACTCATAGATCACATTGAATGTGTTCCTTAGCCATTACGGGTAAAACAGTGATCAGTAAGAATAAAGAAAATGTGAACTGGATAGTTTGGTTACCTGAGGCGAGTGGATTATGATTTTAAAAAGATTCACTTAAAATTGCACTATGCTTTGAGTTGTTTTTGACTAACAAGCATTTTTGGGCAAGGGTCGCATTACTGCCTCTGCTCTAAGTCTACGCTAGAAGGTGGGCTTTGTCAGTGCACTGCATGCCCCTACAGGTCCCCATTTCCATTGTAAAGTTCATTGTAAAGCGCGTGTGTGCTTGTGTGTATAAATGGGTCCTCCGATGGGGTGCCATCCTGCCTGTTCTGTTTTGACGCCAGGAAAAGGTCAAGCTGCCCATCATTCTGCAGTGAAGAGAAAGGGTTTAGAGAACGGATTCATAACAGCTTTACAGGTAACATCTAAGTGGAATCACATAGCTTTCTGTGTCTAACAGGTCACTTAAACCAAAGACTACCGAGAGCATCACAGTGTCTTCCATCTAGCCTGCTTGGTCTGCTTAGTCTCGGTGATCGAAGCATTTTGCACAAACCTCCCCTTATTTTGTGGACTCGGGTGTTTCAATGTATGCTGCTATAGACAATGTGTCAAGGAATAAAAAAGTTATAACAAATTAACATTAAAGGTGCTGATTTTTGAATCACATCTGCTGACTATAAATGCTGTAAATTTTTCTTAAAAAAAGGATTTTTCAGCTGTTCACTTTAAAGTTGTATACTGAACAGAGTTTGAGGATACCATTCCTTCTATTGCACTGATAAAAGGACTTTACGTTTCTTAAATTTTGTTTTGGACTATTTAGTTGTTTTAGCAATTTACTTTTAAAACTTGCTACCTGGTTCAGGGATTTTTACTATTGTTATTTTGTTACGAATATTTATTCATTTGCATGCACTTCTGAACTACTATGGGGATGTTTATATACGGTTACATTTAGCATATTTATTTTCTAGTTTACCCACTCATTAAAATAATCACAATTATTGTTGTAGGACATTTTTCAAACAAATGCCCACATGAGTGTGTGCCAGTTCTTCACGATTTAATACAATTTAAATGGCGGAATCCTACAGTTCTGTAGAGAACATTATTATTAGTGCCAATATCTCATTGAGAAAGGGTCTTAAAAGGAAATTTGAAAAGAAAAAATGTTCCACTTGAATATTGTTTGAAAAAAAAATATTTAAGCAAAGAACTGGACTGAAGTGGGAGTTTTGCAAATGATGCACTGTGAATGCTTTTTCTTCTTCTTCTTACGGCTGCTTAATTTTCTAAAAGTAAACTACAGAATATACAGCGCCCTCCATAATATTTGGGACAATGGCACATTTCTTCTTGATTTACCCCTCTGCTCCACACTTTAAAATTACAAATCAAAAAATTCAGACATCATAATTAAAGTGCACATTGCAGACTTTGTCCCAGACATTATGGAGGGCACTGCATGTATATTGCAGCAGGTTATTTAATGACAAGTAACAACTTCAGTTTTAAAAGTTAAGTCAGAGGTGCACAAACTTCAGACGCTCAGCACAATTCCAGAGTTATATAAAGACCAGTACACAACTCCAGAAAGTCATTTTGACCCAAAAATCTGAGCCCACTTTGTAATTTAGAAACCACGCCATGGAAAAGTTGTAACTGACTTAATAGTTAGACTTTCCAGAGTGTTTCACTGGGTTTCAATTCTGAATGAAGGCAGAGGATAACTGAACAGGCTTAAAAATCTGTTACATATGTATGTATTATATATTATGGAGTGCCAAACAGGCCATGTATCTAACTAAATATATCTACGCGGTATGACATTAGCATTTTACATTCATTTGCTTACTAGTACAACAGCACAGAATGCAGCGGCCGACTGACTATTTACACCATGAATGCTGTCCAAGAGGCCACAAATCAAATGAACGAGTAACACAAGCACTGCTATTAAATTAAATACGATTGTTGATTTTGCACAATTATTTTCTTTAAAGCAGTATTTTAAGAAAATGTCCTTTGAGATTAGAGATATTCTCTATGAACCAAAATATAAAAATTATGCAAAATGATACTATTTTGTGTAAATATGTGTGATAGGGGATTAAAAATATGTAACATGGCTTACTTCAATAAAATATAATTTGCGTAATAAATATTGTTTCTTGCATTATTATCATCTAATATTATAATCTAGTCCTCTTCTTTAGCAGATCCTTTTTTTCCTTCGGAGTGGCCAGTTTCATTGCAGGAGGTACCTCGCCATACTGCATGGTAGGTGATCCATACACGAGCGTGGGTTTAGATATTTCACTCAGCTGTTAAAGAGCAAAGCAGTGTGTTGGTGGTTGTGCTAATGTGGCTTGGGAGACAAAAAAAAGGCAACATCCAAGAACATCTGCCACCTTGGACCAGCGTCCACAGAGTATCTTTATCTGAACTACAGCCTTGTTGTCATTAAGCACAACCTCTAGGACTTTACATGGCAATACCACCATAAAATCAAATAATCAATGCACATACTGACCACTACAACAACAACAACAACCTTTATTTATATAGCACATTTTCATACAAATAATGTAGCTCAGTGCTTTACATGATGAAGAAAGAGAAAAAAAAGACAAAGTAAGAATTAAAATAAGACAACACTAATTAACATAGAATAAAAGTATGGTCCGATGGCCAGGGAGGACAGAAAAAACAAAAAAAACTCCAGACTGCTGGAGAAAAAATAAAATCTGCAGGGGTTCCAGACCATAAGACCACTCAGCCCCCGCTAGGCTTTCTACCTAACATAAATGATCAGTCCTCATTGCATTCAGGGTTCTCATGGAAGGACTTGATGATGACGATTACGTGGACTTCTGGCCTTTAATCCATCAATGTAGGGACATCACAGTGCTTTGATTAGGTGGTGGTGGCACAGATCGCCACCACAGAAAACCGGAAAAAGAACAGAAGAGACAGTAGGGGTTGGTATGGATTTTGGAGCCACCATGAATAGTAATGATAATTAATTGAATATACAGAGCATCAGGATTAAACTAAAATGAAGTTATGGGAAAGCCATGTTAAAGTAATGTGTTTTTAGCAGTTTTTTGAAGTGCTCCACTGTATTAGCCTGGTGAATTCCTATTGGCAGGCTATTCCAGATTTTAGGTGCATAACAGCAGAAGGCCGCCTCACCACTTGTTTTAAGTTTAGCTCTTGGAATTCTAAGCAGACACTCATTTGAAGATCTAAGGTTACGATTTGAAATGTAAGGTGTGAGACATTCCGATATATAGGATGGAGCGAGATTATTTAAGGCTTTGTAAACCATAAGCAGTATTTTAAAGTCAATTCTGAATGACACAGGTAACCAGTGTAGTGATATCAAAAATGGAGAAATGTGCTTGGATTTTCTTTTCTTAGTTAGGATTCTAGCAGCTGCATTCTGCACTAGTTGCAATCGATTGATGTCTTTTTTGGGTAGTCCTGAGAGGAGTGCATTACAGTAATCTAGTCGACTGAAAACAAAAGCGTGAATTAATTTCTCAGCATCTTTCAATGATATAAGAGGTCTAACTTTTGCTATGTTTCTTAAGTGAAAAAATGTTGTCCTAGTAATCTGATTAATATGTGATTTAAAATTCAGGTCACAGTCAATAATTACCCCTAAATTACCCCTACATTCTTTACCTCTGTCTTGACTACAGCATTATATGCAAAATATGTAAACACAAAACAGACAAATATACATAATCACAACCAATAAATTAATATTACAAGTTCACAAAACATTAAAGTCCTTTCCAAAGTAGGACTACTTAAAATGTTTCCATGATTGGGATTTCAGCTCAGAGTTTGTTTAGATCGTTCCTGCCCTGTGCCAATGGCAGAGCTGGTGGGTCTCTTTCCTTATCTAATTTATTCCAAACACAGTTTCTTTAAATTCTCAGGAAATTAAAACACGTGCAACAAAACAAAAGAAAGACCAAAGTATCCAACTAAGCAGGATGCTCTATTAACAGAAGGAACAGGCTTTTTAATTTTAAACTTGATCAAGAACGTGTACTGTGGCCCTCTGCCTATGTGTGACTCTTAACCCCAGAGTACTCTGAGTGAAGTTTTTTCATTTCATCAGTCAGTTCCTCATCAGTAAAGAGGCGACTCCCAAGGAGCAGACGTCAGCCAAGTCTTCAGGCTCTGCTTCTCCAGGGTGGACTCGCCTCAGTAATGAAGTCGTATTCCTCTACACCATGATACTAACTTCTTCATGGTCACTCTCATTAGAACTCTGTAATTGTTTCACTCAGCTTTGCTGCTGCCTTTGTCTTAAATAAAAATAATAATCCATTATTAACTAATTTTCCCAAAACAGTGTCATTGAAGCCAGTCCATCATAGGACACAATCATGCACACAAAACAACTGGGGCTACAGGACATGGAACCGGCAGAGCCAAACACAATGCCTTCCAATTTCAACATTTGCCTTTTATTTTAGATGTCTAAAATATATTATTAATGGTCAAAGTTTAAATTTTAGATATCTGTACTGGATTCAGAAAGTAGGCAAACCCCGTCACTCTCTTCACACTTTACCATGATGTAGATTTAATTTTAAATGGACAAATTTGCCATTTTCCCCCCCATCAACCTGCACTCCCCTAATGACAAAGTAAAAACACGTTTTGAGAAAGGTTTGTAAATTTATTACAAATCAAAAACTGAAATCTCTCATTTCCATAAGTATTCAGACCCTCTGATGTGGCCCTCCAAATTGTGGTCAGGCGTGTCCTGTTTGCTTTAATTAGATCATTTGAACAATCTAAACAAGAACAGGCCATTCAGCCTAACAAAGTTGACCAGTCCTATCCATTTAATTCCTTCAAAATAACATCAAGTCGAGTTTTGAAAGTTCCTAAAGTCCTACCGTCTACCACACTACTTGGTAGCTTATTCCAAGTGTCTATGGTTCTCTGTGTAAAGAAAAACTTCCTTAACAAGTTTTCAACTTTGTCCCTATGTTCTTAATGAGCTCATTCTAAAATAACAATCATGTCACCTCTTAATCTTCTTTTGCTTAAACTGAAAAGGTTCAGCTCCTTTCATCTTTCCTCATAATTCTTTCCCTGTAGCCCTGGAATCAGCCTAGTTGCTCTTCTCTGGACATTTTCTAGTGCTGCTATGTCCTTCTTGTAGCCTGAAGACCAAAACTGCAAACAGCACTTCAGACAAGGCCTCACCAGTGTATTATAAAACTTGAGCAGAACCACCTTGGACTTGTACTCCACACATCATGCTATATAACCTGACATTCTGTTAGCCTTCTTAATGGCTTCTGAAAACTGTCGAGAAGTTGATATCATAGAGTTCACTACGACTCCTAAATTCTTCTCATAAGGTGTACTCTCGATTTTCAGACCTCCCATTGTACAGTATATTCAAACCTAACCTTTTTACTTCCTATGTCTAATACTTTACATTTACTGACATTAAATTTCATCTGCCACAAATCTGCCCAAGCCATGTTTGCTGTCGAAGCCTTCTGTAATGAAAACTAATTAAAGTAGAGATGTTTCTAGAACTTGACTGGAGTCCACCTGTGGCAGACTGAATGCATTGTTCTTCATGAAAAATCAAGAGGGATTCAGAAGTAAGCAGATGTGAAAGTGGATACCTGGAAGATGAGAGTGTCTCTCACTAATGCCTAAATGACAGCATGAGCAGTGATTCCAGTCTAGCAATGATTCACTTGGAAATTCAATGTAAAACATTACCTGAAAAACACAGATATTTTAACAAGTGTCCTTACTATAATTTTAATAAACTCAAGTGAAAACTCCAGAAATCCAACTTGAACCTAAACGGCTGATCATCATTGACCGGGCTACACTCCAGCCTTCCAGGTGTCAGTAAAGTCTAACGTTCATGTCATGTGTGTCAGCTGGTGCTGTTGTTTCTCCTGTGCAGACTGTGGCCGGGTCACTGTCCTTGTGCAGTCTGCATGCTCTCCCCATGTCTCCTCTCCCCATGTCTCCTCTACATGCAGTCATTTCCTCCCACAGTGTAAAGATGTGCGGCTCGGCTCGTGTCTGAACTGTGGCTGTGTGAGTGAGTGGGCCTCTGGTGGCCATCAGAAAATGGGTGGATTACTTCAGTGACTCTTGACTGTCTAATGGGAAACAGAAATACCGAAACATAAACAGTATATCTGCATTTCTCTTTAAATAGAAATAGAAAGCCTTTATCGGCATTGTCATTGTTGTAATATTATGTTGTCATTGTAAATCAGCATTGCAAATAATGAATGAACTTTACATATTACATCAAGTTGTTAAGGGGGGGGTGTCTATGGTTTATAACAAACTGACGTGAATAGAGTGTGTACGAAGCTTTGTTGTTGTTCAAAAATGGTAATAAGTAATGTATTTGTTGGTAGTGGTGGAAAAAAGCTAAGCCACTGCCACGATTTTATTTTTCCAGACTAAAGAATATTTTGTTAAAGATGATAATGTTGTAAAAGAAGAAATACTGGAGCCATTGCTCTTCTGTCTTTGCAGACTTCTACTGACCCCTTGTGTGCAGTAAACATGCAGCAGCCATCATGAAGAGGATTAAAAACACGACAGTGGGCACGGAGTCACCAGCATTATTGGGGAATGGTAATGAACCTGCTTCTCTGTGCATAACAAATAAGTTCTAAAATAGTTACAAGGAAAAACAATGTGACAGTTATGTGTCATTAGGATGCTTTAGTCACATTCTTTTTTGAATAAGAGGATGCATGCATTTTATAACTAATTAAATGCATCTGATATAAAGATTATTATTATGAATATGCCTAGTAACCATTCAAAAGAGAGAACAGAAAAATGTAGTCTTTCAGAGGACTTTAAAAAGGATGGTTTACGACTTAGGGTGGCAGGATTGGCACTCCAGCCACTGTAAAAAAAAAAAAAAAAAAAAAAAGAAAAACTCAAGTGTGTCTAGTCTAGTGTGGTGCTGAGGTGTCACCCGTTCCCAATCTAGGTGGTTCATTGTGTGGTGGGTGCCTCCAAGCTACATATTTCAAATGGGTTCATCACACACATTTTCATTTAACTTGACAGCCACAAAGCCACTTAATCTAGGCCAGGGTCTGGGGGGACACGGAGTCTATTCCAGCAGCCTCAGGTATTGGGCATGACCACCTCATGCAGACCCCCACACTACACCAATCACCCTAACATGCATATCTGGAGCTGTAAAGCAGCAGTGCTAATCGCTGTATGGTCTATGTTTTCATTTTATACCTTTTATTATTATGCAGTGTAATTATACAAATGGATATTTTCATACATAAGGAAATAATTTAGCAATTTAAATGGAACTGTTAAAATGCTATATATGTTTTATACACTGTGTAGTTTCCCTGTCAATATTAAACATTAAGCATACTCATAGTTTATTAGCCTTCCTTAATATTATAGTATAGTTATATACACAGTTTCCCCAACAACAAACCATGGAGCACAAAAGATTTGAAAGCCCCATTGAATAGGAAGAAGAGAGTGCTTGGGTCTGGAGATAAAGAACTGAAGACTCAGCTCTGAAAGAGGAAAGCCTGCTACGGAGACAAACTTGAGCACAAATTAAAACAAACCAACATGAAGGAAGTGTGGAATGGGTTGAGGACTCTCATTGGCTATGAGCAGGCTGTAAAAGATGGCGAGGAAGGAAACGAGCAGAGCTAATGAACTGAACCAGTTCTTCAACAGGTTTGACTCATTCTTGTCAGTATGGCCACCGCCCAACAATGCTAGCATCTGTGAGCCAGCTGAGGAAGTTCTAGAATTCCAACTGCCATCTGCACCCTGCATGACATTCCCCCACAATGACATCACACCTGTGGTCTCTAGCCCCAGCTCGCCTGCACTCCCTGGATTGTGTGTCTCTGCTGATCAAGTGAGGAGAGAGTTGGGAAACAAGTATTCAGGGCCGGATGGTATCAATCCCAGAGTGCTGAAAAAATGTGCCAGCCAGCTCTGTGGGGTCCTTCACTACCCGTTCTCTCTTTCCCTGAATTTGCAGAAGGTTCCCCAGCTGTAGAAAACATCCTGTGTGGTCCCAGTGCCAAAGAAAGGTCACTCTAGTGATCCCAAGGACTTCAGACCAGTTGATATTACTTCATACATCATGAAGAACTTTGAGAGGCTGGTCCTAAAACAGCTACGGCCCCTGGTTTCAAAAAATCTGGATCCTCTGCAGTTTGTCTATCAGACACATACAGTATAGGTGTGGAAGTTGCTTTCATCTATGTGCTCCACAGAGAACATAGTCCACTTGGAGAAAGCCAACACCACAGTCAGGATAATTGTCTTTGACTTTTTCAGTGCCTTTAACACCAGTCTGCCTCATTGACTGGGAGAAAAGCTCAAGGCTTTGCATCTTGATGCCCCCACAATCCCCAGAATAATGGACTACCTGTCCAACAGAGGTTTGTGAGGCCGAAGAGCTGTGTGTCAGACATGGTGGTGTGTAATACTGGAGCACCTCGGGGAACTGTGCTGTCTCCCTTCCTGTTCACCCTCACCACCCTCCATCCAACACAACACCAGCACTTGCCATCTACAGAAATTTTCAGATGACTCCTTTATCATAGGCCGTATTAATAATGAAGACAAGTCAGAGTAGGAAAGTCAGAATCAGCAAGACAAAAGAGCTAGTGGTGGACTTCTGGTGAACCAGGGGGTCTAGTCTCTGAGACCAGCCATCATTCAGGGTGAGGACACAGAAGTGATGTAGAGCTGCAAGAACCTGGGGGTTCACATAAACAACAAACTGGACTGATGTGAGAACACAGTGGTGCTGTACTTGTTAAGGAGACTCAGGTCTTTTGATGTGTGCAGCAAGCTGCTGGAAATGTTCTGTCAGACCATAGTAGCCAGTGTGGTGTTCTACACCACAGTCTCCTGGGGAAGCAACCTGAGCTCAAAAGAAGCACAATGCCTGAACAATCTTACCAGGAAAGCCTGCTTCATCCCAGGGCAAAACCTGGACACACTGGAAGCTGTTGTGGAAAAGAAGATGGTGGCAAAATGGGATGCCATCATGAAGTATCCCCTCCATCCCCACCAGGAGGTGTTCTCTTGGAATAGTTTTAGCCACAAGCTCATTCCACCACGGTATACTAAGAGAAGTGCCTCTGGGGGTCTTTTCTCCACAGTGCTGTCAGGCATTTCAATGCTTCCTCCCAGGGCACTTGTTAAGTTTATTTTGAAATACCATTTTGAAATATCTGAACACTATACATTTATTTATTTTTCTTTATGGATCAATTAATTGATTGGTAATATTATTTGTCCTGTGAGTCTGTATCATTTATATGTTTTAGCTGCTGTATGCATGTGAATCTCCCCATGTGATTAATAAAGTTTATCAAATCAAATCTAATCTAATCACTGGTTGTTTCAGTGATAAAGGCTTTTAAGTTCCAATTGTTGAGGATGGACTTGAGCCATGTAGTGTGAGTCTAAGGCCATTGTCATGTTACACAACTTCTCAAGTGCCACATGGTGGATCTGGTGGCCACATGAAGGCTTTACAGGTACAGCAACTTCAGTTAAAACCCATGCCCTGTTTGTTCTTTTTCTTAAAACTTAAAACACCAGACATCAGACAGATGAGTGTCTTTTCTGTGTATGGGGTCCAAAACAACAAAATTTGAGATACGTGGGGAAATGAAAAAGTAAAGGCAATTTGAAAATTACATAGTCATTGCATCAGGTAGAAGGTGACTAAACACAATTTGTTCAAGATGGCTTCTGGGTGGTTTGCACATGCTCAGCACAGTACTCTGCTGTTAATCTAGTTAAAGCTGAAGTCAAATGAACATGGACGCTTGCTGAGGACATTTGTAGAAATGAACAACACACCGCATTAATCAGAGGGAGTGAATCCTGCTGAAATTCACCAAATGATGTTAGCTAAGTAGTGAAGTGAAAACAGTATGACTCAAGAGAAAGTTTATGAATGGATTGAAAGGTTTAAAGAGGGAAGAACAAGTGTAACTGATGAAGCTAAATCTGGTTGACCATCAATATCGCGCACAAAAAACCCACGTTGTTAGGGCAAATGCCTTCATCAGAGAAGACCAATGGATTACATTGTCTGCTGTTGCTGCACATTTGAATATCAGTTATGGGTCTGGACGTGCCATAGTGCATAATGACTTGGGGTACCATAAAGTTTGTTCAACAAAGGTACCTAAACAGCTTACTGATCTGCACAAGCTAACAGCCTTCTGTAAATTTCAGAAGGTTTCACTCCCTCTGCTGTGCATGTCTGAAATACCCATAAGCCAATGTGAATGTGTTGTATTACTTTGCATGTATCTGTTGCGGCTACCAAGTAATTTTCAAATTGCCTTTACTTTCTTATTTAGCTTTTGTCACAAGCTTGTACTCGGGAGGCAGCTTAAGGGCTCTGGTGATGGTGATTACCGGCAGAGCCAGGAGGTGGTGATGTGTTCTAATGCCTTCTCTCTCTCTTCCCACCTTTGTAGAAAGGAAGATTGACAGCAATTCCACCAGTGGACATGCCCCTTCCTGCCTGGTTCCCATATGACTGGAAGGTTGGCCATGTTGGAGTCAGTTCTACATCGGACTCCTGTCTGGAAAGATGTTATTGTTATCTTTGTCAAAAGATCGTTCCTTTTTTTGATTTATTTACATTATGCAGGGGTCACAGACACACCACAAACTTGTTTTATGTCTGCTTCTTGCACCTCATGTCTTCAAATATATTTTAATTATAGGAAACAGAGCAGAGACACATCTTTAAGATGTCATGAAATAAATTTCAGATAAGTAAAAATGCATTTTAGACATCTGAAAATATATCAGAAATATATTTAAAAATATCTTGATTACATTTTCCACATATATTAAAATAACATCCAGACTGTTTAAGTGGTATATGAGGTGCATTTGACATTTGAAATGTATTTCAAGATATGCTGAAATAAGGTCTTGCTTGTTTTGAAATATCTCAACTTCATTTCAAGAAACCCTAAAATGGACAAGCGGTCCCACTGAAAATATGAGCTAGTTTTTTTTGTGGTACCTTAAACTGAATTTCAGTGATCTTAAAATGCCTACAGACATACTGTAGTGACAGGAAAAATGACAAAAAAATGAGTGTAAAAAAATTCCTTACCGTTATTCTTTTTGATCTCTTTACAATGTCCAATGTCACTTCCATTGTGATGGCTTTCCTCTTCTTCGAAGCACTACCATCTGAAGACTTTTGTTTAGGAGCCATGATAAGGGCCAAAAAGTCGGCAAACAAAGCAACACAAACAGAACACTTCCCCTGCATGCAGCCAAACTATTTGCCAACTCCCTCACTCATATGCTGTGTTACTACGTATTCTTCCGCTGCATGTAACTAAACTAGTTTGCCCATGTAGTCTGTAAGTACGATGCTAACAGCGTAAGCCGAAACTCTCACGTCTCAATTTTTTTAAGTTTTTATGGGAGTGAGTGTTGTAAACTCGAAACATTGTAAGTTGAGACATTGTAACCCGAGGACCCCCTGTATTAAGATTTTAAACAAACATAACACATAAGCAAAAGGCTAAAATGATAATTATTAATTCTCTCAGTTCTGCAGGATTTCATGTTTTGCAATGAAGACCAATTCTTAAAGGTGACTCCATACAGATGTACTGCCACAATGACAAGAGGCGGTGGGAAGTGTTTGAGGACATAAGGCAAGTTTGACAGCAAAGTCCTATCTTTCGTCTAAACCAAGATTAGAAAGCCAACATTGTAGTAGAAAGTTTGTAGCACAAATGTGCAAAAGTCACTTAAAAAAAAAAAAACACAACCTAAACTTCAAGGATATCCGTCTACAATCTCTGTTTATCGGGAAATTCAAGGCACCACCCTTTATAAAGTAGCGCTGATGATGTCATATACCACACAATCCCAACATCCTGGGATAGCAACACCCTGGCAACTGTACATGGAGTTTCCAAAAAATGGCATCATGGTAAGACGTGAAACAATTCTAACCTAACGAAAAACCCTGGGAGGGGAAAATCAAAGTTAAACTTGGGTCCTCCAGTGTTAAAAACCATAATTAGTAATGTAATCTGTGATAAAAAGGTGCAGAAATAGCCAGGGCAAAAATGAAGAAGAAACTAAATTTTAATAATTGATTTCCCATTGGAGTTTTTGATGGGAAATCAAGAAAGCAGTCCCACTTCACACCTAGTACTCCCCACAATATGTGCATCTGATCACTTATAAAGTATTATGCTGTTCAAGAACACAGGTGGTCAAAGCCATCACTATATTGTGGAACACAAGGTGTGGGTCAGCCCTTTATGGTCGGGCTACTCACTCACACACCCACACTCATTCATACTGAAAAGTGTGATTTACCAGCATGTGCTGTATATTGAGAACTTAAGAACAATACATACCTGCTTGGCAATACTATGGTGACTGTTTTATAGAACTCCACCATGGAGGACTAGACACAAATAAAAAATAAGGCTTCTTCTATACACAAATTTTTCACTCGGCTGCTTTTTCAATATGGCTTTCAACAGAGGTATGGTTAGATGTTTAACAATTAGTGGTGTTGTTGTTTATTAATGGGGAACTGATGAGTTAAACATGGATTTTAAAAAAAAATTATGTGAGTAAAGCAAGGGTACACTTGGTATGTGGGTATGTATCTGCAAAAAAAAGCATGATAGCCAGCCCCAAGAAAAATAATGATGCAAAATATTTACATTTTCCTGCAAAAAAAGTAATAAAATTTCCATCTCCTTAACTTAAGCACTTACTTACATACCACATCTATTTATGTGTTTATTTATTTAAAGAACTTCTGTAAAGCAAGTCCATCCATCCATCCATCTATTATAAAGCAGCTTTCAGGGATAAAGCACTTTACAGTTATATAAACAATTCATACATAAAAGAGTGAAACAATCAAATAAGTGGACAATAAAAATTTTAAAACAATATGACTCCCAAAAATGCTATGCAAAGGCTCCCCTAATCAAGAGTGTCTGAAGCTGAGCTTTGAATGTCTCAATGGAATGACCCTGGCGCACAACCAGGGGAAGATGATTCCATAACCTCGGCACAACAGAATGTATAGCATGACCATCGCATAGCTTCAGTCCACTGCGTGGTTCAGAAAGGAAACTCCGTTCACCAAATCTTAGAACACAGACAGCAATATGATGATGATACACAAGGTCATTAATGTACTGGGGGGTGGCCTGGACATAGAAGGCTCTACAAATAAGAACCAAGATTTTAATTTGAATTCTAAATTCTACTGGCAGCCAGTGGAGAGAAGACTGGTGTAATATGAGACCTCTGGTTGAATCTAGTGAAAAGCCTGATGTTGTAGAATAAACTTTCCTACATCTTCAAAGAAGGCAGTCACAAAGCCCAGATGAGAATGCAGAACACTTCTTTATTTGCACAGAGTGTGCACAAAGATATCAGACCATTGAGTGAGCAATCAACTGAACAATTCTTCTGCTTTTATACTTTTTTTTCTGATTATCATTACCTCATCTAATACATCACATCATCTGACTTTTCAAATGCAAAACTTTATCACCTCCTCTAATCAACTAACACCAGCAGTAATTTCTGACTCATGTCGATTGTCCCATTCTGAACACCACTTCATTAAGAGGGGTGTTCAGCAGATTATCCCACTGATCTTAGCACGGCTTCATTGGATGTATAGGATTTACCATCGATATCCCCGCTTTTTGGTGGGGTGTTCGTTACTCATTTACCTCATTCTGATCTTGGAAAACTATGTCGGTGGCTTCTCTAGGAAAAGGCAAACATCTTAGCTTTAAGTTACATTTAGTTATCCCTTGAGTTACTGTACATGCAGTCCTTTTCCTTATGTTTAACAATTCATAATTCACACGCAATCCTTTTTCTTATGTTTAATAATTAATTCTGTTATGGCTTCATATACTGTACATATATAATAATCAGTTGAATTTTGTACAATTTACAGGTGGTTCAAGGCAGACTTGCTCAATCATGTAAACAATGAATTACAATAGTCTAGGCGAGACAAGACAAAGGCATGGACAAACATTTCTGCCTCCATCTTAGTGACCATAGCTCTAAGGCTAGAAAGGTTTCTCAGATAGAAGAAACAACGACTGAGAGGCTTAATATGTGCATCAAAGGTGAGAGACAAAATGACACCAAATTTACAAAGACATGTTTGAGTGGACAGCTAAGCTTTGCACAGGCTACCAGTCCATCATTGCACTCTCTCACACATGCACACGAACACTAGTTCCAACACTGGACCAAGATAGATTTACCAGTTCCCCTAATGTACACATACATACATCTTCAGGGATAGAAAGAAAAACAGAGAATCCAGAAAAAAATCCACACAGGCTGAAAAGAATTTGTAATCTCTACACATAATGACCACATACAGAATTCAAACACATGATGCTAAACCCATGACATAGTAGTGATAACTATCTTAAAGCAAGCATAGATTCAGCTGATCAGAGGTAGAACATACAGTATACCTGTACATCTCTTATGTACTGCCTTTCACCCATCTAGTCAG
>JANRMT010062790.1:47911647-47965804 GCA_026402145.1 Polypterus bichir lapradei
ACATATGACACATGCCAGGATCTGAAAAGATTGTTTTTTAGTTCATTTTTGAAATAATTATTTACAGATTGTCTTGAACAAATTTGTGGAGGGCATGCTAGATAGATGCCTGGAACTCACCTTGAAATGTCCATGGCGCTGTCATGATAAACCACTTCTTCTTCTTCCTCTTTTCCCGCTTTTATGTGGGGTTGATGTGCTTGATTAATGACAAACAGCTCATTCTCCAAACAGCTCGGTCCTGCACCTCCTTCCGAGTCAGGCCCTTTTCCTTTAGATCTTCTTTTAATTTACTCATCCACCTCTGCTTTCACTTCCCCTGTACTTCCATTCCCATCTCACAATTGCCAACATACGTATTCATTGTCTCTCCTCATCACTGTAACCTACTCTCCTGTACTTTCTTAGATATCTCTCCTTGTTGTACCTCTGATTGTCTCATGACTTATTCTTTTTTTTGTAACTCCTCACATCCATCTCAGCATTTGCATTTCTGCCACATCTAACGTCTTCTCCTGCACTTCCTTTACTGTCCATGTGTCAGCTTCATTGCTGGACATATTACCATCTTAAAAAGCTGACCTTTAACTTTTGCCTTAATTCTTCAATCACACAATACCGTCTTCCATATCTTCTCAGCCACACAACACTCTATGGGTTATCTGTGCATCTAATTTTCCATCTTGGGCTACCACTGGTTCTGGATATTTAAATGTATCTATTTTTTGAACATGCCATTAGAGGTTAATAAAGAGCACCATGGTTTGATCTCATGGCACAGTATCAGTGTTAAGAAGAAAATGATTTGGATAGTATCAGAATGGGAAGGGACGAAAGAAGTTCCGAAAGGCAAGAGAATAAAGACATTTCAAATAGGCAGTTGTCCTCAGCTAGATAAGGTTTTCTTCATCTTTTTTTATATTTTTGGTTACCTAAACTGTGTTCTGTGGTTGCATCATCTGGGGGGAAAGTGAGTAAGATACAGAAGTGGGAGGTTTTTATATGTGATGATATAAGAATACATTTTATAAATATTACTAAAAGTTACATTTAAAGACATACTGCCCTATTACAAAACACTTTTTTTAATCACCAAAGTTCCAGCCATTTTCAGGGTTTACTGGTTGCCCCCAAAACCTTTTCTTCCACTCCCCATGGACCTTTAGGGTGAGACCAATTCTTTTTATATCATCAGGCGCCACCTCCAACCAAATCTTGATTGGCCTCCTTGAACCTCTTCCTCTCCTCCTCTCCACCTCTGTGGTGCTGCACCTGCTCATCCAGTCATCCTCTGACTTACACTCCATATCCCAAGACTAACTTAGTTTGCTTCTACTTAGTGCAACATCTCCACAACGCACCTTCCTCCTAATTCAATATTTGTCTTCCACTCAATCCATGACACTCCAGACATCATTCTGATCAGTCATATTTCTGTGCTTTGCTTCATTTTTCTCCTTCAGCTACATCTCACTCACATACAGCATATTGCTGCTCACACAGCTTTCATAAACTTTATTCTTCAGTGACAGACAGGATCCTTTACAAACCAGAATGTTTGACAGCTCCCAGAATGTATTCCAAGCACCTTCTCATCCTTGTTATCATCTCCATCTGTCCTCAACATATCGGCTAAGTTCCAAAACTTTCCTACTTTCTCCAAAACAACTTTGCTAAGAACTAATTTAAATTTGCTACACCAACATTTTGTACCTCTTTCACACCCTTTCTACAAAAAAAGGTCATACCTGCCACCTGCTGACTACCCTTGACTCCAATACATATTTTATCCACGCACTTCTGACAAACCATAAATTGGATTGCGTATCTCTCGACACCTCTCCTGCCCACGTCTCACAGTCAACAACAACAACATTTATTTATATAGCACATTTTCATATAAATAATGTAGCTCAAAGTGTTTTACATGATGAAGAAAGAGAAAAAAAGACAAAATAAATAAGAATTAAAATAAGGGAACACTAAGTAACATAGAATAAAGTATGGTCCGATGGCCAGAGAGGACAGAAAAAACAAAAAAAAAACTCCAGACGACTGGAGAAAAAATAAAATCTTGAGGGGTTCCAGGCCATGAGACCACCCAGCCCCCTTTAGGTATTCTACCTAACATAAATGATCAGTCCTCATTGTATTCAGGGTTCTCATGGAAGGACTTGATGATGACAGTCACGTGAACTTCTGGCCTTTAATCCATCAATGTAGGGACATCACAGTGCTTTGATCAGGTGGTGGTGGCGCAGATCGCCATCACAGAAAACCGGAAAAAGAACAGAAGAGCGAATAGGGGTTAGTACTGATTTTGGAGCCATCATGAATAGAAATGATAATTAATTGAATATGCAGAGCATTAGGATTAAATTAAAATGAAAAGTCAGACACCCACCAACTCCTGTCCCTTTGTTCTTTTCTGCATTTACCTTGGAGGACTTCTGCTTTCAAACTGGCGTTCCATTTCATTTATTTTTTTCCTTTAGTTATGATTTTTTGCCATCAATATAAGATCTTTGCATTCAAAAGCACTCATGGAAATCCTTCATCCACTTCTCCGATTATCACCTCTATCACTATCACAAAATTGAATGGACCACTGGTGAAACCCCAACTTCACCACAAAGCATTCAAAATCCTCCTCTACTGTCCTAACCACTGTATGCCACCTTGCATTAAAATAAGGCCACTGTCCCTCTTGTATTCCATAAAACACGACAAAAGGAAGCTGGCAGCAGGAGGGATATCTGCTCTTAAACATTTCTGCTCAAGAACACCCTTGATGATGAGATACATAATATTTTTTTTCAATCAACATGAAATAAAGTTTTTCATAGTGCTTTTTACACATTTTAATCTAAATGTACAAAGCCCTCTTTCATTTTATTTATACCGTACATTCTATTTGCATAGAAAGTATTTTTCCAAGAATGATACTAGCACACAGAAATTTGGGTTATGACGTTCACTGAGAATCAGGAGTGGTGTGCATCTGACCACATTAGTAGCTATGTATAGCTCATTCATCTTTTAATAATACAAGGGGGTGGCATGTAGAAGACCTGACACATAATTGGGGAACAGTTACAGATTCTCAAGGTTTTACAAAGAGAAGGAAACCTGCTGTTTATAGCACTAGCCACAAGAAATGCATTTCTGTTAAGAACATAGTTTTGACACTAAATGTTTATTGATGACCAAATATATACAGGTAGGGGCATCTCTGCATTATGGGCAGATGGAGTAAAGTGTTTAACTGTGTTAAACATATCCATTTTAACTATATAATTCATTGCTGAAATGTAAAGTGACACAGTGTTTCTCTCTTACTATAGATGCGCCTGGTCCATTTGCAGTGTGTGGATGACCTGTGTTTCAGTTCTATGAGGTAATTAATCATCTTTCTGTTGTTTTACTACTTTCTATTTTTTTAATCAGTATACATTATATAATACAAGAGTTATACGGACATAATATAATATCATATGTATCATCTTTTAATACAGTCAAATAAATATTTTTAATGTCTGTACACTAATCTCATTGTGTATATTAACAGTAGGAAGGTTTTTTAATGTTTTAAACTAATTCAGGTATTTACATGTTTAGTTCTGTGGTGGGCTGGCACCCTGCCCGGGATTTGTTCCTGCCTTGCGCCATGTGTTGGTTGGAATTGGCTCCAGCAGACCCCCGTGACCCTGTGTTAGGATATAGCAGGTTGGATAATGACTGCCTGACTGACATGCTTAGTTTTTTGTTACTGATGTAAATGTATTTGCAATTTGCTGTTTGCATGAACAGTTTAGTAACCAGAATGTGGGAGCATTTCATAAAAATCTGAATTACTTGCAGATATGTAAACTATGCAAGCAGCTGAAGAATAACATAAATTTAAATACATTTGCATTTAATGTTATTTTAAAAAGGGAAAGTTAATGTTAGCTTTTTGCTCGGAAATTGTCTAATTGGAAGAAACATTCTGCATTAGTCAACAATTCTTCAGTATTGTAAACCTTGAGGTCTTATTGAATGAAGAAAGGACACATTATAGACATATTACCTTCTTCAGAATCAGGATGTTTAACACATTGGAATTTTTGTGTCACCTTAAGGTTTGGTGGCTTTAAACAGGTAACAATTCTCTGATGTAATGTCTTTGTAAATTGAATTGTTAACATTTAAAAAGCAAACATCTCCAATAAAAGCAGGTTGTGTATGAATTTATGTCTTATGAAGAATGAGCGGTGAAGTCTAATTAATGGTCTTCATTTCCTTAGATGCACAGATTGCAGCTTGCTTTTTAGAGCTATTATTTGATGCAAGACTTTGTGAAGATCTTAGGACGAATAGTGAAAAAGCATGCAATTGCTGAAGATGATGATAAGGTAAAAAAATAAATAAAAGCGGAATTGTTGTTGAAAGGTTGTACAGGGGCAGATGGAATCTGTTACTGTATTTGGGAAAATCATTTTTTAATAAAAAATGTATTACTTACCTTACCAAAGCCTGTGCCTAACAATATTGTCAATTGATTATTAAACCTTTCTATTCTTTAATAATGTTTATGTGGTTAAATCAAGCAAAGTGTTGCTCACCATAAGTTAAGAATGTGATGAATAACATCAAGTGATTCATTTCCAAGTGGGAAGCGGAAGTCAGTTCTCGGTCCCAGAAAATACCTTTGGGTGGGTAATAAAACAAATTCATGAAGCCATTGACAGGTGGCAATTATTATAAAAAGCAATATTTGAAGCTGAAAAGGCCAACATATTAAAATGGGATTAACTACCTGTTAGTTTTAAGCTTTGTTTTTTTATTATTTTGTTTTTTTCTGTTACTCCAAACATTAACTTATGCTCAGAAAGGCATCTTACTTACTCTAGCAGAATGATTGTCTGATTTCAAATTTCAGACCATTTAAAGTTCTGAGAAGGATACAACAAAGAATAACAGCCACCACAAAAAAATGCAGAGGACCATGTTCTAGTTGTTGGTTCTTAACACCTTCTAGCATAATAATCATAGACATGTTTAAAACAGACAAAATATTTATTAATGTATTGTATTCATAGGCAAATAAAATGAATGCATACTGTATGCGCAGTAGAAAACTCTGTATTTTGGACTTTGCACAGCATATACCTACTGTTGATATTAATGTACAGTGAAACTGTGCTTGTGAATTCTGACCACAGACTTGTTGTTGTTAATCTGAAGATCCAGTTTAGATCCAGTAGGCTACCGCCTATTAGGAGAATGAGGCTGGACTTGGCCAGGTCCAAAGATCAGTCTGTTTCTAATGAGTTTGCTCACAGTTTTCGTGAGGAACTTGCAGACTTAGGAGTGACTGCTGATCCTAATGTGGTCGTGGAGACCTTCTGCGACAAGACCCTGAAAGTTGCTCAGGGTTGTGTTGGTGTTGCCGGTATTCCCAAAAGAAGGTATTTCATCTCCCGGAGTCGCAATGTACAGCTTGATGGCAACTCTGGTCAATACCAGAAACTGCAAAGGATGGTAACGAGGGTTCTAAGGGCAGAAAAGGAGGTATTTGTTAGAGGAATCTGTGGTCAAGAGACACACCATCTTTGGCCCACATATTGCTTACAACGGAATCGAAGGATTATGCATATCCGAATCTGTTCCTCGGAGAGTCACAGTAAGGACGGGTGATGGAATGGTCCTTACAGATGATGCTGCAGTGGTGACCCATTGGGCTGGCTACTTTGAGCAGCTATTTAAAGCTTACCCTCCATCTAGCATGCTGGTCATCTTTGAGTCCACAGTTTTTGAGGCTGATCCTCCAGTTAGCTGTGAACCACCCAATCTCACTGAAATTGCACAGATGGTGAATCAGCTGAGGGTAGGGTAGGCTGCAGGGATTTATTGGTATCCAGGGTGAACTTCTCTAGGCTGATGGAAAAATCCTTGCTTCCATTTGGGAGAAGTGTCATCCCAACTGACTGGAAAATGGGATTTGTCGACCCTATCTGGAAAGGGAAGGGTGAACCCCTGGATTGTGGCAACTATATTGGGATAACACTGCTCTCTTTGACCGGTAAGGTCCTCACTAGGGTCATTCCCAATAGGATCTGTGATCACTTGCTCAGCTACCAGCGACCAGAACAGTCTGGTTTTATGCCTAAGAAGTCTACCATTAACCACATCCTGGCACTGAAGGTTCTCATTGAGCACAAGGACAAATATCATCAGAATTTCTTTCAGTCTTTGTTGATGTTTGTAAAGCATTCGACTCAGTTTATCTTGCTGTCCTGTGGGACATCTTGAGCATGTACACTGGTACTTTGCAGAATGGAGCCAGAACCGTTATGTTTTTCCCAGTTGATTCTGGCATTCATCAGGGGTGTGTTTTTGCTTCTACCTTCTTCAGTGCTCGCATGGACTGGGTGCTGGGCAGGGTCATGGGGTCCAGCTTGCTGTAGGGCATCTGTTGGTAAAGAAAGATTCACTGGTCTTGACTTTGGTGTCGATGCTGTGATCTTCACAGAGTCAATGGAGGCTCTGATTGTGGCTCTCAAGAAACTGAGAGCAGAGTCTGAGTTCCTGGGCTTGCAAGTGTCCTGGATAAAAACCAAGATCCAGGCCTTAAATGACCTCTTGAGCACATCCATCAGCAGTTTGTCTGTCTGCGGAGAGAGTGTCGACCTCGTCAAAAGGTTGATTTACCTCTGCAGTGTTATTCATGTCTCTGTTGACTCTTTCTATGAAGTCAGTAGACAGAGTGGGAAAGCATGTGGGGTCATGAGGTTGCTGGAAAGGGGTGTGTAGTACTCCCAATATCTTTTCAAAAGGATGAAAGTCAAAGTTTTTAGAGTCCTGGTGCTTCCTGTTTTTCTATCTGAGACATGGATGCTATCAAGTGACCTGAGACGAAGACTGGACTCCTTCGGTTTGACTTTGTGTTGAAGAAGCGGTTGCTCATAGAGACCCAAATGAGGCACATTACCTGCATTGTGTAGGAGTGTCAGTTACAGCACTATGGCCATGTGGCGCGGTTCCCTGAGGGTGATCTGGCTCACGCGATCCTCATTGTTTGGACAAGGAGACACCCATAATACACCTGGCTGCAGCAGATAGATGATTATTTCCAAAGGTTGGAACTGGACCGTGTGTCTGCCTGGGGGGGTTGCTAACTGTGATCCCAAGCTGTTTTGTTGTATGGTAGGTGCAGCAACATGCTGTACCGGCGCATGCTCCCCAATCTGACTTGACCTGACCTGACCGGAACATTTACATTAGGCTCTATGGTTTATCGAGTTCAAGTGGCTAATGAGCACAGTCTAGCAATGCAAAATCATCTTGGTGATATTCTCTGTATCTCAATTGATAAGCAGATTATCAATATCAAACAATTTTTATTATTTTGCTATTGTTAATTATTCCTTTTTAGTGTTATTTTTGTGACATCACTGTGTTGTCTTTTCACTTGTTGGTTACAGTATCTGTTATAGCCATGTGACTGAACTACTACACAATGCATGGCATAAATTATCAGCTACCAGGAGAAAAGATGTAGGTACTCATGGACTGGCATCCAAACACAACGGATTTCACTTGCAAATGTCTTTCAACCAATTTTTGTAAAAAAAACAAGTTATTGTAGATTTTTTTTTTTTTTTTTACTTTGGCAAAAAAAAAATTTGAATTTTTATTTACTATTTTAGTTTTGGTTATTCGGAGTTTATGATTTTTGGTAAACAAATCCAGGCTTCCATGTGAACTGCACCAAAAATAAAATTCATTTCAGTGTTGCTAAAATGATTTAAAAAAAAAAATCAGGTAATATATTTGCTTACTTTTCTAACAACACTACAAAAGCTAAAAGAATTCCTGCTGCCATTTTACTTAGTGACAAGATGTATAAGCCAGAGGATCTGTTTGTTAATGTATACCGTTTAGTACTTATTTTAGTTGCAGTTCACCAAAGTGGTAGTTTTTTTTCACCAAACACGTGGTTTTGTAACAGTTATTTACACTATAAGGGAGAAAAAAAAAATGGTGAGGTCATTTATGGACTTCGCCTACTGCAGATGCCCAGGATATGGAATTACAGCACACATGAAAAAATGCTTTCTTAACTCTTTCAGGGTTGATGTTGACTTTTGTCAAAAGGAGGATTTGACAATAATAATCAACTGTAAACTCTGACAAAACCAATCATTATGTTTCAGCTGGAGTCTTGTTGCTAGAAGGAAAGTTAGCTTCGTTGGTTTTGACCGAGATATCCTGCAATCCAATGAGTAGCAAGGCACAAACAATGACAAAAATGGCCCTGGCACCTGGAGAGAGATCAAAGCGGATGCATAAAGCAAAATACTCCGGGGACAACGTTTTGCCTATTCTCTATGAACTGGACTATGACTTGTCGGACTCCGATTTTGATACAAGCAATCCAGCTTCAGCTGATTGGTCTCCAGCTATTCATGGTGCTGAACAGGTTCAAGTAGCTGCCATACCTATGGCGCTGTTCGCCTTGGAGGACTGCCATTTAACAATAATAAGAGGTAGAAACCATATTGCAATGCACTGTGATAGTGACCGCTGCTGCTGCCCCAGCCATGCAAAGACAACTTGGCAGTAAGCCCGTCGCACATTCTTGGCAAACTGGTAGCCACAGCATGCAACAACAGATGTTTTATGTTGATTTCTGTGTGAATCCATTGCTTTTCAGAAAACTATGTTTTTTGGAAAAAATATTCAGCCCTCAAAGAGTTAATAAAAAGGAGGATTTCAAGTATTAGCAAATACAATAGTAGATTTCTGGTCAGACTGTGATCCTGTACAGAACTCAACCAAGCAATTAAATTAAATGCACTTAGTCAACCATCAGCCAAAGGCACCATGCACATTTTGTAAATCTGAGTCCTTGTGTTATGGAAAAGCAGTACTAATGCACAATTTCAAAATGGAGTGATTGATTTTTTTCTGTTACCTGTGTCTCTACTGCTATTGATCATTGTCTTATCCATTTCTCTGCAGTGCTTTGAGAAGCCATGGCCTATCCAGGCACTAATAACCTTGTGTCTCTTGGTGTTAATTTGACAGCAGTTATCCAAATAAATATCCAATAAAACTATTTATAGAGGCAAGCCAGTGTTCAAAATAAGCATAATGACAGGCGCATGCAGCACATAAGGGGGCTACTTTGCTGTTCAAGTGCAGATTCACATACTGATTGAAGCTACACTAAATCCAAACAATTAGCTGACAACCAGCAGGTCTACCCTTTAATTGATTTGTTTCCAACTGGTATCAACCAGATACACATTTATATGAGCAGTTGGAAATGCCCACGTTATAACAAGGTTCAGCCTTCTTGATATCAGGGACAGAATGCCAAGATTTTAAGTAGAATTGATAAAACAAAACACTTCTCAGGTCTATTGAGTGTTTCTGGGAAAATGTTTTCTTGCTCAATTGACCATTTTCAGAAAGTCTGTTAGTTCAAACCAAGCGGAGGAAGGTGCTGTCACTATTCCTAACCATGGACTGCATTCAAAGCAGATCAGGCATTGAAGAGCAGCAACTGTTCTGTCAACATGAAAAGGAAGCCAAGTGCACTTTTAAATGAAAATTTAGCATAGATGTTCCCAGATTGTGTGTGTCAGTTATGCCATTACAGATTTTCAGAAGTGAGCCTGGTTCCCAAGTCTGCAAACATGTGCATGATGGCATTTTAAGGTTCATAACTAGGTTGTGTGGTCCTTCACAGAGCTGTTGCTTGACTAAACACTGTTTATTTCTGAGAAGGGTTCTTTGCATATGAAGTTGGTTATGTGTGCTTTGAAAAACTTCCTAATATGTAGAAAAAAAACGAAATTTTTAAAGTTTGGAAGGCTGCCAAGCAGGACACTACCAGATTATGAAAACCTGAACTTAGCCTGTGTTATTGTATGCAGCAAGAGTCCTTCAGAACTCAGGAACCCATTTGTATTTCACAAATTTTTTAATGTATGAAGCATGTTGCAGATCTAAAGGTTCTTTCTGAAATCTTCATGTGGATGGGTCTTTTGGGAACCAAAAATGGTTCCCCTATGACATCAGTCTGAAGAACCACTCTGGCAAATTTTATTTTAAATGGTGTACTTGGAGTGATTTTGCTTCAAATATATCTTTTTTTAAAAACCTAATATTCTGTTTATGCCACCACTATGCATGCATTTTTCTGCAGTCATTTTGTTAAACTTTTAAAGTAGCTAAAAATGCAAACTCTTGATTAAACAATTAATATAAAGTAATGAAATGTCTAAACAATGTTTAGGAGCGTACTTGCCTCCACCTATCTAGCGACACCTGTTTGTTTATTGATTTTTAAAGTTTGTCCTGTTTCACTACTACACAGATGGAGCTGCAGGGGATAGCTAGTACTGTATATGACAATAACTATTCAGAAGCTTATTTAAAGATGTAAAATGTACATATAAAATGTAACAAGTACACAATAAAGAAGAGTTGGAATTCCAGTCTGGATACTCTTTAATTGCCACATGGCAAATGGGAAACGCAGAATAATAGGTTTCAACTAAAGATAATTCGAGCTCCAGCTCTTTATGGAGAATTTAAGCCATTTCTCAGTGATGGCTTCAGAATGAATACCAGCTTGCAGCATTCCATTTAATTCAGGCAGATCGGCTCTGGCAGGTTTTGAAGGTTGAGCTAAAGAGACATTTGGCATCTTGAGTTGTGTCCTCCTCCACTCCAGAAGGTATGTTAGAGACAGTGCAGCACTCTTTTTGTTCCCATGTGTCCTCTTAAACAAAACCATGTAAGGCTTGTGTGTCTAAGCATATACACATATACTGTGTAACAAAATGAGAAAACCAAAAATAAAGGTATGAGGCACCAGAAGATGATACCCATTTATTATAAAGGTTGTTTAAAAAAATAAATAAATAAAACCAACAGTGGGCTGTACTATAGGTGTCTGCTATCAATACAATCTTTTCAAAGCAAGTCCACTGACTGCTGGCTTCTTCATGGTGCTGATTTCTTATGTGGTCTTTGAGAATAAGATGAGGAGTCATCAGTGGAAGGAAAAGTAACATCACAGCTCTTTGTGCCGTTGATGTTCTGTCCTGAGGATAGGAAAGGAGAAGCCTGAGAATAGTGACGCCACCTCCCAGCTTGGAGTGGAATTACCTTTATGAAATGAGCCTTGAAACTGTCCACCAATCACACATGTGTGACACATGAGATGAACTACCAAGGCAATGAGCAACACAAACCCTACAAAATGGCAGTGCCCATTACCAAAAAACAAATATACGTAAAAGAATGTGAAGAAATAAACAACTTTTAAACTGAGACACTAAACAAAAAATCCATGTAAGGAATGGATTCTAGGATTAAAAAAAACACCAGATAAAGTGGTAAGAATATTGTTCTGGGCTAAAGAGAAACATCTAATGCACCCCATGTTTTGCCTGCAAATCCCCATGGCCTTGATTCAGATAAAGCAGTAACAATTTAAGGATGGACAGATAGTTATTATTATTATTGTTAAAAAATATTTTTATATAATTATCAGTACTTGTCTTTTCTAAATAAAGTTAGAATACATTTTAATGATGCAGATAAAGCTGTCTTTTTGGAGTGCTTTCTATCTGCTAAATGTCTGTTTCTCCTTGTTTCTTGACAGGAACCTACAACATACTTCTTTTCTGATGCACTGGATGCTGTTGGCCATGCAGAGGGTCTTCCCTTTGAGACCTCCTTTCATTCAGATATGCGCTTCCTTCAAGATGAGGAGGAAAGGCATAAAGCCCAGAAGTACTGTGCCAGCATTCAACTCCTTAAGCCCTTCAGAATAACCCATGAGTAAGGCCCGGAAACCACCTTCCTCTATTAGCGTGTCGCATTCTGTCCTTTCAAGTCAGAATTTCTAAATTAAATTTTAATTTATTGACATCACAATTGCTTCCTTTTGTGCATCTGTTTGTCATGGGTGTTGCCATCTTGAAGAGGACAACACATGTTGTTAAGAATATGGTGCTCGTGCTGCTTAGTGTGTGACATCATGGTAGCCAGGTTATCAAGAGTGGTCGTAGCAGTTACAACCTTTATGCTCTAGAAATTAATGACTATACTGTCAATTTGTTGTACTCCTTCAAATATTTGGGTACAACTACCACAAACACTTATAGGTGGGATATTAACACCTCCTCAATCACTGAGAATGCTCAGCAGCAGATGAACTTTTATGCCAGCTAGAGAAATTAAATATTTTCTAGCTCATCCTAGTACAAGTCTACAAAGCCATAACTAAATGTCCGAACACAATTGTCTGGTTTGGTTCAGCAATGCTCTGCTCCAAAAATAAGTTAGTGTTTTGTGAGGTCTGCTGAGAAAATCTTTGGCTATGCTCTTCCATCTGTTGCCGACCTGTATGCATCTAGTGTCATAAATCCTGTCAAAAGGATCACCACTGACTCATCTTACTAGGTCCTCACTTGATCTAAAACATTCTCTTAGGTAAACGCTTTGCGTCAATTAAAACTAAATCTAACGGACACCTAAACAGGTTCTTTCTCAGAAAAAAAACTCTTTCAGTAATTTAGCCTTTCCTCCACACTTATCCCCCCTATGAAAGTGTATGTGTATGTACATGTATGTGTACATACACTCATTTGTACATCATATTCATATCTCCTTTATAATTGTACTATTCTGAAATTGTTTATACTGTATGTTGTAGTAGTAGGGTGTTGTACCGTGTTAGCCATTATGGATGTAGTGAGAAGATGTCTTTGATTACATCTTGCATGAAGAAGGGGCCTGAGTTGCCTCGAAAGCTTGTATATTGTAATCTTTTTAGTTAGCCAATAAAAGGTGTCATCTTGCTTGACTTCTCACTACTGTACTGTATGTTGTTTAACTTGTGTTATCTCTATGTGATGTTAGTTTCTATTATAAAAAGCTTCAAGGCTACCAAACTAAATTCCTGAACATTAAGTGCTGATGAAGAAAAGCGATTCTGAATTTAATTAGTGCTACATAAATTATGTAATTTTAAATAACAGCAAATGTAGTATTGTTTCAGCAATTTTGATATTGTTTTTTTTTTTGTTCACATTAATCTTAACTCCTATTTTTTATTTGACAATCGTGGCTTTCTTTTTGTCCTCCACTAGCAGTTTGCATTTATGGTGTAGGTGTTGTGTCAGAGTTACATTTTACTGCAAGGTCCCATTCCTATTAATGAGTGCATAAACACGTCATGAACAGTATGTGTGTGCTCTGTTTAGTTTCATACAGTACTAGTTAACATTGATTGTTATTACATTTAATTTTTTTATATAAAAAGTATTTATTTCAAAAAATATTTCTTTGTATTAGTTTTGTTTTAAAAATAATATTAATATTATACATCAAAAAATAAAAAATCTCTTTTCATATTTTTACTAGACATCAACACCCAGTGGACAATGCAGGACTTTTTTCTTTTATGACACTCAGCTGGCTAACCTCTTTAGCTTGGAAAGCCTTCAGAAAAGGGTCCTTGGAGATGCACGACATTTGGGGGCTTTCATGCTATGACTCTGCAATGATTAACTGTCAGAGGTAAGACAAGGTTCATTAAAAATCCCACATGTAGCTTTTTGAGGGGCAAACTGGTAATGCTTTGAAGCACAGTATTACCTAGGAGTAATGTGGTATTCTTTCATTAAAGGAACAATTTCATAGAAACAGGTCACTATTGTCCAACTTCATCACTTCCTTCTTAACATATTTGGCTCCAACTGTTCTTTATTCTTTCATTCCCATCATTTTGCCCTCAGTGATAGATGATCCTAGCTTACAAAGCTACATGGAGACAACAAGAGTTTTGAGAAGACTGTCCAAGCACACATTTGTTCTTAGGTTTTTCTTACAAAAAGTGGCCTTTCATTAGTTAAACATCCAACTTTGCAGTCACATGTCTCCCAAGCTTCAATGCAAAGGACACAGCCTAACCAGTTAAAAAAGCATTATGCTAGGGCTTGATCCTTCTAAAGACAATTATTTAAATAGAATAATAAGAGTATTAGTCATTACAATAAACACGCCATATGATAATAATTAATCAAAACACCAAACATTCATTCTGCTTCCATTAACTAATGTCTTTGTCTCCCTTCTGTTTCAGGTAGCGGTTTGCCTCCTTTCATATTTCCCATTTAATCCTCCTCTCAACTCTTTTGTCTACTGGACTTGACTGCACCTCATCCCTGCCAGACTACTGTCCTGTTCCTCTCCAGTTTGAGCTCATCTAGCTCTGGATAGGGTGCCACTGTAACCCCACCCATGACCCAGATCCAGACCATCCCCAGATGTATTACTAGGCCATAGTCTCACTGACATGCTCTTAGAAAAACTGACACCCAAGATACACCCTGGGCTGTTTGTTAGTGATGGCAGGTACCAGGGAGTCCTATTCATTGCTCCTGGTAATGCGTTACCTGTGTACAGATTCTGCAATGCCCCGGGATCAGTGCACACAGTTCAAGTGCTTGTATTCAAACCAGCTGATAACAGCTTTATAATGCCAGTATCTGAAGATTTTCCAACTGAAACTATTAATAGTATGATGTGAATATTACTTTTTAAAATGTTTTGTTTGGGATAAATTTAATAGAATTATGATTTTAAAAATTAATTTTATTTTTCTCAATGCCTTTTTTTTATGGACACAGCCATGTTGTTATTGGTTGACATGTAGATTGTTTTGGCTACAACAGACCCCCGTGACCCTGTAGTTAGGATATAGTGGGTTGGTTGATGGATGGATGGATGGATGTAGTTGTCAAAGTCAGTCAGCAGCATGAAGTGTAATGACGATGAGCCACGACAATAAGAGATGGAGACATGCCGAGGCAAGTAATCTAGTCATTGGCAAATTCTAAACCTAAACCTCTACTCAAAAATGACAAAAATATATATGTTAGGCAAGTTTGACTTCGATCTTCTTTGTTTTTCGATGAATTTTACATAATCCTGTTCTGACACTCCATCACGTGTTTCTCAGTTCTGACACTTACATGTCTTTTTTGACAATGCTGTTATCAATTCAAAAACTACTGTCAAAAAATTCACAAATAAGATAATCAGGTTTATGTCAGGTTTATTTCCCTCTGAAGCACCCTGGTCTATGTTCTGTCCAGGCCCTGCTTGATTGCCTTATTGACATAAGGAGTTGGATGGCATTAAATTTTCTAAATTTTAATGAGAACAAGACAGAAGTCATGCTATTTAGACCCAATGGCATCAGTGGGACCCCCTGCATTGACCTTTCCACTGTGGCTCAATTTGAGAAATCCATGATCACAAATTTAGGTGTGAAAATGGATTCCACTTTAAAACTTGATAGCCATGTGAACTCAGTGGTAAAATTTTCCAGTTGAGGCGGCTGTCAAAAATCAAGCCTGTTTTGTTTAAATGCAACCTTGAAGCCGTGATACATGCTTTTATAACCTCTCGTCTAGATTACTGCAATGCGCTTCTGAATTAGCCAGGCCTCCATTGTTCGCCTACAGCTGGTGTAAAATGCTGCTGCTTGATTTTTAACTGGCACAAGAAAGCATGAGCACGTTACCTCTTCACTGACTTCCAGTTTGTTTTCTAATCCATTTTGAGATCCTTGTATTTGTTTTTAAATCCTTTAATAGTTGTGCCCCATTTTATTTGTCGGAACTGCTGCACCCTTATGTACAGTCTCGCTCTCTCAGGTCAGCAGACCAGATGCTTTTACATGATCCTAAAGCACGATGCAAACTCTGAGGTGATCAAACTTTTTCAGTTGCAGCTCCAAAACTCTGGAATGATATGCCGTTGCACGTTAGGCAGGCTCCTTCACTTGCTGCCTTTAAATCCTATTTAACAACACACTTTTACTCCCTGGCCTTTAACCCAGTATGATATGTTAACTATCTGTGTACTTTTATATGAATCTCTTCAGCTCTTATGAGTTTATGTGTTTCTGTTTCTTTTACCCTTTGGTTACTGTTTGTCTGATATATTGTCTGATATATTGGGTTTTTATTGCATAGCACTTTGGTCAGCCAAAATGGTTATGTTTAAAGTGCTTTATAAATAAATAAATGAATGAATAAATAAATCGTGGAGCATGCTTACTACACTCCCCTCAATGGCCTTATCCATCTCAACATGTCATACGATCAGTTTGTCACACAGCCCCATTTAAGCTGATTTACACTTCTGTGTTGAGCTGCTGTCACACATCTGTTCAGAAATCAGACACTATATGTTGCAAGCCCTACACAGACCCCTACAACACTGATTGACCAGTTTTGTAGTTGCGTATTTCCTGAAACGCATTACCCTTCATCTTCTGGCTTGGAAGTTCTGAAATGTATAAAAAAAGTGGAAAAATTTGAGGAATAAATACATTCACCTACTGTGGAAAATGTGCAGCAAGAGGAACAGTGATCCTGGAGGGCAACAACTGCAAGCATTTTAATAGATATTCGCTTTTCTAATGTGTTACAAACACTGCCAACTTGTGATCAGCATGACGCAGAAGCGTGAACTGCTTCTGATGGCGTAGACTATGGCGCAGCCTCTGCACATAGCTATGGCATAAGCTCAATGTAGAAGTATAAATCAGACTTGATCTGACCCACTCAATTTTTTCTCATTGCACCTCACAATCAGAAATGTCTGCACGAATCCAATAACTATTTGACACATTTCTCTTTGATGAAGCCATCAGAGTTTAAAATCGAAACCTTAAAAACATCCACACAAAGCATTCAGTGCCCACTCCATGTACCACTGTGCTGTTTATGCCATTTTCAGAAACTCTGAATTTAAGCCCAGTTAGGGAGCGCTATTTACAGGAATGTTTTCAAGCTTAAATCTGCCTGCATCCATGGAATCGTTTCTCCTGCTTTGCATTTAAATTAAGCTTTTTAATTACTGAACAATTATCTTCATTGACTTTAAAGTGCATCTGATTTATGACTCCAACCCATCCTTCTCCAGCAGATGCATCACAGTGTGTTATAATAAGCCTAACTCTTCAGGCTATGATGGATTCTTGCAGTCCCATTAATGAAATGTCTGCTGAAAAGAAGCAAATAATGAAACAAATATAATTAAATTGGGAAAAGAGACGAGGTGGCTAACCATTGTGACCGGAGAGCATTACCATCAATGGCTCAACTGAAACTGGCGATCCAAGTGGCTGTGACTACCACCAATTTCAAAGTGCAACTTTAAGCTTTTGAAATGTTCATCAAAGCAATTAGTAGAATAATTTAGAGCGAGCTTTCAATGAACAGGAGAAGGCACTAAGTTTTATTTGGTCTACAAATTGAAATTGCTTCTTTTAATTTAGCAGGACCCCAGCTGAAGGGTTATACATAACTCCTACAGCTGTGACAACTTCTTCTTCTTCATTTCTGACAGGTTTGAATCCTTATGGCATAAAGAACTAAGCAGCAAAGGGAAAGAGAGAGCCTCACTGACTTGTGTGATCTGGCGCTTCTGCAGAACACGGGCTATAATCGCCATATTGTCTTTGTTATTGTCCACAGTTGCTGGGTTTATTAGTTCAGTAAGTTCATTTTTCTTCCTGAACATTTGTATGTAGCCTTGTAAAAACTCTTATGATTCCAAATGAACGCAAACATATTCTAAATTTCTACTACACTTCTACTAAAAAACAAAAATAACAAGTTTAAATGTATTTTTGTTTGACAGGAAATATTTCTTGAATGTTTAAAATGAATTAAAGAAAATCCTCAATTACATCTAATGGTTCTTTTATGCCTTTTTGTATTGTCTTTTGTATTTTTGTATTGTTTCCATGTACTTTTAGCAAAAGATGCTCAAGCTGCCAATGGGATCATTGGAGTGCTTAATTTTTTGATTTTTTTTTAAAATTTGATATACTTTGTTAATTCCAAGGGAAAATGTTCTTTTCGCCTGACCTTTGGGAGTCAGAACGCAGGATCAACAATTATACAGTGCCCCGTTAAGTTCCTTGCTCAAGTGCCCAAAAGAGTAGGGTCTTCTGACATTACCTTCCAGATACCAGCGCAGATCCTTGGCCACAGAGCCAGGGGCCATTGACATTGTATGTAACCAGGTGGCTGTGTACAGTTAGACCTGTACCTTTTACCTTCCATTGCCCTTTCTCTAGTCACACGCTCGCTCCCAATCATTAAATGTATCTGCTTTTATTTTCAGGCTGTTGTTATCCGTAGTCTGCTGGAATACTCCCAAAGTTCAGAGTCACATATGTTATACGGGCTCATTCTGATTGGTGCAATCTTCCTGGTGGAGCTAACACGCTCTTGGTCCTTCAGTCTCATGTGGGCTCTCAGTTATCGAACAGGAACACGACTGCGAGGAGCTTTGCTAACATCTGCCTTTACGAAAATTTTGAAGCTCCACAACACCAGAGACATCAGCATTGGAGAGGTCAGTTTTATTCATGGTTAAATGCAGACTTGTATTGTTGGTCAAAATAAGCCTTTTTTGTAATAGTTTTCTTTTGGTATGCCATTATTGCCTTTGTTGACAATCTTATATATAAAAGTTTACACATGGAAGTGTGTGTGTCTGTCTATCCGGCCTGGAAGTGCGAGGCGGCCCAGAAGTGTGAGGCTACAGCATGAAGCTGAAAGACCTGGCAAGGCAGCCCCAAGTTAATGAGTCAGAAGAAGAAAGATGTATGAGGCTACAGCATGAAGCTGAAAGAAAGTATCTCTTTTGCAAAAGTGAAACCATAGAGGAAACACAAATGAGAGAGAAACTTACTTAGCCACTGATGGACAAGGGGGGCGAGCACGTCCGGAAAACGAAACCACTGACTCTGCATTTCAATTTTTTTCTGACAATTTCAATAGTTTGTAGGAGCCCAGGCTTTTTACAGCATAAATCATAAAGTACAATTCCAAGTTTTGCTCGGGGAATATTTTTAACAGTCCCCTTAATTCATTTCAACAGTCACAATGAGCCAGAACATATCCCTGCCTGGAACAACCCCTTACACTCTTATGCACCCACACTTAAGACATATTGGTTAAATTTAGATGAATAATCTGAAGAGATGTATGCACGGAAAAGCCAATGCAAACACAGAAGTAAAAAAATAATCTGAGTCAAAAAAGTAAATCAGAAGTTCATCTTTGGAAAGTTTCATTTAAGGACAGTCACCATGTCTTCATGTTTCTAAATAAAACTCATGGGAATTAACTTTAGGAACATCTTTAACGTATTTTGGGTTGGCTTTGACCTTTGTTTTGTTCTTATTCTGGATATATCCACCAAGAAGAAGCAAAAGAGGTTAAAAAAGCGTTTTCCCACATACAGTAGTACCCGTCCATCTCACAAACTGAGGGCTGGGTGGGACCAAGTAAAGCAGTTCCATGGGAGCCACTGATGCCTTTTTAAAATGTGCTACCCTCTTACTATGACAGGACTTGCTGTACGTTCAATCGACTTTAAGGACAAGCAACATGTCAAGATAATCATAACTGCAAATGCTACTGTGGCCTACACTATTATTTAAGCAGAAATATGTACATTTAAATCTAAAGTAAATGAACCATTTTATGCATGTACACAGTCAAATGCAACTCATTTAAATGCTACTGAGCTGATATTGCTTCACCCAGACTGTGCTCTGTGGCTTTCTATCTGTTGTATGAGCCAGCATTCCCTATGTCCTCTTAGCATTACATTATCTCCAGTGATGACAGAACTCACTATGCAAAAACAGTAAAAATAGTATGGAAGAATTTTTAGTTATTCATTTAGTTTTTTTTTTTTTCATTTGGAGATTATGAGCACCAAAGTAAACACTATAAAGCTTTCTGCATCAACAAATGTAAAAGTTACATTGAACTTATTGAACTTAATTGGTTTGTTAAGCAGAAGTGTGTCAGGAAACTAAAAAGAGATAGAAAGTGGAAATAAAATACTAAGTGCCAAAAAACTAATCAAGAACCACTAGAAAAACTGAAAAATCAAAACTTAATATACTTTAAGCATTTATGCACAATAACAATAATGTCTGAAAGATGAAGAATAAAGTAAAGAAGAAAACCTGCTTTTATTGCTATAATTGTCAAAATTATTCTCTAAGTTAATACAAAACTAAAACCAAATCCTACTCAAAAAAAAACAAAATTTATAATAAAAAAAATTCAAATTCACCTTAAATACCAAAGCTGATTCCCACTCACCACACTGCTACCTATTGAAGGCATCCCTTCTCAGCCGCTAACCCCATGGGAATATTGTAATGACCCACACGAGGAGCTCTTAACACTACACCTTCAACCAACCAAACAATATATCTTTGCTATAGCAATAAAATACGATGAATTAAACAAAGTACTAAATTAACAGAAGCAAAAAAGTAGAACATTGATTTAAAAAGTGGCTTACTGAAGGATACTTTGTTTAAGGCTACAAATGATGATGAATCCCTTCAAGCCTTGGTGCATAGCTGCTTAAATATTTTTTCAATCCAAAGATTTTGTCAGTTTCAGTGGGAATGCAGACATCTTGTCTGGGTGATGGTGAAGATCTTCTATTTGTGCAGCATGCATCCCAAACTTAAAGTGCTCTCCCCAGTAGAGTTAACAAAAATGACATAAATGATCTATAATCTAAAAACCACCGTCATGTTTATATAGGAAGATTATGTTCTTTTCTCTGGCTGATTCCCATACTAATCTTTCATAAATTAGATTGGATTAGATAGATAGATAGATAGATAGATAGATAGATAGATAGATAGATAGATAGATAGATAGATAGATAGATAGATAGATAGATAGATACTTTATTAATCCCAAGGGGAAATTCACATACTCCAGCAGCAGCATACTTATAAAAAAAAAATTTTAAATTAAAGAGTGATAAAAATGCAGGTATAACAGACAATAACTTTGTATAATGTTAATGTTTAAGCCCCCCCCAAACCCCCACTCCTACCCCGGGTGGAACTGAAGAGTCGCATAGTGTGGGGAAGGAACGATCTCCTCAGTCTGTCAGTGCAGCAGGACAGTGACAGCAATCTGTCGCTGAAGCTGCTCCTCTGTCTGGAGATGATGCTGTTTAGTGGATGTAGTGGATTCTCCATGATTGACAGGAGCCTGCTCAGCACCCATCGTGCTGCCACGGATGTCAAACTGTCCAGCTCTGTGCCTACAATAGAGCCTGCCTTCCTCATGAGGGGCCTGATCCTCCTAAAATCCACCACCAGCTCCTTGGTTTTTCTGGTGTTCAGTTGTAGGTGGTTTGAGTCGCATCATAATCCCAGTGTAAAAATAAACTTTATTTTTGCACATTCCAGTAATAAAAACTACAGGGACACGTAGGCGTCAAGCAAAAAAAAAAAAACTGTTTGAATGAATTATTGATCCATTTCTCGACACTTATGGCAGAATTTGGTATATTTTCCTGAGACTCTGAAGCCAGCTAATCAAGTTGCAACTTTTACTTTCGCTATAATGTTAATAGATGAATCATCTCAAACAAATTTCATCACAATCTACTGATTAATATTTTGGACACTGGTTCTGACAAATTGGGGGTGCTTCTGTTAAATATTACCTGAATTAGGGTGGAGTGGTCACTTTGAGGCTAAGGATTTGCTCTGGTATCCCGAAGGTTGCTGTTTCAAATCCCCATCACTGCCAAAAGAGATCCTACGCTGCTGGGCCCTTCAGCAAGGCCCTTAACCTTCAATTGCTCCAGGGGCACTGTACAATGGCTGACCCTGGGCTTTGACCACAAGGGGTATGCGAAAACTAACAAATTCCTAATACGAGAAATTGTATAAGGTGAAATAAAGAACCAAAAAAAAAATTTGAATATCAGATAGTTGCTTTTTGTAGTTGTAAGTGTCTGAATGTAAGTATTCAAAAAAATATAGACACTTTCAGAATAACCCTGAAACCCAAAATAGACTGAAATATAGAGTATAGTGATCAAGATCCTCAATCTCTTTTGCTGGGATGGTGTTTATCTCTGCCATGGCATAAAACAAGACCAATTATGACTGAACTGCAGGAGACAGTAGAACTCTGCCGTAACCAAAACCATAACGTTGTGTGATTATTCAAAGAAATAACTTTACTGGTCTGAGTTCATCTGAAGCAATTGGTTTAAAGAAAGCAGTGTTTACCACACTTGAGCTTCGCCTTGTAGCTGACTCCAGAGTAGTTACCACTGTCCCTGCTAAGAGCATATCTGTGTGAAGTCTTTGTAGCTAAACTCTTTGAGGAAGCTATAATGAGTTTGTTGCTGAGTTCCGTTATTTCAATATACTGAGGAGGTTGCTCAGTAAGCTCCTGAATATGGAATTTTATCTTCTAAATTAACTCAGCCGTCCACTCTGTCTGATGATATTTTTTACATTTAAATATTTCTTCAGTAAATTGTTCACCATGGTAGTTTCTTCACTATCTGCAGAGCAGATGGAATAGTTACCTTTCATCAACCTTTCATATCAGCTGCTCGAAAGAAAACATGAATACTGCCACATGTACACAATTCATCAGACAAATACAATTTTCGCATAATAATGGTTTTGTTGCAGGTTTACCATTGGTGTTTGTGATTGGTGAACACACTAAAGAAAAATTAAAAAGATTATTGAGTTTGTTGCTGCAGGTTTTGTTTTAAAAGATTTTTGTTGACATATATGCTCTAATATTTCTCTGTTTCTCTTTCACAAATAGTCGGTTTACTGTTATATATAAACTTATCAACATCTAAAAAGTGAAGCATGTTTTTCTAGTGAGGATAAGTTGTACCTGTAATTGTTTCTGCTAGAAATTGAACAATATAGCAAACTATAAACAACAGGAGACAGTGGAAAAAAACAGTCATTTTGGAAACAAAATTTGAATTTTGTGATATACAGCTACACTTACTACTGCTTTACCATTTGGCCCTTACTGATTAATACATAGACACTACTGGTCAATACCCAGACTACCCTGCTACGCCAAGACAAGACCTTTGCAAATGTTACCTGAGATACGCAGACCAAGAGAAGAGTGCCTTATTGATCCTGTCTTCACTGAAGTAGACCACAGACTCCTGTTCTGATGTGCCATGATCCTGTGCTTAACCAGCTGTATGTTTGAAGAAGACCCACCAGCATTAAACGTTCAGCTACCTGTTATTTCTGTTCTAGCTTTTCTCGGTTTGGTTCTTCCATCACAAGTTTGGCTGTGAGTGTATAAAAGTTTTTGTGTAATATAAGCTTAGGTATTTATGTATTTTGGTGTACAAGGGATCACCCAAAAATTCTCAGAATTGTTCAAAAAAGTACTCGATTATAAAACTTACAGCAATTCCGTCTCTCTTCCGATCTCCTTCAGATACAATCCATTCAGCCCAGAGCTTCTCCCATTCCTGGTAATATTTTCTGTCCTCCTATTTGCTGCCATATCTAGAGCCTTCTATGGTTTTTCCCAGATTTGTTCAAATTTCTTCCCTTCAGCCTCAACTTTAATTTTGGAAATGAAAAAGCAGTCAAGAGGAATAAGAGTTGGCAAATATGGGGGTTGTGAAGCAATAACTGTATTGCTTTCGGTGGAAAACTCTCTGACTGACAACATGGAATGTGCAGGTGTGCTGCCATGGTGCAGAATCACATGTTGCGTGGGCCATTTCATGGGACACTTTTTTTCTGATACTTTACCGTAGATGCCTTAGCACTTCAATGTACGAGTGTTGCACCTCAAGGAGAGTATTCTGAAAGTAACTTCAAGGGAATTTCTGTATGTTTAATGTATTTTTTTTTTAAATAGTTTTTGGAATTTCTGGGCCCTCCCTCGTATTTTGGGTTTTGGTACTTGAAGATTATGCGTCTCTCAATGGTTTCACATGTTTTTTTTTTCAAAAGTTGATGTTTATTTCAAATTCTTATTTGTTCCATGCCATTTTGAATTTGGTCATATGAGCACTTTTGGCATGCTTCTGATGATGCTATAAATATGGGTACGATTCCATGCTACTTTATTACTTTGTGGATAAATATTCTCTATGAATCTTAATCAGCAGATTCGTTTATTTCCCAGGCATACTCTGTAGAAGGATTGCTTATTTTGGTTTTTGCTTCATTTCTGGCTGTGATATTTTCTTCTGTGTAGTCCTTAGGCTTTGGTCACACAGTTCGGTTTGGTCATCTCGTTTTTAAGCCTGCAGTTCCCATTTGACTTTCTGCTGCATTTTCCATCTTCTGGTCCTTATTTGCTCACTGTATGTGTTCATTACATTGTGGGTGTTCACTATAGGTACAAGTAAACTTCTCAAGCAAGGGGAGTGAGTGTGTGCCCTCTGAACAATACAGTGAGCACTTCATCATTAGTGGCTGTATATTTTCAATTTTAAGACAACTTGAACTGGAAATTTTCCTGGTTTCCTTTTTTGAGTACTCTTGTACTCTGCTTTCCTTTTTTAATAAATGAGATGACCAAGTCCAGATGTTACAGCACCTTGATGGTAGTGTAGGACCATGTTTTGCATCTTTTCTTTCCCTTTGTCACGCTCAAATAATCCTTTAACATATATATATATATATATATATATATATATATATATATATATATATATTTGCCGGTTTTGTGACTTTCTTTTTTTATGTTATGCTTCCTTGCTGTTATTTCTATTGCGAGTATCCAAACTGCAGTGTACGTCTGGTCCATCTGTTTTTTTAGTTTCCGCTAACCTCGCTGAATTTCCTTCTGGCAATAAAGTTAGTGAGCAACCATAATGATGGTGTTTTAAGTAGACCATGAGATGCGCGCGTATTTAAGAAACTGTGATGTGAGACAATATCTGAAACTCTGAAATGCTGTTGTGTAAAATCAGGGAGCACAACCATCTGTTACACCAAAATGAGAATTGCCTAAAGCTGTTAACCTGAAAACAAGTTGTCACCAGTACCAAAACACTGAGACCATGAACTAAGATGAGAAATTGAATACAATGAGTCTTTCACCAGAATGCTTTAAATACTACAAGCACAATATTGAGGCTGTTTGAGATTTTAATCCACAATCTCAGACACTGTATCGAGTGCCATGCTGAGTTATAAAGTGGAGCATCGTGACATAGTGCAAGTGCTTCTTGGGAGTCGGCCCCAGGAACAGTACCCCAGGTCCTGACACTAAAGCACTAAAATGGCAACGTGATACCCTTAAAATTAAATTAGAAAAAATCTTTATATTTATCCCAAACTAAATTATTAATACAAAACACATACATAGAAACATTCCTTGATATCAGAACACTCAAATTATTAGGTAAATTGAAACAAACACATTTTTTACACAAAAACAATTTCTAACAAGGAATCTTAATTCACACACTTGGGCACTAAACTAAACTTGATCAGCTTGCTTTCATATTTGGCTCTGTTTTTAACTATAAATGCAGGCGCACTCTGAAAAAAACTGTCTGCCAGATAATGGTAAACGGCTATATTGTTAGGGATAATTCCCAAAAACTTGGTACTTCAATAATTATTATTAATAATAACAATAATACATATTCTTTATATAACACCTTTCCTATGCTCAAGGCACTTATCGCATTTATTCCACTACATGGGTAAAATCCATCTTTGGTAAATCAGTCATAAAGTTGTTGCTTACTTTACTAAAGTCACGTCTAGATTCTATACACCAATAACAGCCATCTCTTTCCATAATATGGTTAACTGCAGCTTTTTCAGCCGCCATCGTATTTGTTTATCATCCTGAATATGCTTTACATTCTTGACACATCTAGTACAGTTTCTCCGACATCACAGGCAATGCAAATAAACGTAGTCTTCTACTCGAGAGGAATGCTTTCACATTCATAAGGGGTGGAAACATATATTAGAGACATTTGTATTTAATTTTCACTTGAGCAGTTCCTTCCCTTCCCTGAAATACCCAGGCATGTTTAACAGGAATATAATTTTCATAGTCTAGGAGGAGATATTAAAAATCAAGGTCATGTGTGCCTTTCAGTGCATTTGTGTTACTTTATTTTTTTTTTATAGCATGTTAGCCTACCTACAATCAGAGTATTCATTTTTGTAAGTTAATGACTATACCTACAAATTTTTAGTTTTGCTTTAATTTGGGTCATCTGATGTCTTTTTTCTTCCTTGAATGTTTTTCAATATTAACTTATTTCTGTTTTTTTCCAGTAAATGTTTTCCCGAGACAATTGATTAATTCTAAGAATTGTATATTCTTTTAACTCTTTTTCATGCCTAATTCTTGTGACCTGAAAACTATATTGAATTGGGTTCTGGAGAATAATAATATTTCAGATTATAATCTAATTTATTTTCTTCCATTGGTTTATATATAAGTATACCTACTGTAATGTTTTCCATTTACGGTCCTCCATTCATGATTTCAGGGGATTGACAAAACTCAGTGTTATGGCATCCTGCTTCTTCTGACAAAATTCCATCTTCCCTTTGGCAAAACTCAACCCTCCTTTCAGAAAAGCTTCACCCTCCTTGTTATCTATGAAAAAACTCCCTCCACCCTCTGCCCTACAACTAAACACCCTCTGTTGTTCCTCCAGCCTCCATCAAAATCTCTATCCTCCCTGCAGCCTCCAACACAAAACCACTGGACGGGGACACAGCAGCTGTCAAGCATTTCTACATTAAACAGACTGCTTACAGTATATATATTCATATCTGATTTAGACAGTAGACGTGTCTGCCACTGTCCTAACATTTCACAATATATTACTTGAAGAACAGTCTGATTTTAAATAATAATAAAAAAATGAACTAAATTGTAAAGATCTAGAAAGTAAATGTCATCATTTTGATGGAATCAGTCCAATTCTTGAAACCTAAAAATGTGGTAGGCCTCAAAAGGCAGACCTGTACTCCCACACAGGTCTGAACACATAGGGTATGTCTCCGCAGCACAAATCAGCCTGGTCCCAGACTCCAGAAGCAGGCTTTATGGTCTGCACAGAACAAACTGGACCAGACTGATATACCTGTATATATATCAGGGGTGGGCAAAAGTAGGTTTACAGTTGTTGCACATTTGTTGGCTGCACATCCATGGTGCAACTCTCTCATTCCACCACATCACAAAGGTGCTCTATTGGATTGAGATCTGGTGACTTGAGGCCATTTGAGTGCAGTGAACACATTGTCGTGTTCAAGAAACCAGTTTGAGATGATTTGTGACATGGTGTGTTATCCTGCTGGAAGTAGCCATCAGAATATGGGTACACTGTGGTCATAAAGGTATGGAAATGGTAAGCATTAAAACTCAGGTAGGCTGTGGCAATTAAACAATGCTCAGTTGGCACTAAGGGACCCAGAGTGTGCCAAGAAAATATCTCTCATGCCACTGCACCAGTACCACCAGCCTAAACCATTGATACAAGTCGGGATGGATTCATGCTTTCATGTTGTTGATGCCAAATTCTGACCCTACCACCCGAATGTCGCAGCAGAAATCGAAACTCATCAGACCAAGCAACTTTTTTTCCGATCTTCTATTGTCCAATTTTGGTGAGCCAGTGTGAATTGTAGCCTTAGTTGCCTGTTCTTAGCTAGCAGGAGTGGCAGCCAGTGTGGTCTCCTTTTGCTGTAGCCAATCTGCTCTAAGGTTCAATGTGTTGTGCATTCAGAGATGCTCTTATGCACACTGCAGTTTTAACGTGTGGATATATTGGTTACTGTTGCCTTTCTACCAACTAGAACCAGTCTGGCCATTCTCCTTTGACTTCTGGCATCAACAAGGAATTTTCATCCAAACAACTCCTACTTACTGGATATTTTCCATTTTTCAGACCATCCTCTGTAAACACATGAGATAGTTGTGTGTGAAAATCCCAGTAGATCAGCAGTTTCTGAAATATCAGACCATCTGGCACCAACAACCACGCCATGCTCAAAGTCACTTAAATCACCTTTCTTCCCCATTCTAATTCTTGGTTTGAGCAGGTCGTCTTGACAATGTCTACATGCCTACATGCATTGAGTTGCTAGCTACCATGTGATTGGCTGATTAGATATTTGCATTAACAATCAGTTGTACCTAATAAAGTGCTCAGTGAGTGTATTTAAGTAATCAATATAGGGAAATATATAATTAACAAAAGCAATATTCAAAAAGAAATAACCTATGAAAAAGAAAGCAAAGATACAATGAATAGAAATAGAGTATACAAAATAACATTCAAAAGGCAATAAAAAGATTCAATTAAAAGATAAGAAACTTCAGCCAAAAATGAAACTCTGGCTATCCCATAATACATTTAACTCATTAAATCAATTTTCATTTACTAGAAATGGGTTATAACAATGAGGATTTTTAAAATAAGTTACATGCACTAAACACTCTAAAGTAAAGTATTACAGGAGTGCAGATCTCTTCAAAGAGACAGTGCACAGGAGATGAAGTTGATTGGTTTTCTAAAATGCATTCCTGCCTACCTAAATGTAAAAAGAGAACAAAGATCATAAAATAAGGTGTGACAGGTGCATATTCCATGTTTTATTACTGGTTGCTAGTAAACAAGTCGATAAGTGAAATATCCTTGGCGTAAAACTGCCTTACACCCTTCTGATGCTTCCAGCTTGCATTTTTCATATTTCGTGTTGAAGATAAGGGGGAGAAATAAGATGTTCACAGAGCTCAAAGGGAGCAGTGAGGATGGAATTTTGTCTGTGGTAGCAGGGAGGATGACATTTTTCTGGAGGGTTGAGGTAGTCTTCTCAAAAGACAGAGGATATCCTAAAATGCACACTGTAGTTCATGGAGTTCCCAAGCCATTTTTTGTGAGGCCCAACATAAGTTTAATAAAAGCCTTTCCTTTTATACCCAGGAGATATATTATTTTTTAAGCACTCCCCTTCCTGCCAAATTCAGGCACAGGGTAAGCACACATGCCCATTACAGGGTGTACACATGCAAGGCCTGTTGAGCGTAGCAAATACCCACACGTGTACACTATCAGAGATGTACTGTATGAGTAAACATTTACCTCAATCATTATAAAACAGTATCTAAGGAACAATCATTATTTCTAGAAATCTCCAGTATGCATTTATACAAAAAGTTTTCTTGATCACTTTTTGAAGCAGCATGCAAGTTAATGAATCGTTGAAAAAAATCTAACAACAAATGCAAGAGGTTGGGAAGACTTTGTTTGAAATGTTAAATGTATAACCACAGACTGTTGTGTCTTGCAGCTGGTGAACATCTGTGCAAATGATGGTCAACGTCTCTATGATCTTGCGACAGTTGGATGTCTTCTAGCTGGAGGACCTCTTCTCGTCATAATTGGTCTCATATATACTTCTGTTTTCCTGGGGCCATCTGCTCTGCTAGGAACAGCCATCTTCATTCTCTTTTATCCACTTATGGTAGTATTTTTTGGTTTTATTTGCATGGTCATTTGTGTTTTTCTTGAGTAAAACTGAATTTCACCTTGTGGAATGTATTTATTTTATGAAACATTCAAGTGCTCTGCTGCATTATACACACATCTACCTTAACCCCACGCACTGTGCTGCTCATTTCTCTCTATTATAAAAAAAAATCCTGGAGAGAAACAGTAGGGCAACGAGACGTGATCTTCACGTTAAGATCATGGAAGACACTTAAAAGACCCGCAAGATTGGCTACGGAGCGTCTCGCGGGGACCTTAAACATGAGTCTTTGTGCCAAGAGATTGATCCAGGACCATCTTGCGATGATGTAGAACATGAGATTCTTGCAAGACATGCCCTACTTACAACCAAATAAGAGCATGGGCAGCAACATACTCAAGTCGTGTTTTGGCTTTGAGCACACGCAGATCCAGGGCTCTCAGCGCATATAAAGCATATAAGGACAATACGTTATAAATGAAATGTAGACGACTAATTGAAGAAGAAAGAGCGTGGAAAAAAGAGGCTCAAAAGCATTGGAGAGACAAAAAAGAAAAAGAATAATCTAGGTGCAAATTCAGAAAATAAGGAAAGTAATTATCAGCCTGGAACAAGTAGAATTGAAAAAAAAAGCACGTCCAATCTGGACGTTGGCACTATACACAGGCAGAGCAGGTCAGAGATTATGAAAGCAATGGAATTCAAAAGGCTCAAAAAAAAAACGTTGGCGCGATACACATGTGGAGAAAGTTAAAGAATATCCATCCATCCCACTATATCCTAACTAGAGGGTCACAGGGGTCTGCTGGAACCAATCCCAGCCAACACAGGGCGCAAGGCAGGAAACAAACCCTGGGTAGGGCGCCAGCCCACCACATGGCACACACACCAAGCACAATTTAGAATCGCCATTGCCCCTATCCTGCATGTCTTTGGACTGTGGAAGGAAACCCATGCAGACACAGGGAGAACAAGCAAACTCCACACAGGGAGGACCCGGGAAGCAAACCCGGGTCTCCTAACTGCGAGGCAGCAGCTCTACCCACTGCACCACCGTGCCACCCTGAAAAGAATATAAAAGTAGGAAAATTAGAAAGTATAAAACAAGGAAAGTAAAGATCGCAGTAGCGCAAACAAATGGAAATTATTACTTGAAAAAGGGAGAACGGACCAGGTGTCATTGAAACAAAAGCAGGATAAAGCAAGGTCAGAAATAAAACACAGAGTAGAAAACAAAGTAAAACGTAATAAAGAGGTTTAAAAACAAGGGGGCCAAACACATGCAGAACAGGTTAGAGGTAATGAAAACTGGAATTCAATAGACTCAAAAAAAAACATAGGCGCGAAACACATGCAGAGCAAGATACAGAATATGAAAGCAGAAAAAAATAACAGTGTCAAAACAAAGAAAGTAAACATCGCATTAGCTCAAAAAAATAAATTATTCCTCAGAGAAATAACGAAAAGGTGACTAGAGATCGAATATATGGACATAGGTGATATGTCAGAAGTATGTATTGTAAGGTTTTGAAGTTTAAGTCAAGAGAATTTCATAAACAGTTTACCTCACATGCATTTATTAGTTACTTTGCAAAAAAAATTATTAGCTGATGATGTAGATTGTTTTGTCTGTGCTGAAATTCCGAACAGAGAAACCTGTCCTGAATTATTGTACAAAGTCATTAAACACATGTCTCACTGACTTCATTAAAAAGATTCAGCACGTTGGGACTCGAAAGATTCCAAATGTTGTTTTTACAGAAGTTCTGAAATAAAAGTGAAACTAATGAAATAGCAACAATTCAAAGAAAAAAAAAATCTTAAAAGTGTGTATCTGGAAAAACAAAAGTGGGGGATGGCGAGCAAAGTGAGCAGGGGGCGAAGCCCCCTAGTTATATAACGGAAAGTTAACTCTAATGATCTCATTATAACATTTGCCCAGACTCATGTCTCTCACACGCGATGGATACTCATTTGGTATCAAAATCCAAATTGCACACACCACAGTCCATCCCAGGTTTGCAAATATCTTTCAAGGTTTGCCTTTGGTATTTTTTCTAAATTAGTTCAGTAGCTGAAAACTTGATATTACTTAAATTTTGAAAGGTAGGAATTAACAAAATATCAATGTTCCAGTTTTTTAGTGAGTGTGTTATCTGGTCATTATGAACCCGTGGACTGCACTTTAGTAATAATTAGAGCAGAATTTGCTGCTTTGCCCCAACTTCTTTTACAATGAAAGAAACAAATGACTTGCACTGGCAAGCAGCAGAGGATTTTAGATGAAATACAGCATATCCACAGCATGTACACTGATCGGCCCCAACATTAAAACCACTGACAGCTGAAGTGAGTAGCAGAGATTATCTTGTTACAATGTCCCCTGTCAAGGGGTGGGATGTATGAGGCAGCAAGTGATGAGTCAGTCCTTGAAGGTTATATGTTGGAAGCAGGAGAAATGGGCAAGTGTTAGGATCTGACAGACTTTGACAAGGGCCTATTGTGATGGCTAGACAACTGGGTCAAAGCTTCTCCAAAATGGCAGGTCTTGTGAGGTACTCCTGGGATGCAGTGATTAGTACCTACCAAACGTGGTCAAAGCTAGGACAACCAGTGAACCTGTGACAGAGTCATGGGTGCCCAAGGATCATTGATGCATGTGGGGAGCAATTGCTAGAGAAGAGCTACTATACCACAGATTGCTGAAAAATGTAATACTGGCCATGAGAGAAAGGTGTCAAAACCCACAGTGCATTGCAGATTGCTGCATATGGGACTCTGCAGCTACAGACTAGTCAGAGTGCCCATGCTGACCCATGTCTACTGCTGAAAGTGCCTGTAATGGGCACGTGAGCATCAGAACTGGATCTTAGAGCAATGGAAGAAGGTGTCCTGTGGAAGAGATGGCAGCAGGATGCACTATGGGAAGAAGGCAAGCCAGTGTAGGCAGTGTGATACTCTAGGCAACCTTGAGTCCTGGTATCCATGTTGCTGTTACTTTGACATGTGCCACCTATATAAAGAATGTTAGACAACATAAACCCCTTCATGGCAATGGAATTCCCTGATTGCAGGGGCCTCTTTCAGTAAGATAATGTGCCCTGCCACACAGCAAAAATTGTTCAGGAATGGTTTGAGGAATATGAAAAAGAGTTCTAGGTGTTGACTTGGCTTGCAAATTTCCCAGGTATTCATTCAATGAAAAGTCTGTGGGGTGTACTTGATAAACAAGTCTGATCCATGAAAGCTTCACTTTGCAACTTACAGGACTTAAAGGATCTGCGGGCGACATCTTGGTGCCTGATACCACAGGACACCATCTTCAGAGGTCTTGTGGAGTCCACATCTCAGTAGGTCAGAGCTGTTTAGATGGCACGAGACAGGGAGTTTTAATGTTATGGCTGATTGGTGTACTTTATATATTAATGATCTAAAATATGAAATATATGATATGGGTACCGTTAAATAAGGTCCCTCTAACGAATATGTGCGTGTGCAGTGAATATGCAGCTATTTCTATGTATTTTCAGAGATAAAACCACGTGTGTTGGAACTGCATAAGCTTAAACCTCATCGCACTATTGGAAAAGAAATGAAGATTTTTTATTTTTAAATAACTCCTCATACTGTGCCTACAGGGTATTTGCAAAACTGTTTATAACTTTAATACACAGTGCATGCCACACTTTATGATCTCTGAGCTGAGACCACCATACCTTTTAAAAATGCTTAGAAAGAAACCTGTATAACAGGAAATACTACTGTAAAAAACTATTATAAAAAGGGTATCAACTTTTTTAATCAATGTTTACTGTCCAAAAATGGTACTGTGCTCTTTCTGCATTTGGAGAGACTTACAAACGGCACACTTCAGGAAAAGATTTTTCTTTGACGTTGTGAGTTTAGCTTAAGTGTATATTTTAAAAAAAGAAAATACCCAAAATAATTACCTGTATTTTATTAAAATTGTATTTAAGCAATATATCTTAAAAGTCAGGAAAAAAGAAACAATTAAGCAATTTGCTGTTAACAGAAAAACAACAAAATGGAAGTAAAACAGGGGTCTACAGAGTGGCGGCTGCAGGTTTCTATTCAACTGAGTTTCTTATTAAGAAGTCTGTTATTGCTGTAGAAGTACTGTAGAATGTAGTGCTGTAGAATGCTCAAGCAACACGTAGTCGTCTTCACTTGTTAACATTTCCCACCCTTAATTGTCTATTTCAGTCTTAAAGAGTTGCATTTGGTGTTTTTACTGGCTCCTTATTGGTAATAAGTTGCAAATGACAAAGCAACCAGCAGTTTCTCCATCTAATTTATCTCCATTTTATATTTGCATTGTCTCCATTCATTGTGAACTCTCTGGTTTAAAAAAACCTGACATGGAAGAATTAAAACACTAAACAAGCCATGAAATTAAATACGACCTGTTATTGGTAAGGACTGGTTTTTAATTACGCAATTGGGTTGGAACAAGAACCTTCAGCAACTGTGGCCCTCCAAGACTGATGGTGGCCAACACTGCATTAAAACATAAGCTTTTCAGATTGGAAAAAAAAAGAAAAAAAAAAAAAGTATATATATATATATATATATATATATATATATATATATATATATATATAAATAATTGTATATATTATACATGTGAAATTTATCCTTTCAGTTTCAGACAAATTATGTTTTATTAGACAACCTTTATGCTGTAAATTATTACAACAGTTCTGAGTATAAAGAGATCTTCTATAGCATATTTTATACAATGTTCTGTACATGTACTTTGTGTATTGAAAATACAATGAAACTTTCAATTTTTCTTTCTGACAGTATATTTTTGTGCACTGTCTATTGAACTGCCAATATACTCAGGACACTCCAATGTATTACACACTCCACATGGAGAAATACGGTAACATGTCAATCAGCTCTTGGCATTTGGAAGACTTTGTAGAAGTCATTTAACTTGACAAAAATATTTCATTTAATATTTGTTCAGCAGTTAATTTCCTAAAATAATTGTGGTGCTAAAGAACATTGCAAACTCTATTTTAAGATCAATCATCAATTTATGAGTACCGTCCTTATGTCTTAACTAAAGCAGCACATTAAACCCTTCATAACTGATATCCTCCCAGATTAATTAATTAATCACTAAATGCTTCTTAAATCAGATACCTTTTCTGCCAACCTTGGCATCTGACGCTGCGGGATCGCTCCAAGCTCCCCTCTTCCTTTAGGGAGCCCTTGAACCCGACACCGTCAGTAATGTCACCGATGAGCTTGGCAGTGAGGCACAAACAATGAAGCAAGGGGATGGTGCAAAAAGTGGCAAGTGCTTTTATTTAAAATCAAACAAGACAGTGTTCAAATAAATAGAGTACAGTGCGTCTCAAAAGTCTTCAAATAAATAATCCATAAAAACCAAGTGAAGGGTGGAGGATAAAAAACAATTGAAAAAAAAAATCCTTTAAAACAATGAGGTTAAAAACAATGGCATGAAGCAGTCTCTTTAAAACAAAGCCTGGTGCATTCCTTAACTGGTGACTGGCAACTTCCCTGTTTCTCCCATTCAGGCTATGCACCAGGGGAGACACCCTACATGCAGCTGACCTTCTTTGCTCTACTCGACTGGTCTGGTGGCCTCCCGATCCCTGGCTTCGTTTAGCCCTCTCCAGACTGAGACTTGGCTTCCCCCAATCTCAGGATGCTCACGCTGGGGAATCCACATTTCTAGCCTCCCGATTTCCGCTGTCTTCCGTGGTGAGCCATCCTTCTTCTGGTCACTCCCGCTCCTCACAATGCTCAGCGGGAGCGACCACTACCAACTGCCCTAGGTGTTGGCCAAACACCCCACTAGGGCTCACTGTCCAGCAGCCTGCTCGCTCTCTCACACCAGCTATCCTCTCCCTGCTTCCTGCCTTTTTCTCCAGCAACCTCTGTTTGTCTTTCCTTCTCTCTTCTTTCATTCCCCTTATATATTCCACCCCCCATAAGCCCCAGCTGCACGGGAAGTCTCCATGCCACTGCCAACCCTGTGCAACTGGCAGCCCAGGACCACAGCTTAGCCGCACAACCACTGCACTAAAATCAATAAACAATAAAAGCACTAAAAACAACCCAAGCTCCCCTTGTAAAAACAGGACATTAAAAGAATAAGAACTTTTGAAAGACAATAAAACCAATCAAACAAATAAATGTCCATTTAAAAGCTCAGTCCTTTAAAATGTCCTCCTCCGGCTTGGGTCCATGGGTTCTTTAAAATCTGGCACCAATCCTGCTTGCTGCTCTGTCTCCTCTTCAATCCCCACTGCTAGCTCATCCCACCGCTGCCACCAAATGTGACGATGCGGGATCTCCTTCTGGGAGCACTTGAACCCGCCACCGTCGGTAATGTCACCAATGAGCTAGGCAGTGAGGCACAAACAATGAAGCAAGGGGATGGTGCAAAAAGTGCGAAGTGCTTTTATTTAAAATTAACAAACAAAACAAAGTGTTCAAATAAATAAGTGCAGTGCTTCAAAAATATCATTAAATAAATAATCTATTAAAATAGTTGAAAAGTTAAAATAATAAATAAATCCTTTAAAAACCAAGGTTAAAACAACGGCTGGAAGCTGTCCTTTTAAAATCAGCCCGGTCCCTTTCTACTGGCCCACCCAGGTTATCCACCAGTGGAGCCACCCTACCTGCAGCTGACCTTCACTCCACTGGTCTGGTGGCCTCCTGATCCCTGGCTTCATTTAACCCCTACCAGACTGAGAGTTGGCTTCCCCCAACGGCTAGGACGCTCACGCTGGGGATTCTACTCCAAATCTCCAACTCCTGCTGCCTTCAATGCGGTTTGCCAACCTGCTCCCGGTCACTCCTGCTCCCAACAAGCGCTCAGCAGGAGAGACAACTACCGTCGGCCCTCGGGTGCCGGCCAAACACCCCACTCGGGCTCGCCTTTCCCAGGTGCCTGCATACAGCGCGAGCCTGTGTTTGCTCGCTCTCCTTCTCTCCTGCACACACTGGCTTTCTCCTCGCTGCTTCCTGCCGCCTTCCTCCTTAACCTCTGTTTCTCTTTTTTTTTTTTTTTTTTTTTCTCACCCTCATAGCCGCCCCATACTTCTATTTATATTACGGGGACGTGGATCAGATGTGGCAATTAGCAGCTCCCGGGAACAATTACGGATGCGGAGAACTCCTCACCTGTACACTTAAGCGAGGTTCACCCGCATCACGAACTCACCCGGGAACCGTTTCCGACCACAAATACCACGCCCCCTCTCCAAACCGCGAGTGCGCCGATTATTTATTTAAGAAGTGGCCTTTTTGACGTGTGCTGTGGACCTGCTGCATTTTGCAATAAAACAATTAATTTGTTTTTTTTTTTGAGTGAAGAATAGTGTATACTACAAGCGCAGTCACTTTTCTTGCCATCTTTATTAAATGTAGCATCTCGGACACGAAACATATAAAGCCCCTTTGACAGATCTCAAGACAATGGACTGCACTCTAATATGCGCTCATTGAAAGTGATTGTCACCATTTTACATATTTTCCATAGAATTTCATTAAAAGTATTTAAAGTGCTATTGCATTTATTTTTGGCCTTTTACCTCTTAGATCGCGGTGTCATGGCTGACAGCTCATTTTCGCAGAACTTGTGTGCTGGTCACAGATGATCGTGTGCGGCTTATGAATGAAATCCTCAACTATATAAAGTTCATCAAGATGTACTCCTGGGAAATTCCATTTTCACGCAGTATTCAGAGTAAGTGTGCACAATCTATGTCTGCATTAACAATTTATGTTCCTTGTTATTGTATGTAATTATTAAATATTTCCACTGTGTCTTTTCTGACAAATAATCCAGTATATTTTTAAATTTCCAATAATCCACATACTCCTTTCGTTGTGTGTGTGTTTTTTAATAATCTTGAAAAGGATAATTTTGTAAGAATACCATTACAATTGCATTTGTAAAGAAGATTTCTGAAAAGAGGTCCATTATATGGTAGACCGAGTGCCACCATGGACAGTGACAAGAGAAAGGAAGCAAAAAAGTCTTACTAATGGCAAATCAAAGACAATTACTACAGCCAATTTAAAAGTAACATAAGAAAGTAATATGAAACAATCTCTGCAACAACACTTAAAATGTTTAGGCTTTGCAGAAATTATGAGTCTTCAAAATGCCCACTGCAACTGGCCATTAGAATTAAACTTTCCTAGCAGTGTTTGGACCACTCGGTCAGTAAATGAGATGTACTTGTAATTAGCCATGTGTTAACGGCATGCATGCAGAAAGGCACTCGTGCAGTAGATATATATATGGGATCATCTAAGGGGATGCTGGAGGTCTACAGTCATGGCCAAAAGTTTAGAGAATGACACAAGTATTGGCTTTCACAAAGTTTGCTGCTTCAGTATTTTTATATTTTTTGATGTTTCTATGATATACTGAAGTATAATTAGAAATATTTCATAAGTTTTAAAGGCTTTTATCAAGAGTTACATTATGTTTATACAAAGAGTCGATATTTACAGTATTGGCTCTTCTTTTTCAAGACCTCTGCAATTCGCCCTGGCATGCTGTCAATCAGATTCTGGACCAAATCCTGACTGATGGCAGCCCATTCTTGTAAAATCAATGCTTGGAGTTTGTCAGAATTTGTGGTTTTTTGTTTGTCCACCCGCCTCTTGACGATTGACCACAAGTTCTCAATGGGATTAAGGTCGGGGAGTTTCCTGGCCATGGACCCAAAATTTCGATGTTTTGTTGCCCAAGCCACTTAGTTATCACTTTTGCCTTATGTCCTGGTGCTCCATCATGCTTAAAAAGGCATTGTTAGTCACCAAACTGTTCTTGGATGGTTGAGAGAAGTTGCTTTTAGAGGATGTTTTGGTACCATTCTTTATGCATGGCTGTGTTCTTAGGCAAAACTGTGAGTAAGCCCACTCCCTTGGCTTAGAAGCAACCCCACACATGCATGGCCTTAGGACTGATGGTAGCACTCACCTTTTTTCTCCAGACAATCTTTTTTCCGGATGCCCCAAACAATCAGAAAGGAGATTCGTTAGAGAAAATAACTTTACCCCAGTCCTCAGCAATCCAATATCTGTATCTTTTGCAGAACTAAGGAGCTTTGCCCCCTGCTTGCTTCGCTCGCCATCCCCCATTTTTATTTTTCCAGATACACACTTTTAAGTTTTTTTTTTCTTTGAATTGTTGCTATTTCATTAGTTTCACTTTTATTTCAGAACTTCTATAAAAGCAATATTTGGAATTTTTCGAGTCCCAACGTGTTGAATCTTTTTAATAAGGTCAGTGAGACATGTGTTTAATGATATTGTACCATAATTCAGGATAGCTTTCTTTGTTCGTAATTTCAGCACAGAAAAAACGATCTACATCATCAGCTGTTAATAATTTTTTTTGCAATGTAACCAATAAATGCATTTGAGGTAAACTCCGTTTTTGAAATTCTTTTGACTTAAACTTCAAGACCTTATACTTCTGACATATCACCTATGTCCATATATTCAATCTCTATTCACTGTTTCATTATTTCTCCGAGTAATAATTTCTCTTTCTTTGCGCTAATGCGCTTTATTTGTTTTGACACTGCCGTTTTTTTATTCTTTCATATTCTGTATCTTGCTCTGCATGTGTTTCGCGCCTATGTTTTTTTTTTGAGTCTTTTGAATTCCAGTTTTCATTATCTCTAACATGCTCTGCATATGTTTGACCCCCTCGTTTTTTAACCTCTTTATGATGTTTTACTTTGTTTTCTACTCTGTGTTTTATTTCTGACCTCACTTTGTCCTGCTTTTGTTTCAATGAAACCTGGTCCGTGATGATTATTTTTCCTTTTTCGAGTAATAGTTTCTATTTGTTTGTGCTACTGTGATCTTTACTTTCTTTGTTTTATACTTTCTAATTTTCCCACTTCATATTCTTTAACTTTCTCCACATGTGTATTGTGCCGTTTTTTCTTTAGCCTTTCGAATTCCATTGTTTTCATAATCTCTAACCTGCTCTGCATGTGTATAGTGCCAACATCCGGATTGGATGTACATTTTTTTCAATTCCACTTGTTCCGGGCTAATAATTACTGTCCTTATTTTCCGAATTTGCACCTAGATTATTCTTTTTCTTTTTTGTCTCTCCAACGATTTTGAGCCTCTTTTCTTCGTGCTACTTTCCTCTTCGCTTAGTCAGTTTCATTTATAACATATTGTCCTTATACGCTTTATGTGCGATGAGAGCCTTGGATCTGTGTGTGCTCAAAGCCAAAGCACGACTGAGTGTGTTGCTGTCCGTGCTCTTATTTGGTTGTAAGTAGGTTGTGTCTTGCAAGAATCTCATGTTCTACATCATCGCGAGACAGTCCTGGGTCAATCTCTTGGCACAAAGTCTCATTTTTAAGGTCCCTGTGAGACACTCCGTGGCCAATCTCTCTAGTCTCGCGGGTCTTTTAACTGTCTTCTGTGATCTTGATCATGATTTGTCACCCTACTGTTTCTCTCCAGGATTTTTTTTTTATAATAGAGAGATATCAATCTGCCCCTGATGTTTTTCTTGGAGAGAAGTGGCTTTTTTTCTGCCCTTATTGACACCAGGCCATCCTCCAAAAGTCTTCTCCTTACTGTGTGTGCAGATGCACTCACACCTGCCTGCTGCCATTCCTGAGCAAGCTCTGCACTGGTGGTACCCCGATCCCACAGCTGAATCAACTTTAGGAGATGGTCCTGCTACTTGCTGGACTTTCTTGGGCTCCCTGAAGCCTTCTTCACAACAGCAATGATTTTTTTTGTGTGTGATTAAGTTCATTTTCATGGCAAAAAGGGACTTTTCAATTAACTGCAGTTCATCTGATCACTTTTCATAACATTCTGGAGACTATGCAAATTGCCATCATAAAAACTGAGGCAGCAAACTTTGTGAAAGCTAATATTTGTGTCATTCTCAAAACGTTTGGCCCTGACTGTAAGCACATTGATCAGGAACACAAACTCACCATAGACTTACTAGAGATGGTGGCAGAAAAGGAGAATGATGGCAAATTCAGGGGCCATCATGACTAATTCTGCCATCTTGGAGGGCCTTTAGGCACCAGCTAAGTGCTCTGCGAGGTGCTACAGGAGCCCTCAGATTGTGCAATTTCTCCTTCAGTTGTGTCTGTCGTTACCCTTACAAGTTAAAAACAGGCACCACAAAGGTTTTTCTTTTGGGACATAATCCATTAAAGGCACATACTGTATTGTGTGTATGGTTCTGGCTGTTGCACATGTGTGTTAATCTCGTGTGTTAGTTTGCAGTTTGCTTGACTTTATGTTCAGTTTTACCAGAGAGTTTGTGATTATTCTCTTGGGTTCAATAAAGTACTACCTTTCGGTCTATGCGTAAAAACTTTAACTAGTAGTTTATATTTCAGATGGGGCCTAAAAATAAATGCTGTCCCATCACTCTGAAAATGAATAATTTATAATAGAAGCTGACCAAATGTGGCTGTTATATTATTAATCAAAATACTATTTCAAGAGCTTGATTGAACCTTTGTGCTGGCCTAACATGCTCTTAATCAGGGGTTTGTAATAGGACATGGAGTCATGGACTTTGTAAAATATTTTGTCTGTCAAGGATTTATTTTAGCCTTCCAGCAGATGCTGCTTAAATAAGCAAACACTCCCTACAACACCATAGGTTTAAAAATGGATCTATGGATTGTAAACCTGCTGCATTAACACATTTAACATTTCTTTCTTCTTTTAATTGAATTACTGATTAATTACTGTATTGCTGTGTTTCAGTATTGCTTGCTTTGCTGAGCAGGTAAATCCTGATTGCCTAAAGCTTTCAGATAAATGTAGTCAAGTATAGAACTGAATTTTTTTTTTGGTATCGTTTAGGTTTAGAGATTGTATTTTATTTAGAATATATTAAAATATCTTGAAATGAAGCTTTCCTAAAAAACTCAAATAACTCTTTAACAATGACAAGTTAAAGGACAAGCGGCAGAAGCTTTTCTCCCATATAGCACTAGAGAACAAACTCAGGCGCAGACATTTCCGTGCTGGTGCTTAATTGCCTTACTGCATGCTTATGTGTGTTCCTGCTCAGAAACAGATGAACATCTTGCCCACCTTGTGTATGATCTTCAGCCTGAACCTGCTGTACCTTCTTGGATCAGCTCTTACTCCTTTATCATTCAAAATGTGATAAGAATAATTTACAGTGGACAAAAGGTACAGTAGCTAGATGTACTTGTAGATCAACAGCCTTTGTAAAACATATTAATGGCCAACTAAGACAGAATTTTAATTGTTTCAAATTTCAAAAATATTTTCAAATATTTAAAGTATCGTAATCTGCTAAGTTTCTTACCAGCTCACACCAAAACAAAGCTGTGTGCTGGAGCTGTAAATGTGACAGATGACCACTGATTTAGCGCGGATCAACCAAAATCATTGTGCATACATTTCTGATGATGACTTCACATATTGAATTCAACTTAAAGATGCTGTAGGATTTGATAATTATATGGTGCTTTACTGCAAGTAATTCTCAGTCAAAATAAAAAAAAATAAAGCAATATTAATAATCACCCCTTTATAGCCAGTAGACGTTTTAGTGAAATATTTGTTTTCCATTGTACAGGGTATTTTCTATTGCAGTGCTTCCCAAATCAGCTCAATGGAAATCATTGCTACTGACATTATTTATTTATAAAAAGGCTTATTTATTCATTATTTACTTTTTGTGTCATTTATTTGATTTTTATGTGATTAAACATTTTTCCTGCATCTTCTTTTATCATTTTAATTTATAATTGATTAAAAAAAGTTTCCAAATTTAGCAAATATGTGCAAGTTACATACAACTGTTTCTGTTTTGCTCCCTTATTCATGATAATAATCATTGTGAAAGGAAATGCCTTGACACAGGAAAAAAGTTTCCCATATACTTCAATAAGGATGCAAAGAAATGAAAATTGGTAGTACAGTTGTGTACAGGCTGAGTCCAAAACAGAACTGAGTTCACAAGCGGAATTTGACTGAGGTCAAATAAGGTGGGTTGGCAGAAGTGATGTCATTGATGCCAGAACTGGAAGTGATGTTATTGAGGCCGAAACAGGAAGTGACATGGGGGCCGGAACCAACATCATTGGATCCAGGCAGAATTCCACGTGTTTGGTCTGCAGGAATAAAAGAGAGAGGTTTACTGCACCTCGCCACCCCCTGACTTGCCAAGGAATTACCTTCTTTTGGTCCTTTAAGCTGCCTTCCACGCGCGTGTGTGAGGCACCTCGATCCTTTTTAACTCCACATATCCTGGCTAAGGACATAGAGGGTAAGGTGGGAAGACCACTCCACCCTATCTTCCTCAACATCTCCCAATACTTCTTGAGTAATCCCGGCCAGTCAAAATATATAATCAGTCCAGCCTGGGTCTGCCACTGAGATGTCTGAGTCTTCTTTTGGTTGGCTGTAGTCAACCTGCAATAAAACTACAAGCTCAAACCAACCTTGGTTTGCTCCTCCTGATCTGGAGAATCAGTGTTTCAACATAGTGGTCTTCCTGTATTGCTGAGCACTTCACCCTATGGCTGAGAGTGAACACAACTGAAAAAGGAACAGGTGGAATGCAGCGGCAGCCCCTGAAGCCCATACTCTTCAAGAATCTGTCCTAAGATTCTATGGGGTACATGGTGCAATGTTTATTTCAAGTCCATAAGGCACATGTAGAGAGAACTGACAAATACCCATGATCCGTCAGGTATCGGAGCAAGGACAAGGCTTTTCTTTACCCAGTCTTAGACTAAAGTAGTAGACATAGTCTATGTTCTCGTGTCATGCCACAGGCTTCCCAGTAAAACTCAGAAGTGTGATCACTGGAACACACCTTCCTCTCCACCTTTCAAAAATGGAGAGCATGACCAGTTCTGAGACACTGTCTTTGCCTTCCTTGCCACACTAAAGTTATTCAAAACACCCCACAATATTGATGGCTTCAAGCAACAAGTTGGATGTCATCTGTCTGATTTTAATTAGTGCAGAAACCTCGGCCACAGAGAAGAAATCAACTTAAACGAAGGTCAAGGGGGGCATATCCACTGGGTTTAGGAGTTCAGCTAAATGTGCTTCTTCTACTCCTAAATGGCACCAAATTAACTTTTGTTCTTGAGTTGGTTATTATGCAAGAATGCTTAATTTTCTCAAACTTGAATGTCACATAATCAAATAAGACAGAAAAATCTTATCAAATAAATGACTTAAATAAAATAAAAGCTGATTACTGAAAAAGGTCAATTAAATAAAAGCTATGCAACTACTGTGAGATTCTGGTATAACTTTTTGTTAAATTACATTTCATTGGCAAATTCCATTTAGACACAGATTTCATTTAGACACTATTTAAAAAACTAGTTAGACATAAAAAAAAACGTGCAACAGGGCCTGAACTTAAACATCCCTGTCCATTATAATGCTGTCTGTTTTATAGGAATCCGAGCAAAGGAACACAAAATTCTGCAAAAGGCCGGTTTTATTCACAGCATCACAGTAGGTCTGGCGCCTGTCATCGTAGTCATTGCCAGCGTCAGCACCTTCATTCTCCACATGTTTTTGGATTATGATCTAAATGCTTCACAGGTAAGCTCATTGTCTATGTTTCCTTAAATAAATAAATTGACTCTTTGAAAACTTTAGGAGTTTTTTTTTTTCATTTTTCTTTTGCAGCAAGTACCTGTATTGAAATTAAACAAGAATACTGTACACCTGAATCTGAAAAGTACATTTTTTCCCATTGATAAATCTCCATCTCATAAAGACTTTTTATTAGAATTTTTCTTTATCAATGTGGGATTGTAATTCTGAAATTTTGTTAACATACAGTACATAAATCCATCCTGACACAGTAAATCAAATCATATTTTATTTTTCTTTTTTTTTGTGGGGGGGGGAAGCATGTCAAAAACATGTGGGATGTAAAAAGGGGTTGGAGATCCGCCATCTGGTAACCTCCTTGTATGTTATTTCAAGCCAATGAAATAATTCCTTGGTACCTGCCTGAGATATTGAGAACTGCTGTGGATGGTAATCTTTCTGTATGCAAGGGACCAAGCAGCAGGTTCATGGGAGGCAGAAGCCTAAACAGCAGCTCAGTTTGCTGCCTCATGTAGATCAAAACATGCAACAGTGGAATGGCTGGTGTACTACAAGTTTACAACTACTGCAAATTTCATCCTTTCACTAAGGATCTGCGCTGACATCTGGAAAGTTGCTGGTTCAAATCCCATTATTGGGTCCTTGAGCGAGGCCCTTAATGTGAGAATTCTCCTGGGGTGCTGTGCAATAGCTGACCCTGTGCTCTGACCCCACCACATTCCAGTGCAAAGACAATTTCCCCTTAGGGATTAACAAAGTACAGTATATCAAAATCAAAAACAATCAAAAACTAACCTACACCAGGCATAGCAGCAAGTGTGTGTGTGAGTGTGTGTGTTAGTGGCCTGCAGTGGGAACCAATGTGCCTCTTGGCTACATTTGCAGAAAGTAACATGTCAACAGTCTTACCTTTTCCTTTTTAGGGCTGTTTTATCACACCCTCAAAAGGGTATACTTACCCCTTCAAAAGGTATATTACGTTTGCAGAGCAAAAGAAGATGACAAGGGGCCAAATGAAAGGAAGATGAAGCAGTAGCTAGTTAGATAGTATATTTGTGATGAGGATCATGCTGGATACAAACCGACTGTCCTATCAAATCCTTAGTAAGGCTCAACCCAAGAGGATGAGTCTGTGGGTTGGTTCTTCTTCTGCTCAGGTTCCTTTCTGTTTGTCATTCAAGAAAACTACATATTAGGAAGAGCGTGTAAAACAAAAAAGTTAATGGAACCCATATATATATATATATATGTGGGGTGTGGAAATATTGTTCTTCAGTCACATGTGAAGAAAATAACTAGTTTTGAAATTATTACAATTTGCCCCACCATGCAACTGAAGTACAGATAAAGGAGTCTACTTAAGAGTGTAATTAGTGTATAGATAATGGCTCTAAAAAACTTGTATCATACCCTACTTACATTGTAGTTTATTCATTAATAATACTATGTACAGCACAGTGTGCCTCCAATTCAGTCATGTATGAAACAGAGTGTTGCAGATGTCCTTAAATAGGAAATTGGAGTTGCAGAACAGTATTGAAATATATGGAGAACAGACATAATATTATCATATCTGAGGAGCTATTAAGAACTGAGACTGAAAATCATGTACTGTATATCTTGGAACATATCATCAATTTTACTTGTAAGGTCCCTGTGAACATTCCAGTCTTACAGCTCAGCTTGCCATACCTATATACTGTGCACTGCACCATTAAGGCATTATATCATGTAATCAGACGGCAGAAAGATAACGGTTTTCATTCAGTTATTATTTTTTTAATGAAAATGTATTTTTGCTATTTCATTATTCTCACCCTGCTATTTGACAACCAGCTGAAAGCAATAATCCTAGCATGTACACTTTGAGGAGGTTTTGCAGTCTCATGTGAATTTTATCCAACACTGAAAATCTCAAACATTTCACACTGCAGCCTCTTTAGCACCTGTATAATGGTTAAACATTTTTAAGTTGTCTGTACTTCAATAAGAAGGGCAAAAGATGAATGAGGTAGAAGTGGATTCGAGAACAAACTGGGCTGATTCAGTTCAACAGTTTGATAGTTCGACACTTCTATACTAAAATTCACTATTGTTCTTGTGCAATCCTCATTCCTTTCTTGTATCATTATCATGTTGTGGTTAAAAGTGCTATCCTTGCTTAATTTGTAGTTCCATGTGGAGATGTTATGGTGTTTGACTGCTCCATGCTCTTCCCTCATAGCTTCAGGGGCCTAAATTTGATTCTCGGCCCAGCACTCCCTGTATGGATTTGTTGTCTGTGCAATGTGGGCTAAGTGGCGAATCTAAACTGACATTGGACAATGGACTGGTATCTCACCTGGTGTTGCTCCTCACAGCTTAATAAAAGAAAAGCTGATGGGTCGATGGATGAGTTTTCTGTATGGCTTTATGGTACAGTTTATTGCTCATTTCTATATATATAAAATCCGACATCTGTCTGTCTGTCTGCATGTATGTCTGTCTGCTTTTCACAAGAGAACTTCTTAATGGACTTAGATCTTTTTTTCTATAATTTAATTTCCGGTTGATTTTGTGACACCTCTCATCAGGCTAAGTATTATAATTAGCTTGCGGTACTGCGGGGCCCTCCTCACTCATGTGCCAGCCTTGGGGTGTACCTTACATCTGCTTAGCTAGCGAACAAGAGAATTACTTAACAGATTTAGATTGCGTGTTTTTTCCAGATTTTGCTTGAACATTCTGGTTGATTTTGCGACTTCTCTCATTGTGCTAAGAATCATAGTTTGCTTGCAGGAGCGATATAAACTAAATTGCTAAACTACAAACACAGCACCCCAAGGCACTTGTGCTAATCTCTGGAGACTTTAACAATATGATGCTGGACAAAGCATTACTTGCCTTCTCCCAGTATGTGGATTGTAACACCTGGGGAAATAGGACTATTGACCTACTGTATGCAAACGTTAAGAACACATACAGCGCCACCCCGCTGCCTGCAGATCATAACCTGGTTCTGCTTCAGCCTCACTACAAACCAAGAGTGAGGGAGCTACCTACAACCACACGCTCCTTCAGGACGTGGTCCCCTGAGGCAGAGCATATAGTGAGAACATTGAGGAGGTTGTTGACTGCACTACTGACTACATCAACTTCTGTATGGACATTGTAGTCCCAGTAAGAACAGTATGCTGCTATGTTAACAACAAGCCATGGATTACAAGTGACATCAAGGGCCTTTTGAACCAGAAGAAAAGGGCTTTTAAAGGCGGTGATCAGCATGAGCTCAAGCGCGTGGAGAAGGAACTCCAAGTCCAGCTCAGGGAGGCAAAGGAGCAGTACAGAAGAAAGCTGGAGCAGAAGTTGCAGAATAACAGCATGAAGGAAGTGTGGGATGGGATGAAGATCATCACTGGCTGCAGCTCGAAGCAAGGTGCCACCATCGAGAGAGACATGGAGAGAGCAAACTTGATGAACAATTTCTTTAACGGGTTTGACCACCCTAACCCACTCTCACCTAAAAGTACTGCATCCTTCACCCATCCTTCTGCTGATACCAGCATAGGAGAGAGTTTCCCCCCACCCACAATTACAGCAGCCCAGGTAAGCAGAGAGTTGAGGAGACTTTGAGCCAGGAAAGCAGTGGGTTCAGATGGAGTATCACCACGACTGCTGAAGGCCTGTGCGTTAGAACTGGGGAGTCCTTTACAGTGCATCTTCAACCTGAGCCTGGAACAGGGGAGAGTCCAGAGGCTTTGGAAAACATCTTGCATCACCCCAGTCCCAAAGGTATCACATCCTGGTGAGCTGAATGACTTCCGGCCTGTTGCTCTGACGTCACATGTGATGAAGACCATGGAGCGGCTGCTACTTCACCTGAGGCCACAAGTCTGCCACGTCCTTGACCCTCTGCAGTTTGCATACCAGGAGAAGGTGGGAGCGGAGGATGCCATCATCTATATGCTACATCGATCCCTCTCCCACTTAGACAGAGGCAGTGGTGCTGTAAGAATTATGTTTCTGGACTTCTCTAGCACCTTCAACACCATCCAACATCTGTTCCTTAGGGACAAGCTGACAGAGATGGGAGTAGATTCATACCTGGTGAAATGGATAGTGTACTATCTTACAGACAAACCTCAGTATGTGCGTCTCGGGAACTGCAGGTCTGACATTGTGGTCAGCACTGTACTTTCTCCGGTCCTGTTCAGCCTATATACATTGGATTTCCAATACAACTCGGAGTCCTGCCACGTGCAAAGGTTCGCTAATGACACTGCTATCGTGGGCTGCATCAGGAGTAGGCAGGAGGAGGAGTATAGGAACCTAATCCAGCACTTTGTTAAATGGTGCGACTCAAACAACCTAAAACTGAAAACCAGCAAAACCAAGGATCTGGTGGTGGATTTTAGGAGGCCCAGGCCCCTCCCAGACCCTGTGATTATCAGAGGTGACTGTGTGCAGAGGGTACAGACCTATAAATACTTGGGAGTGCAGCTGGATAATAAATTGGACTGGACTGCCAATACTGATGCTCTGTGCAAGAGAGGATAGAGCCGACTATACTTCCTTAGAAGACTGGCGTCTTTCAACATCTGCAATAAGATGCTGCAGGTGTTCTATCAGACGATTGTGGAGATCATTCCTCCCCCACACTATGCGACTCTTCAGTTCCACCCTGGGGGGTAAACGTTAACACTACACAAGAGTATAGACTGTTATACCTGCCTCACACTCTCCACCTTGTATTTTTTAACTTGCACTGCACTTTTATTGCTCTTTAATTAATATTGTTTTTATCAGTATTCTGCTGCTGCTGGAGTATGTGAATTTCCCCTTGGGGATTAATAAAGTATCTATCTATCTATCTATCTATCTATCTATCTATCTATCTATCTATCTATCTATCTATCTATCTATCTATCTTCATGCTAATCCGAGACTGAGGCTGCGGGCCGAAGGCAACGGGAAGCGTGACGTCAGGAGTGGGGAGACAGTCTACCTCTGTGTTTTGGAGTGTATCTTGCCTCCACTTAGCTAGTGATACCTTTTTGTTTGTTAATTTTTAAAGTTTGTCTTGTTTCACTACTAGGCGGGTGGTGCCACAGGGGTTGGCTAGTTTTAAATAAATAGATCAACATTAATAACTCACTATTTATGTTTTTCAGGCCTTTACTGTGTTCACAGTTTTCAGTTCTGTGTCATTTGCACTCAGGACTACACCTCTTTCTGTGAGGGCCGTTTCTGAAGGTTCTGTGGCCATCAAAAGGTTTCAGGTAACATATGGTATATTAAATTGCCAATGAATGGTATTAATGAGTGCAATGTGTGTTACGATGATAGTAACTTGGTGTCTTAAGTTAATTTGTTGTCTTTTTCCTTTCCAAAAGAGAATGATTCTTCAGTAAGATTATTCTGTCAAACTTGTACACATTTCAGCTTTGAATTGCTTTTTAAAGCTATTGCTTGGGTTTGACAGTTACGGTAAATTCTCTCAATATTTCATGAACAGAAGTTATTGATGATAGAGGAGCAACAGACTATTGAAATGAAAACACAAGATCCTGAAAATGTCATTGAGTTTAGTGGGGCATCATTGGCCTGGAGTGCAGTACGACAAAGAGAATCGCCTGAACGAATTGGCAGAGGAAACTTACAAGATGAAACAAAAACTGGCAAAAAAAGGGATCTGACTTTGTATATCCGGGCAACAAAAGACAATGAATCGAGGATGGAGCAAGATATACAGCAGCTGACACTCAGCATTGAAGAGGACAGCACCGATGCTCCAGGAGCCCCCAATCCACAGCCTTACACCACCCTGAACAAAACCCTACACAATATCAATCTATACTTCAAAAAGGTATGATTCTAACTGTATGTAAAACCTAACATAAATGTAAGTCATAAGTCATACTGTTACCATTTTTCAGCAGTCAGAACATTTTAAAGAGCAAATCACCAGAAAAGAACACATTATAAACAAGATTTGTGGTGAATGGATGAAGTGATCTTCTCACACCTTAAAAATTCTGTTGTTTTCTTTTGAAAATTATTTGATAGGCTATAAAATATTATCATGAAAGTCACTGAGTAAAGGGTCATGAAGGCTTTATAACTAACGTACTGTCTTTTACCACATATTTGGATACACAACATAAAAAAAAAACAAAAAGCCATGGGCCTACCAAGGTTTATTTTGAGATTCATTTTATATTGTACTTGTGATACTTCAAATATTCAAATTTCCAAACTGGAACCCTTCTCATTGAAAACATCCTTCATTAATTTGCAAAAAAAAGTTCAAGTCAGTTTTTATTTTGAAGATAAGGTCATTTTCATTAAGATGTAATAATCATGTTGCCTATTCATTTTACACATTAATTAATTTAATTAAGTTAATTTTTATGGGTTTTCTCATAAAAGGGTATAAAGATAACAAAAATAATCTAAGTTTCAATATCAAACCTGGCAAAAACTTCCAACCATATTTCCTGTATCATTCCTCCTGCTCCAAAACCATTACTGTGGACGTAAAGGTGGGATTTGGTTTGTGGCTGTTTCCTGCTTTGGCTCATTTAATATGTCTGCTTTCTCAAAGTTAAACTGACATAAAATAACTGCTCTTCATTTTCCCTTTTGACGAATACTGGGGTTGTCCAAATCATGAAAATGTTATAATTGCACTTATTTTTTCGTTATCTGGGAATTAAACAAGTGTCTGGTAGAATTTGTGTTATTTAATAAACAGATACAATCAGTATATCTATTTTATTAAACAGAACACTTAAAATCTTAGGTTTAAGGGCAGATGGCATAATTTGTGTTCATTTGTTTTCCAAAATGATTGAAGCCAGTGCTTCAAAATAAAACAAAAACGTAATTATTATTTCAGGGCAAATTAGTAGGCATCTGTGGAGGAGTAGGAAGTGGGAAGAGCTCTCTCCTTTCAGCTATCCTAGGACAGGCGAGTATTTCTTATTCTTTCAATACCATGAAGCTTTATTCATGACTGTTAATTGCACTCTGTTGATGTTTTGTTCTAAAACAAAATCCCGCTTACAGAATGTATTTTTACAGGTTATCCACAAAAGTAGTCCTTGAACAGCATAATCTTTATAAGTCGGTTCATAAACATTATTTTATGTTTAATGCTGCATTCATGCATTCACTGGAACCTCAGAGTTCACACTTGATGTTGTACTGTTTCTAGTTTTTAACTTCGAGAAGGACTGAAGGTTAGAAAAAGATGCTTTTTGGTGGTGTTTAAAAAGAGTTTTAAATTTTAGCATTATTATTGTTGGCTGGGATTGGCTCCAGCAGACCCCCGTGACCCTGTATTCGGATTCAGTGGGTTGGAAAATGGATGGATGGATATTATCATATGTACAAAAATGAAGAGGGAGATAAACTGCATTAGATAAGTCAAATTATGATTGTCTGTTAAATGGTCTATATGTTAATGGTGACTCTTTCGGCAGGGAGGAAAAAATATATAAAAAATATTTTTAAGTGACGCAATTTTATTCGGGCGGCACGCTGGCGCAGTGGGTAGCGCTGCTGCCTCACAGTTAGGAGAACCGGGTTTGCTTCCCGGGTCCTCCCTGCGTGGAGTTTGCATGTTCTCCCCATGTCTGTGTGGGTTTCCTCTCACAGTCCAAAGACATGCAGGTGAGGTGCATTGGCGATTCTAAATTGTCCCTAGTGTGTGCTTGGTGTGTCTGTGTGTGTGCCCTGCGGTGGGCTGGCGCCCTGCCCAGGGTTTGTTTCCTGCCTTGCACCCTGTGTTGGCTGGGAATGGCTCCAGCAGACCCCCGTGACCCTGTAGTTAGGATATAGCAGGTTGGATAATGGATGGATGGACGATGGACGATTTTATTCAAAAATACACTGAAAAGTAAAAAATAAATTTTTGTCTTGTACCATAATTTTGTTGGTCATATGTGCCTAAAAATAAAATAGTTGGGGGCGCATACAAGAATGAATTTAATACATTTAAATGCATACATTCATTAAAGTAAATTTTATAACCAGCTTAACTATGGAAAGAAAATGACACATCATGTAAAAGTTGATTCAAGGATGTAGGATGATAGTTATAACTGGAGTTATTAATTTTTTAGAATCATTTAAGAAATCTATGCAGGATGTCTGCCATACAATGTTTTCTGGTTTTGTTCTCTGTGCTGTTGTCTGTAGTATGTAGGTTAAGTGGTCTTTAGTTGGCTTTTGTATGAACTACATGTACAGTATTGCTTTGTGGAGTGTTGATGTATGCTGTTTTGTGTGGAACAATTTTCTTAAATTATTAATCTGCGTGTTGTGTAAATTAATAATAGCTGTGAGAGCCATTCCTTCCTTGACAAATGGAAGAGTGAGTCATTCTATGGCTGCTTTAGGGGTGCTGGTGTTTGTGTTTTGTGTGTAGTGTTCGTGTTTTCCTTTGGAGCTCTTTTTGGTCTGTTTATGATCAGTGTATAGCTCTGAAGGATTATGTGACTATTGGTATGGCGTATGTGTTGATGGCTTTAATTATGTGTAGAATATTTAATTTGTTTGTGTTGTATAAGTTTGTTGTGTTGAAACCCAAGATATTTGTATAGATGTATTATTATTATTATTTCCACTACTACTATCTATGCAGGAACAATTTGAAAACATCACTTATCACATGTCACAAAATTTACTGTATGGAAATTAAGTTTGATATTATAATAAAATAATAGCAGCTGAATTATGTAACTGGTGTTATGCCTGTAAATTAGTGGATATCAGACTGTGTATGCATTTTTGAGGCAAACTATGTGTAAGTTTAGCATACTGTAAAAACAAAATGATATGTCTATTATCATACTGTATTTTTATAATTTGAGCACAGACAGAGTTGCACAGTGAGCCAATGGCAGGGAATGAGGCAGCAGCAGCCACCTTTGTTTTCACAATTTGGTTGTAGTGTCACCTTTGTCTCTCTATGTTCTCATAGATGACTCTTATTGAAGGCACTCTAGCAGTTAATGAAGGGATATCTTATGCAGCTCAGCAGCCTTGGATTCTAAATGAATCTCTCAAAGAAAATATTTTGTTTGGTGAAGATTTTCATGAAGACAGGTAATGAATAATTGTCTCGGTAACCCGAGCTCTATATGTGTACATTCTCAACCAGTGTTTTCATTCTTGCTTGAATTCTGCTGCATATTTTTTGTTTAATTTTGGTTCATAAGGAAGATGATTAATAAAGATCCTTTTAATAATGCCACATTTCACATAGAAAGAAATTTGCATATTCTTAGTTGTTAATTTGTTTTACAAAATAACAGCACATATACAAAAGGATAGAACCAAATATATATCTATATATGACAACATACCTTACAGGCAGGAGAGCACAACAAGGCACAGAGTGCCACAGTCCAAAAGCCATTGATTAGGGCAGCGTTTCTCAACCTTTAAGTATTTGCGACCCCAGTTTTCATAACAGTTTTAATTACGCCCCCTAACATTTTTTTGAAAGGAGCCCACTAATACCAATTTGTTCCTTTTTAATTAATGATATATCATAGATGTATATTTTATTATACCTACTTAACTTTTATTGACATTTATCTAACTCTATATTTATTTTTCTAGAATCAGAATGTAGTTTAAGTTAATTTGTTTTGGTTTCAATAGATGTATTTTTAATATTTTCGATTCTTGTTTTCTTTATTTCACATCTTTGCGCCCTCCTTTTTGTTACTTCGCGCCCCCTAGGGTGGCCAGCCCCACAGTTTGAGAACCACTTGATTAGGGAATGCAGTTGAGATGCCCAGTCCCCAGTGAACACACGCTCTACTTGCTCCCACACACCTCCATTGCAGTTGACACCTTGACTCATACTACTCTATTGGCTGAAGGAAGAACTTGTGCTACTAGTCGCCATGTTGCACTTTTCCTATCATCCTTGGCTAGGACACACTTTCTCACTACATCTCCTGTTTGCTTTTGCATTGGACCTGATGTTACTTTTGCACGTCTTTGGATATTTTGGGTCAATAGCTGCAGTTCACTTTTGAAAGCTGCCATTTAGATAGATAGATAGATAGATAGATAGATAGATAGATAGATAGATAG
>JANRMT010062790.1:47965814-47977056 GCA_026402145.1 Polypterus bichir lapradei
AGATAGATAGATAGATAGATAGATAGATAGATAGATAGATAGATAGAAGCTTTATTAATCCCAAGGGGAAATTCAAATAATCCAGCAACAGTATACTGATCCAAAAAAAATAAACTAAATTAAAGAGTAATAAAAATGCATGTAAAAACAGACAATAACTTTGAATAATGTTAGCATTTACTCCCCCGGGTGGAATTGAAGAGTCGCATAGTGTGGGGGACAAACGATCTCCTCAGTATGTCGGTGGAGCAAGACAGTGACAAAAGTCTGTCACTGAAGCTACTCCTCTGCCTGGAGATGTCACCTGTATAAAAATCAGAAGGAGCTATAAGGATCATCCACAATTATAGTAAATAACTGCAAAGCAGCGGACTAAATCGCAGAGTATGATGAATTGATAGATTATGGGTAGCAGTTCATGTCCATGAGACCAGCTAGGTTGTGTAATTTGCTGCTACATATACTTTGAGCCTGCATTAATTACTACGCATTTTTGCTGAAATGACAACTTCTACAAGCAATGAAATGTCTTCCTCTGTCTCGGTGTTCACAGGTATAATGCTGTCCTGGATGGCTGCTGCTTGCTCCCAGACATTGCCAACCTGCCACATGGAGATCTAACTGAGGTAATTAGACAAAGATGGCACATTGCTTTATTGCTAGAGCATATGCTCATTTTCATTTGTTTAACTTTAAAGAATCATTATTTAAGTTGCTTGTACAATGCTATAGTACTTTGGTGAAATAAGAAAATGTGTAGGTACTGATTGAAGTTATTTGTTTTTAACTAAACTTACTAGTTAATTTTTGATTGCTGAAACCTTTAAGACCACCCCAAACTCTTTGAAATGTTTCACTAACTAATTTGAAACTATATTCACAAAATTAACATATTTTTACAAACATTGTTCAATTTATAAACTCACTTATTCCATTAAAGCAGAGGTTCTCAAATGGCAGTGGTGGCCAACAACGAAGCCTCAGTAGGCTCTCAGGTGGGCTGCATAATGAATGAAAATAATTGTAAAATTTCAGCAAAATAATCAAACCACTAAAAGTCCTGCTATAGCGGGTTGTCAAACGAATCTTTGGTGGCAAAAAAGTGGTGGCAACTTGATCAGGTGAAATAAAAAGGAAGAACTGGACTGCAGTCAGTGGGAGGCTTTTATTTCTGAAGGATGGATAGGTGTGGAAATTGGCACAAAAGCTGGATTGAAAATGGTGTACAGTCTGAGTGATTTTTATTTGTGAAGAAAACAATGGCAAGGTCTTCATTGACTATGTGGTGGTGTGAAAAGCAGGCTGATGTAAAAAGCAGGCTGAGTTTAACAGTGAAGCATGAAACAGGATGGCAGGAAAACCATATGGAGAGAAGCGAGCTACAAATCAGATAGAAAGTTCTAGGTGGTAACTCAGTAGCTAGGGAGTCCCTTACAACCAGAACTGCGAAGCGTTTACAGTTTGGAGTTAATAGTTCCCAGCTCAGTTCTTTTTGTCACTGCCTTATACTCTGTTGTTTGCAATTATTAAATAAACTTCTTTCTGCAACCACTTTCTTGTTCTGCTGCACGTTCTTCCTGAACCAAGTACCAGGGTGCTACAATATGCTACATACAGTTTGTGATGACTATTAGTATACCTAAAGACCCCCTTGAACATTCATTTCATATATACTATGGCTACAGTACTAGCCTGAAACTAAAATGGTAATGGGCTGCACATAAAGACCCAACAAGAAAAAGTTAAAAGAAGGGGACACGCCACACTGCCATAAAAAATTGAAGTGTTCTAGAATGACAGTCTCATGAAAGATATAGTAGATCAGCTACACACACGCCATTGCTGCCACACCATTAAAGCTGCACAAATGTCATGACTGGCCACAGGTCTTTCCTCTGCTTTCCTGACTGCCGTCACAGCCATACAAGATTCTTGTGTCATTTCTGCTGTTTAGATTTTTGTATGTGGCAAGAAAACACAGTTGCAGTTCTGCTTGTGTCAAGTATAGCTATTGCTGAATCCAGAGCATAACAAAGTACTTTCTGTAATTAAATTTTGAAAAGAAAAACCCATTTTCAATGATTAATTCTGTATTTAATTTAAATTACTGTTTTGCAGAAATATGTAATCTTTTTATGCATAATTTAAAATGTAATACTTAAGCCAAGTGAGCAGCTTTTTTATAAAAAATAACTGGCATTAAAAATTCTGTATTTTGGTGATTATGGTTTAATGTATATCCTTTAGAAATGCCTACTCATTTTATGTTATAATTAACAAGTTCAGGCACTAGTAAAATATATTTTTATTTCATAAATACTGTTTTTGAAGTGTCTTCTTAATTTTGTATTATGCTTTAAATTAGATAGATAGATAGATAGATAGATAGATAGATAGATAGATAGATAGATAGATAGATAGATAGATAGATAGATAGATAAGGCATTACATGAGCTTACATGGGCTTCTTTATTATCCGTGGGCCGCCTTTCTTCCCCCTGTCACTGGAGCTTCGTCCATCTCCAGCTCCAGACTCTAGCACCCCAACTGTAGGAAGACGGCCCCTTTTATATTCACCCGGATGTGCTCCAGGTGTTTGCTGATGACCTTCCGACGGCACTTCCTGGTGTGGCGGAAGTGTCGCACTAGCACCTGGAAGCACTCTGGGTGTCCCTGGACGGTTTTTCCTCCACCTGCCCAGGTGTGGCGGAAGTGCAGGTTTCCCAGGCTCCACGACGCCTGGGGCACCCAATGGCGGTAGCCATGGGCCCCTATAGGTTTGAGCCTCCTGGCTCGGTCCCCTCCTTATCCAGGGCGGTTGCCACCTCGTGGCCCAGGGGACATATAAGCTGCCTCCTGGTTCTTCCAGGCATCCCGGCTGGGTCTGGCCCCCAGCCTCCTGCCACAATAGATAGATACTTTATTCATCCCCTCAGGGAAATTCAAATGTCCAGTAGCTCAAGCACATCAGCAAAAATTGTTACAAATCATTGAAAAAGGCAAGGAGTACAAAACATCAATAAATAAATAGCAAAAAGTACAAATGGTCACTTGTTACAGTGTCGGAAGGTAGATGGGCAAATAGGTCCTGAATCATTTGTGTTGACAACAAAGTTATAAAATCTCTCAGCAGTAGAAACAAATGACAACAACATTTATTTATATACCACTTTTTCCTACGAATGATGTAGCTTAAAGTGCTTTACAAAATAAGATTAGGCAATACTAAGTAACAAAGAATAAAGTAAGGTCCATTGGCCAGGAGGACAGAAAAAACAAAAACAAAAAACTCCAGAGGGCTGGAGAAAAAAAAAAAAAAACAAAAACTGCAGGGGTTCCAAGGCCACAAGACCGCCCAGCCCCCACTGGGCATTCTACCCAACATCAATGATCTCAATCAGTCCTCATGGTTTTCAGGCTTCACGTGGAAGAATTAGATGATGATGGTCATGTGGACATCTGGCCTTCAATCCATCGATACAGGGACTGCACGGTGCCTTGATCAGATGGTGGTGGTGCAGATAGTCACCTTAAGCATTCTGTTCTACAGAGCAGCGAGAGAAGACAACTGCTACGTTTACGTCTCTGACCTGGCAACATGTGGAGGGGGTGACTGCTACTTTCAAGGATGGCCTGTACCTTCCTCTTCATGCATCTTTCCACCACAATTTCCAGTGAGTCCACAGCCCTGCCCAGCCCCAAGCCAGCCTTATTCACCAGCTTGTCCATCTTGTTCATGTTTTTGTCTATCATAAATGCCTCCCTACACATGGCAGCAAAGAAGAGGACACTGGCAATAACTGTCTAACAGAACACAGACAGCATTTCATGACATATGCTGAATGATCTGAGTCTTCTGAGGAAAAAGAGCCTGCTCTGCACCTTCCTGTAGAGGACATTTCGGTTTGCTGACCAGTTCAGTCAATCAAATTGGACACCTAGATATTTATAAGTCTGCACCACCTCAATATCCTGCCCTCTGATGTTGACAGACTGAAGGGGAACCTTAGACTTATGGAAATCCACTATCATCTCCTTGGTCTTCGTTGTGTTCAGAACCAGGCAGTTTTTATTGCTCCAGTCACTGAAAGCTCCAATCAGATCCCTATATTCCCCTTTCTGACCATTCCTTACACACTCCACAATAGCTGTATCATCAGAATACTTCTGAATGTGTCAAAAGTCTGACTTATATTGAAAGTCTGCTGTGTATAATGTAAACAGGAATGGGGCCAGGACCATCCCTTGTGAAGGCCCAACGTTGCTCACTACCATCCCAGAGACACAGTTCGATAGTTTGATAAACTGCATGTGTCCAGTCAAGTAGTTTTGAATCCAGAAGGTGAAGGTGGTTAATATCTGATTTTGTTAATAAATGTAAGTTAAAAACAAAAACCTCTGTCAAGACTGCAACAAATATACAAGAGGGTAAATATCATGTTGAGGGGCCTTGACATGGAAACCTTGAAGGGGTAAAGGTTGAACCACCTGAATGGGATTGCAGCATGTCTTAAAGCAAACCCACTTAGACTCAGACACTCATACAGGCCCAGGTTAGAGCTGGCACTCATACTAAATTGCATGTCTTTGGGAGATGCCAAGAAACCAGAATAATGGAGGAAGAAGCTGCACAGGCACAATGTGTGAACACCACACAGCTAGTGATTGACACAGTATCTGAGCCCAGTGTCCTGCGGCTAGGAGACCACAGAACCTTCCACTGTGCAACCATGTTACTCTACAATAAAAATGTAGATGTTAAAATTAAAATTAAACGTTATTTTATTTAACACACTTTAAAATATTGCTAAAATAGAAATCCAAAATACATTAACATTTGAGGTCATGGCAGAGACAGAGTTTGAACATTCTTTTAAATACTTCTCGTCTGAAAAATATTGATAATCAATGTTTAACTTCTAAATACAGTAAATGTATTTTGCTCAGACATTGCACTGTTAAGCAAAGTGCTGAAAATCAATAGAACACAATGTAACCCTGCCTTTGTTTCTGCATCTGACCTTCCCTGCGTTATTAATTTTAGAAGAATGCTTATAGTACTATCTTAAGTATTACAATATTTCATGCCAGGTTCAAATTCATCTTCAGCACTCTCCCCATTTCATCTGGAGAGCTATGAAACTGGACATACTTTTCCCACTATGATAGAGTGGATGAATTGGGAGTTTTACAACTTAATGCTATAAGCTGATGAACAGGCAACATAGTGTAAGATATCACAGCAGACTTTTCATTTCACAATATTATGCCATCCAGTAATACTCTGAACGCTGTCATGAGTGAAACATTAGTGATAGAGATGCTTGTTCTGACAGGTAGGCAAACATTATTTTCCAGGTATCATTCAGTATATGTGGCAGCCACAAAGCATGCAGCTAAGTAAGGTGAGTGTCCTGAAGACATCACTCACAATTAATGTCCTCACCCAAGGACATTTTAGATAATTTAAGTTGCGACAAGCATGCACATTTTACCATTGTTATTTAAATGACATCACTCTTTGCCCAGTTTAATAAGTAGTGTAATTGTCGACAAACGAGTACCATTTTTTATTTGAAATTATCATGGAGCAGTCCCTATCCCAACAGCGTCTCAAAGTATCCAGGGCTTCATGTTTTGATAAAGAGTGGTAGAGTGTGGAAATACTTCCTATATTGTCATAATTAACAAGTAATAAAGCTTCGACCACTTTTATTAAAGAAGGATTAGGGAAGTCTGTGCAGTGCCATCATAAAGTGAGCTGAAGAAAAATGTACAGTAAATAATGGTAGCAAATTACTATTATTTTAAATAATTAAATATCCTTGTATCTATTATGCAGCTTTATAGTGTAGTCAGTAGACTATTTTTAACTGCTGACATACCTGCGACTGGACTAATAACGTACACAAAATCTTTTTACTTGTTCATGGGCCCCACATACATGCAGCAAAGTGTACACCTAGAGGTTTTTGTCGGAGCCTGTAGTTATTGATTTTGTATCAAATTTCTAGTAACCTCTACTTTTAAAGGCAGGCAGTGTGGTGTAGTGGTTAAGGCTTTGGACTTCATGGCCTTAGTTTGTCAGTTTAAATCCCAGTAGTGACACTGTGTGACCATATGAAAGTCACTTGACCTGCCAGTGCTCTAATTGTATAATCAAAAGAAATGTAACCATAAACGTTGTAAGTCACCTTAGATAAATGTGTCAGCCCAATTAAGAAAATGAAAATTTTTTCCCTGCAGGATTTTTCCCACAATTCGTCCTCAATGTATCTGTTGTGTTTGCATTATCAACCTACCTGTGGAGCTACTTTTGCCTTTTCCTGCCTACAGCCACATTAAACGTTTGCTTTTGATCCATATTGGTCAGTAATCATCTCAAGAGTTAACATCTCCCCAGTACAGAAGAATGAGACCCCCATAATCTCACCATTCAACTGACATGTCTCCTGTAACCTTAAAATGATCAGGCAACTGGATTTTTGAAGGCCGTACTTTAGTTGTTCATATATTTAAAGCACCCAAATGAACCTCCCTTACTTCAGCCTTTTATTTTCCAGATGGGTAACTGAATTAGCTTCTCTTGCTTCACCTTTTTTCTTTATGATCGTATTTTTCAGATCGGTGAACGTGGAGCAAATCTTAGTGGTGGCCAACGGCAGCGGGTCAGCTTGGCCAGAGCTATGTACAGCAGTCAAAATCTGATGCTTCTTGATGACCCCCTTAGCGCTGTTGACACACACGTAGGAGCACATCTCTTTCACCGAGTTATCCGAAGTGCTACAAAAGAGAAGACCGTAATCTTTGTGACCCATCAAATTGAGGTACAAATTACCAAGGCTTAAGCAGAAAGTGAAAAAGAATCTCCCTAAGCTTCATAAATAAAAGTTTTCCTTTTGTAGTATTTGATATAATAATTCATATAAAAATGGAGTGTTCTAATTTTATTTGTCAAACAAATTGGTTTACATGGGTTTGGAGTGCCACAGAAGATACTTGTTGATGCTTGCTGCTGATGCAAGCCTGGCTTATGTCAGGACGTGAGCATTAGAAGACATTCCTGTAGGACACACTGTATGAAATATCAAGGTGGCATGGGTTATGGAAGCAGTCAACATCCAGTGGAGAGAAGAAAAGCTTTTAATGTAGGAGAGATAGAAGCTGGGATAAAGTCAGGATGGAGTAAAGAAAAAGAGTAATCAGACCAGGAAGAATACTTCAACACCTAGAAGTTAAACGGCTCTTTCATTTTGATCCATTTTGTTACCCCATTTAAACAACACATAAGTTTATATGCAGAAATGAGTTGCCTAGTTGTTATTTTCTGACAAACTTTTATAGTACCTAGCAGACTGTGATGAAGTCCTGTTCATGAAAGATGGCTGCATTACAGCACAGGGAAGCCATGCTGATCTAATGAAGTACAATGGTGAATATGCTGCTCTCTTCCAGAACCTGCAACAAAAGGTGACATTTTAATATGATGACTTTCCATTGTATGTTTCAAATAATTTTGCATTTAAAAAAATGGACATATGTGAATTGTGTTAAATAAATCCATGTTAAAAAAATCTATGATTATTACTTAACCCTGAAATGAAGAAGCACCCTGTCATGGGTTGATCCTGTCTACCTCCTAGTTGTTAATTTATAAATTATACTGTCTTCTAAATTTCAGTTTAAATAAAATTATAAGTAAATCAACATTATATTATTATTATTTACCATATTATCAGCTGTAGCTTTTTTTTTAGGATTTGATACAGAAAAGTAAGCAAAATACAAGGCAGAAAAGAAAAAAATTGGATGACCAGGCACTGAGCTGCAGCAGTTTACCCAACATTTTGTTAAACAACCCTGAAGCAGGTACTGTGCTGTATTGTATTTGTGCAGGTATAATAAACACTCCTATAATGACAAGGAGGTGAATGCTGACCAACCGGTGAAAATGCTGAGTTTACAGAAGATGACAATGTTGAAATGCAAACGAATTTGAAACTTCTGATTGTTAGGGGTGTGTTAGCCAAAGCAATCCCCATCTTTCTCTAAAGCCTTAATAAGAATTTAGCTCTTGAGTGATGCATGTTGACAGTTTGAAGATGTCTCTGTTACCTCCAACCGGCTGTCTCTCTAAACTCAAATCTGCATTCAAAGCCATTGCCCCTGTTGAACTTTACAGGCCGTCTCATTGGCAGCAGGCACTCACAGAAAAATAAAGCCTCAAAGATGGTCAGCACTATCCAAAACATAATCATTTTTCTTTTAAAATGTTTTAACAATATTCCTTAAGTTTACGTTTAGTATTCAGCTTATGAATATATAAATACTGGTTATGTGTAATAGAAGTATCCATGGCAGGTAAAGTGCATCTCAAGAAAGAAGTTTCAGTAAGATTGTAAAAGTTGTGATGTGTAAAACTCAGCGGAGGAGAGTAGGAGGAAGAATTGTTTTGATTTATTTGTTATTGTCGCCAATTATTGAGAGAGGAGGAGAGAAGGTGCTTGTGGTGAATAAATATTCTTTATTGTATCACATCAGGGTGTGCTGTATTGCTGTGTCTGTGGTTTGGGGCTCTCTGGCATCCCCTTGTGGTCACAAAGCGTTTTAGTGAGCCATCCCCAGATGTGCATTCTAATCCTGAGAGACTATATTGACAAGGCCTTTTAGACTTGGGACATAACTAAAAAACAGACCATTAAAGTGTACTATTTGTCATTACTATGCCAAGGTTCACACTGCTCTGTCTGTGATTGTTTTTTGCTTACTAACAAAGCAAATAATGAAGACTGTTCCTTGTATTGTCTTCACATTGACTTTTATATTTCATGTTTCATTTCATCTAGTAGCATATTTATCTTCTTATATAACAATGTTATTCACTGCTGGTAACCAGGCAGATACTTTGGAATATCACATAATTGGAAAAGCAACTTGCCAGTGTGCAATATTAACAAACTAATATGATTACTGCATATTGTCATGCTTTTCTGTGCAGCATTGGTAAAAACTGGTGTGCAACAAAGATATTCATTCCAAAGCCTTCAATAATTAACTGCATAGTATCCAAAAGTATTCAGCAGTACATACACATTGAATTAAATGTAACATTTGCTGCTCTGGCTCAGAGTATGGAGCTCTTTTAGCGTATGACACCAACCCTGTGAGCGATCAACTAACTCGCACTTTTGCTACTTATGACAACCAAGATAAGTACCACAGGTAAAAGTCACCTGAACATTAGAGTAGTACAACATCCATCCATCCATTATCCAACCCGCTATATCCTAACTACAGGGTCACAGGGGTCTGCTGGAGCCAATCCCAGCCAACACAGGGTGCAAGGCAGGAAACAAACCCCGGGCAGGGCGCCAGCCCACCGCAGAGTAGTACAACAACCACCCTAAACTTTTCTGGTCACTACACTATTTTGAAATGAAATTATGGAATCGCTGTATTCTAATGTGATGAATGGCATGCTTTATCTGCCATGTTCTGACTCTTTGCTGTACACACTAGCTCAGATTTTCAAGATAAACGTCATTGAGTCCCAAGAACTCATTTCTCACAGATTCCTATGTCTTTGACTTTCTCATGTATAAAAATATTTGTTTGGTGACTTATTGGCAATCAGGTTAGGTAAGGTTGGGGTGCATGCACTGATACAGCATGTTGCTGCACCCACCACATGATGAAACAGATCGAGATCCTGATTGGCAATCCCCCAGGCAGACATGCAGTCCAGTGCCACCCTCTTTAAATGACCCTCAATCTGCTGCAGCCAGGAGTTACATGGACATCCCCTCTGCCTGGTCCAACTACTCGGGTGCCCAACAATGTGGATCCTGTGAGCCAGATCATACTCGGGTATGGCGTAGTGCTATAACTGACGCTCCCTCACAATGCAAGTAATGTGCCTCATTCAGGACTCCGTGAGCAAACCAGCAGTACCCAGGGATTCTCCGAAGAGACACAGTAACGAAGGAGTCCAGTCTTCGTCTCAGGTCACTGGTTAGCATCCATGTCTCGCAACCATATATCAAAACAGTAAGCACCAGGACTCTAAAGACTTGGCAGTGATTTCCCGATTACACCTTGTTGAGGCTACTTATGAGAACTTGTCTATGTACTGACTATGTCTATCCGATTAGCACTTTAATTAAAATATAATGAACTGTAAATGAACATAACACAGGGAAATAATGATGTTTCATCTTGTCTTTCATTCAGGTCATCTGATGCAGACCGAGGAGAAAGGGACAGGAACCGTGCCATTCTCCGCATATAAGACCTACATACTTGCGGCAGGGGGTTACGTTGTTTTTTTTCTCACTGTCATAGCTTTTTTGCTGACTACAGGCAGTATTATCTTCAGCACCTGGTGGCTCAGCTATTGGATTAGACAGGGCAGTGGGGTGAGTATTCTTTAATTTTTTATCTAAAATCATTTTAACAATTGCATACTACATGAAAAATACACCTACTATTTGACTTTAATAATAGTTATATGAGTGGTCTGGAAGACCCAGTGGTTCTAAATGGCTCCACAAATAGAGTTAATTTACCATCGACTAAAGTGCTGAGTTTGCAAATTGTCCCCCATACCTGTGTGTTTTTTTCCATTATCTCCAGTTTCTCCACAATCCAAAATTCTGTTTTTATTTTGTTCAGCTTATTAATATTAAGTGCACATCCACTTATAGGTTGAGCACACTATCCATTAGTTGCAAGTCATGTATGTCAAAAGAAATATAATAAAGGATGATTGTGCATTTTCATGTACTTTTTTGGCTGACACTTTTATACAACATTTATGATACAATTGAATACATTTTTTTGTTTTTCCAATTGAGCCACAGGCAGGTCAAGTGACATGCTCATGGTAACACAGAGTCAATGGCAAGATTTAAGCCCACAGTCTCAGAGTTTGTGGTCCAAAAGCCTTTACAACTACACCACACTGCCTGCCAGCTAGTTACCACCAAGCTGTGTGTTACAGGTGATGGGTGTGAATGCTGCCAGGGATGGGCTGGCATCCTATCGAGGGTGGGTTTGGCCTTGTTGCCAGTAATGCTGAGATAAGTGATGTAACAACCAAAGCTGATCCAGAAAGTAGATACATTTGACATAATACAAGAGTAAGTCAAAAGGTGTTTGCAGAGGCTCACTTGAACATAATCTCTCGACATAGATAGATAGATAGATAGATAGATAGATAGATAGATAGATAGATAGATAGATA
>JANRMT010062790.1:47977066-48020819 GCA_026402145.1 Polypterus bichir lapradei
ATAGATAGATAGATAGATAGATAGATAGATAGATAGATAGATAGATACTTTATTAATCCCAAGGGGAAATTCACAAAGTTTCATAAAGGAAATTCACACATAGACCCCTGTTAGAGCAGTGGTCAGGTTTGTTTACCAGAAGCGCGTCTTTGGCACATTCAGTAATGGATGTGTGACTTGGTTGTTTTTCATCTTTGAAACTCATGCAGCTATTCTTGAGTTTTTCATTCCCTTTGCTTCTAAAGCACTGTCTACATACTCTGCAGAAAATCTGTAATGGATTTGTACTTCTATTGCACCATCAGCCCATAACAGACACATAACAGCACCCTGCTCTTCTGTGGTTCACATGGAAGGGCAGCACCCGTGTTCACACTGGTATAACACATCAACAACCTAACCAGAGCAGTTTGGATGTCTGTCATAGCAACTCAGACAAACAAACAACGTAAGCACAGCCAACAGAATTAAAAAAAATTTAATATTATTATTATTTCTTTGATTTATTCCTCGAGCTAGGCCCTTAACTTGCAATTGCTCCATCCTGGGTATGACGTTAACCTTCATCCATCATGGTAAGCTGTTCCTTCCACTTGGAGTGAAAACATGGGGGTTAGTGGCAGGATTGGCACTCCAGTATTTATGGATTTTCCAGTATTTATGGGTTTTCATAAATATCAAGGAGCAACTGGTGGCAAAAGTGAGATGATATAGGCACCTGTATGCTTCCTCTCACTGATACCACTAAGATGCTCAGATGATAAGTCATGGAAGGAAGTCATGCTCAGTGTCCCACATATGTCTTTGCAAACTTTGGAAACAATCACAGTTGTCACATTTTCATCATATAAGCTATAATTATTCACTTATTTAGTAATGTTCTCCCCGTGTCCGTGTGGGTTTCCTCCAGGTGCCCCGGGTTCCTTCCATAGTCCAAAGACATGCAGGTTAGGTGGACTGGTGATCCTAAATTGGCCCTACTATGTGTGGTTGGGGTGTTTGTGTGTTTGCCCTGCGATTGACTGGCACCCTGTCCATGGTTTATTCCTGCCTTGCTCCCTATGCTAGCTGGGATAGTATGTAGCAGACCCTCATGCCCCTGTTCAGTACTAAGCAGGTTAAAAAATGACTCATTTATTTAATGAGCATTTAATTTATTTATTCTGTTCTGCTATTTTCCTCTCTCTGAGGAAAACTGTGAAAACAAGCATTCTGTTTGTAAATGGAATGATACTGTAGGTGCAGTACTTTGCTTTTAATTATGGCTCCAAGAACTTAAACAACCAATTAGCAATGAAAATATCAGTCACCTTCCTCTGAAGTTTCAGACAGTTTCATTTTAATTTTGAGTAAAGCAGATCAGTAGCTGAACTTGTAAAATTCAATTTGTGACTGAGCATTCCTGACTGAAATCTTACCCTCAGTTGTCTAATATCTTGATAAAGTGGAAATGTCCCCAAATGTTTCCATCTTTAATGTGTTAAGTGGGACATTAAAGAGTCAGTTAAAAGTTAAAGTGTGTCTATTCCCATGAATAACCTGAAAACATTTTCTAAAGGATAGTTTATTTTGAATGTATTGCTTTATATGTACTATATGTAACTTTACTCTTTCTCCACAGAATGTCTCCAGTACTTTGGATAACGGGACCCAGAGGAATAGTAATATGAGAGATAATCCGCAGAAACATTTTTACATAAAAGTCTACGCCTTGTCTATGTGCACAGTCCTCCTCCTTAAAGCTTTCCGGGGCTTTGTGTTTGTAAAGGTATGCAGTCAAGCCATCAAAAGAATATGTAAGGTTTATATTTCATTTTGACAATCAATCCTGAGTGTTTAGAGTGTGGCTAGAATGACCTCTGGGGGTCTTTTCTGCTCACTGCTATCAGCCAATTCAGTGTTTCTACCCAATGTACTAGTTAAATTTATTTATTGCTTGATTAGTTGTATTATCTGTTACGTGAGTCCATTCTTGTTTTGTATGTTTCTGCTGCTGTATGCATCTGAATGGGATTAATAAAATTAATCTAGTGTGATCAATCTAATCTAATAAATAATCTAATCTAATCTAATCTGAGCTGAGTTGATCTAGTCTGATCTAATCTAATAAATAATCTTGTATCCTTAGGAGTTGATTTGTGCTGCAACAGTGCCACTCATTTACTGTACCATCCAAAATAAGTTATGGTAGGGATGGGAAATATTGTGTCACTCTTCTGTAGGTTTGACCCACTTTAACATATTGGATATCATTTTAAGAGACTTGAAACTTGCAAGTAATTATATTAAGGTACAGAGCAATTTAAGACAATAGAAACCTTTAAAGTATAGAAGCAAAGGAATATGTATGAAAACAGTGCATTTAAAGAAAAGACTGTGGTCCTATTTACCTAATCTGTGTACCAAAAGAAAAAAAATACATTAAAAAGAGGGTTACCAGTTCTATAAAGTACTGAATATTCTTCTTGAGTATTGCACAGCAGCATACATATTTTTTTGTTATAATAAGTATTTTTTACTTTTATATAAAATAAATCAAAACAATGAAGCAACACATACGGTATATTGACTCGTGTCAACAATAAACAAAGCTTGATGCAGTAAAATGTCACACTGGGACTTGACCAGAGCCTGTTGGGTGCAAAAGAGGAGCACATTGTAAATTCTTCAGCAAAAAAAGCTGCCTTTATTATAATAATGTAAATACTGTTCAGAATAAAGAAGGTATAAAAAGTACTTTTCTGAGTCTTTTGAAGTATTAGACAAACGTTTGATTGTTTACCAGGATGAAGGAACACCATCACTATGGCAAAGATGGACCTTCTTGTTATCCTAGCTTCTAGTCAGTGCCCCACCACTGCTCAGCTCTGCTCATTTTTGTTAACACCCTCCAAGTCTGTGTGCAGCCTTGACATGATGACTGATAACCAGCTGTCTTTCAATGACCATGTTGCCTGGCCTCTTGGTTTTGCAGATTCACCCTGTACAACATCTGCAAAGATCAGAGCTTATCAGACAGAGTATGTAGCATATCTCCTGATTCAGGCTTTGGTCTTGTCACGTATGGACTACTGCAATTCTCGGCTGGCATGTGTCACCAAGCCACTGCAGATGACTCAAAATGCAGCAGCAAGTCTGATGTTCAACCAGCCATAGTGGGCACACGTCACTCCCCTTTTCAGATCACCATAATGGCTCCCTGTCATGGCACATATTAAGTTCAAATCCTTGATGCTGGCCTACAGAACAGTCAATGGGTTAGCACTTACTTATATATGGAGACACTTGTGAGGTTATGTGCTCCTTTTCAACCATTCAGGTCTGCTGATGAATGGTGTTTGGTGATGTCACCTCTACATGGCATCAAATCTCAGTCCAGACTCTTTTATGTGTAACTCCTAGATTGTAGAACGAGCTGCCCACCTGCATTAGAAATTCTGACTCCCTCAATATGTTTAAGAAGTGATTGAAGACTCTCTTGTTTGGTAAATTTCTGTCTAAATGATTATTAGTTGTTAGGTTTTTGTAACCTAGGAATTTAATTATTTTTTTGTTTTTAACTTTTTATTTGACCTGATTAATTTTAACCTGTACCTCTTGTTCCCAAACAGTCCCCCAGACTGACGTTTACTTGCTTATGTCAACCTCCTTTGTAAGCTGCTTTGGACAAATGCGTCTGCTAAGCAAATTAATGCAATGGTTAAAAAAAATGTGTCCTCTAAGTTTTCATGTTGGTGTCAGTCTATGAACTACAGGAGAGTGAGTGTGTCCTTCCCCGATGGATACCCACCTTGTATTCACTGCTTTATGAAGAGGTTCTGACTTTTTTTCATCAAAAACAGAAATATGAAGCTACTAAAATTAGATGGATGGAACAAAGATCTTCAGCAAACAATTGACAGTTGAATAAACTTTTTTCTCTGTTCTGTTTCAGTTCTCAATTAGTATGGCCATGTGCGTTGGTGTAATTTGAGTGAAGTTACAGCTGAGAGGATCATAGGGGTGTCCCTCTCCTCAATCCAGGACATTTTTCAGACACTCTGTCTGCAAAGAGCCTTCGCCATAGTTGAAGACGTCACTCACCCATCACACATACTTAGGGTTGCCAGACGTCCCTTATATACAGGACATGTCCCATATTTGATAATTTTGTCCTCTGCCCCGTACTGACCTTTCAGGGACACCCAAATGTCCCGTATTTAGTTCATTTTCAAATTTTGTAAAAAAAATATGTTTTCACTACCTTTTTACAGTACTTAGTTGTAACTTTATAAGTAATTATACTTTCTTTTCTCAGATTCTCTTGGTGGAAATAACCCAAATGTAACGAGGAAACTAGTGTTTGCTGCCTGTATTAACTTGTTCAGTTGCTATGGTTGGCTGAGGACAGTGACACTGTTACCGTTTTGCTATCCAGCCACGCTGCTCTGCAGTTCTGTATCAGCATTGTAACATACATGTCAAGAAAGTGTGTTGTTACTACTTGCCACGGCCCACTTTTTTTCTAACTGCCTGTATTAAATAATAATAATATTTCTATGTTGTCTGTATTAAATAAATATTTTCAAATTATTTCACTTTTACAGAATTATTTTTAGCTTGTATTAAATAATTTTCAAACGATTTTGCTTTTGTTTTCCTCATACCCTATTAAAATGCTTGCTTTATGTTTTTAACTTATGTCTCTACTTTTATATAATATATTGGTCTGGGTGTGTAGGGGACATGTATAAATTTATATATATAGAATACAGAGAGAGATTTTAAGTGTGCCCCGTATTTCTAATTTTCTAATCTGGCAACTCTACACATACTGTTTGACCTCCTGCCATCTGGTAGAAGATACTGCAGCATTAGGATCAGCACAGCCAATTCCTATAATAGCTTTTTTCTCCAAGCTGACACTCACCCAGTACCGTATCCCTATAACATTCCTCAAATTATGTACTGTCACTTTACATTCTGCACTTAACTATGGATATTGAGCATTGTTTGAGCTGTATAGCTCTGCGTCTTTTGTTTTGTTATATTGTATTGTTGCACTGATTTTGATAATGTTATGGTGTATGTTAAATGAATGTTGTTTTCCCTATGCACCAAGGATGGTAAGGATCGAAATTTCATTCAACCATAAAGAATAAATAACAATAGAAGTTGAGATGAGTTGAATTGTGTATGCTCTTATGGTTTTCCTTGTCTTGACCCTTGCTCATCCTTTTGCTTCCCATAACCCTATAATGAGTAACATACTGAATAGATAAATGAATAGCATAGTTTATGCTATTAGTTTATTTGAAAAAGACCATTGTGGTCTGCTGAATGTTAACTGTGACACGTCTGTAAGTGTATATGTTATTGTGATTCACAGTGTACTCTGAGAGCTGCGTCAAGACTTCACGATTTGCTGTTCGAAAAAATTCTCCGAAGTCCAATGAGTTTTTTTGAAACCACCCCACTCGGACGTATTCTTAACCGGTTTTCTAAAGATATGGATGAAGGTAAGATGATCTCAAGGTGCTAGAGTCTTATACTACAATAGATCTCTATCTATCTATCTATCTATCTATCTATCTATCTATCTATCTACAGTGCATCCGGAAAGTATTCACAGCCCATCACATTTTCCACATTTTATGTTACAGCCTTATTCCAAAATGGATTAAATTCATTTTTTTACTCAGAATTCTACACACAACACCCCATAATGAGAACATGAAAAAAGTTTACTTGAGATCTTTGCAAATTTATTAAAAATAAAAAAATTGAGAAAGCACATGTACATAAGTATTCACAGCCTTTGCCTTAAAGCTCAAAACTGAGCTCAGGTGCCTCCTGTTTCCCCTGATCATCCTTGAGATGTTTCTGCAGCTTAATTGGAGTCCACCTGTGGTAAATTCAGTTGATTGGACATGATTTGGAAAGGCACACACCTGTCTATATAAGGTCCCACAGTTGACAGTTCATGTCAGAGCACAAACCAAGCATGAAGTCAAAGGAATTGTCTGTAGACCTCCAAGACAGGATTGTCTCAAGGCACAAATCTGGGGAAGGTTACAGAAAAATTTCTGCTGCTTTGAAGGTCCCAATGAGCACAGTAGCCTCCATCATCTGTAAGTGGAAGATGTTCAAAACTACCAGGACTCTTCCTAGAACACTGACTACTTATGTACATGTGATTTCTCAGTTTTTTTATTTTTAATAAATTTGCAAAAACCTTAAGTAAACTTTTTTCATGTTGTCATTATGGGGTGTTGTGTGTAGAATTCTGAAGAAAAAAATGAATTTAATCCATTTTGGAATAAGGCTGTAACAAAATATGGAAAAAGTGATGTGCTGTGAATACTTTCCGGATGCACTGTATCTATCTATCTATCTAAATGAGATGGCCGCAGCATGGTGGCGCAGTGGTAGCACTGCTGCCTTGCAGTTAGGAGTCCCGGGTTCGCTTCCCGGGTCCTCCCTGCGTGGAGTTTGCATGTTCTCCCCGTGTCTACGTGGGTTTCCATCGAGTGCTCTGGTTTCCTCCCACAGTCCAAAGACATGCAGGTTAGGTGCATTGACGATTCTAAATTGTCCTTGGTGTGTGTGTGCGGCCTGCGGTGGGCTGGTGCCCTGCCTGGGGTTTGTCTCCTGGCTTGCATGCTAGGATTGGCTCCAGCAGACCCTGTAGTTAGGATATAGTAAGTTGGATAATGGAAGGATGGATAAATGAGATGGTCGTCTTGTACATGGCTGGTTGTTCAGTCCTCGCAACAGTCATAAGGTTTATAGAGCTGATGTGGTCAGTGTGTAACATTTAGCAAATCACCTACACTGCAGTCCTTGAAATAATGTGACAAATATAAAATGATGTTTCTTTCTTTTTTTTTTTGGTTAAAGGTCTATTTTTCTCAGGTGGGTCTGACTCTGTTGTGGAAGCAAATTCCTATTCTTAATGAGATGTATTATTAAATTATCTGTCTATTTATTGCTTTCATTCTTCCTCCTCAGATATTTTAACATATTAGAGTTTCCCTTTTTAGAGAACTTCATTGTGATGATTGTGATCTTTTAATTATGGTAAATCCATATCAATATAAATGAAACCAGGTTAGCTGTTGTTTCCTTGTTACTTGTGTCACACTCTTATTTGGCAAGTGGTTAAATGAAAAGACATGTAATGTACTGTAGCTAGAAGGACCAGTTAAGTGTTCTGAATGCAAACAACCAAAGAACAATGGACTTCTAATTAAGAAATTCACTGGTGTAAAACCATGAAGCTACTCTAATCCTTAGACGACTTCAGGAAAATAAATAAGTACATAAAGAAATAAATAAATGTCAATTTAAGTTATATCAGCATCATTTCTATTGATTTCTGGGTGGATTTAATCTACCTTTAATAAGCAATGTGATCGTCCGATTTTTAAATGATTCTTACAGGATTATTTTTTAGAAATTTAGAATGTACTGCATAAAATGTAGTGTATGCAGTGAAGAGCCTTGCCAGACACAACATGTAGATGTTGTCTTCTTTGTTTCTTTGTTTTTCCCAGTGGATGTGCAGCTGGCTATGCAGACAGAACTACTTCTTCAGAACCTCACCCTGGTCGTCTTCTTCCTTGGAACTATCGGCATGGTGTTCCCATGGTTTCTCGTGTCACTGGTCCCGCTGGGCTTCTTCCTTTACCCTATTAATAAAATTTTCAGGTAAAAAAGTAGTCATATTGTACATAATTGCTATAAGGCTCAGGCTCATTGAGTTGGAATGGGGCGTAATTAGGTTAGGATAGGAGCACACACTAATACAGTGCATTGCCACATCTACCACATGACAAACCACCTTAGGATCCCAGAATTAGGACCCGAGTGCAGCATTGATGGTGTACAAATGTTAAAATGTCCATGGGAAACAGATGTAAATTTAGAAAACTGAACAAAATATCCAATACATAAGCTTCCTGTAGTAATAAAAAATTACAACAATGGAAACTTTAATTATAATAAACTGTGACTTGCATGCAGTGCTCAGATGTTACTCTAGATGATTTTTTTAAAGATGTTATTTTGCTTACTAAGCCAACAGCAAACAGTATTAATATAAGAGAGCCAGTCGGGCTCTCCAAAATGGAGTGTTAAATGGACAATTGACACTGCTGGGCTAAAAGATTCCCTCATTTAGCCTGAGGGGCTTCTCTCAGTGCAGTGGTACTGAGGACTCTTACATTAATTCATTCATTCATTTGTTTGGATCATCCATTATCTAAACCCTCCTGTGATCAGTACAGGGTCAGATGGTGTCACAGCTGTGTTATTTTGAAATTATTATTCTATTATTGCAAAACCGTTATCCTTGTGGCAGCAAATCTCTGCTCATGGAATTTCCAACTTGCTACTATCTGTGTAGTCCATGTCTGTGTTTTTCACACTATAGTGAAGACTACAGATTGTTGTTCCACGTTTGACTCTAAAGACAGGACCCTCAGAAATTGGGCCTATAGTCTGTTGGGATAGTTTATGTCACAATAGAACCTTTTATTTACAGTATTATGTTACAACAAGTCATTCATTAGTGCTAAGCCAAAATGAGGGAGATCTGCCTGTTCTACCATTAAAGGTTTCATTGTGAAATGAGCTGCATTTTATTGTGGAACATACAGTATGCTGTAATATTGAGTGATCTGTCATGATGAGATGCTGCAGTTGATCTGGGGCAAGTGATGCACATGTTGGGACAGAGGAGCATAAACCAACGTGCTTTGAGTTTTCAGATCCCGTCAGGTGCTTAGTCTTAGTCTATGTAAAACACTTGGGGTCTCTACTTTTTGCTTTGCACCCTCCCCCACTATAACATATCGTTTTATGAGGGAAGAGCAAAACCTGACAAAAATTTCAATTACCAGTTTTCAACGGATCTAGCCATTTTATGGTCCCCTGATACCTAAAACATAGATATTTTGATGATGGGTGGGTGTCTGTCTGAGTGTGTGTGTGTCTGTGTGTCACTGTTTATTGAGTACGGTCTAGAGCAGTGTTTCCCAAACTCGGTCCTGGTGAACCTCTGCGGCTGCAGGTTTTTGTTCCAACCAGCTTCTGTTTTTAATTGAACTCCTGGGCTAATTAAGTGAACTGATATTTCTCAAGTTCTGTGTTTAGGGGACAATATAGAAATTAGAAAACTAAGTTTGCTAAAAAAATATATATATTAAAATGTACCAAGCAGTTATATAGGAATAATATATTTTTTTTCTTTTTAACAGTATTTTCATCTTGATTTTCATTCTACTTTTCTAGGTCTAATTGTTTAATTAATTCATTATTTACTAAATAGTGGGTCTGACTCTAAAGTAGTGGCTTTTGATTATTCTGTGTTGTTTGCCTGCATGTCTGCTCTGCTTGTTTTTAATTGTCATTATTAAGATACAACGAAGGGGAAAAACTGCACAGAGAAAGGGCAAAGTATAATGAAATCAACAAAAGAGAGTTAAGCATTATAGCAAAAGCAGAAATATTTCTAAATATCTTATAAATGTAACAATCATGCTGCTAAGCATTTCTGAATGTCGAATAAAAGAAAAAAAAAATACCAGCTAATTAAATGAGATCAGTGCTATCAGGTGTTGTCACTGATTTGGAATCTGGTTGGAACAAAAACCTGCAGCCACAGGGGTCCACCAGGACCGAGTTTAGGAAACACTGGTCTAGAGCTAAAACAGCTGGATGGAAAAATAACAAACTGTAAACTTAAGCCTGTTATGTATTGACAATGTGCTGATTAGTTTTTGATCCAAATAGTGCAAGAGAAAGAGGCATTCTAGAGAAACCCTCAAATACCGTAATTCTGCCATTAATTATGAATTCTTCTAGTCAATTGCTATCATAACGACGTATTTTGTGATCAGAAAGATCAGCATCACAGTGGTAAATAATTACTGAATTGTTATAGAACTGTTATTGTCATGTCCGTTTTTTTTTTGTTTTTTTTACTAGATTTCTATTGTGACTATTTTACTTTATTTGAAATAAATTGCTTATTACATACTAATTACAATGTCAATTGGATAATAGATGGATGGCAATTCTTTTTATTTAGAATGTGTTTAAGTGTATTGTCCTTACTTCAGACTTGTCAATACAAAAGCAAAACAAAATAAGAAACTGCCGTCCATCAGTCACACTTTTATGAAGAGGTAGCTGGCTACACAGAAGTGCCTGGATTGGGGACACCAACTAAATTTTGGAATGAACATAGATTATTGTTTATCCCTTGTGCAAATGGAGAATCTGTGCAAAATATGGTGGAGACAGTTCAGTGATGAGGATCTGCACACAAACGCACACTCAGCTTCATAATATATCAGGTCATACATTTCCTGTGCTCACTTAAGTTGTAAAGTTATGTTTCCTAATATAAATTAGCCTCTTAATAATTAACAGACTCAAAGTTATGTTTCATTCATAAGATGCATTATTTTTTGTACCTTTGCCCAATATTTGTTGTTTTAATAATGCATTTGGTAAAAAACAAATTCAAGTAAATGAAAATTACAATTGCAGCTGTTAAAACACTGTACTTATCTATATTTTGTAGAAATATTTTTGCATTGACAAATCAATTGGTCAGTCTTATTTTATGAAATAACTGCCATTTCCAGTCTACGCAAACACAAACAACCCAGGTTCTAATCAGAGATATTACAGCAGGGCAAAATGCAGGGCCCTTAACTTGAAATTTGCCTCAGGGCTGCTGGACAATGGCTGACCCTGAGCTCTGACCCCTAAAGGTCATGAGAAAAGACTATTCCCTCTTGATGATTAATAAAGTATATCAAATCAAATCAAAATAAGAAATGTAGGAGATTTAAAATCACCAAAACAAAAGACCTGAGTCTCCTGTGTTGATTAAAATGTTGCAGTTAATGTACACTAGGAGGCGTTACAGTGTAGGAGCCTAACATCTCTTGCAGCATCCACAGAGAGACATGTAAACCTTTGAAGCTGCAAGAACACTGGCATCAAAAATGTTTCCTTTTTTGATAGTTTGGGGTAGATGATATAGACAGGTATTCTTGGGTATAACTTTAGTAAGTTTACAAAAGGGAATGTATTAGACTTGATTAAGCAGTAACTTAAGTGAGAGTTAGCATCTGAGTAAGCAATGGGCTATAATTCAGTTTTATCAGTCTAGAATTTTGGAAAAATTTAGTGTCATGATAGCATCTTATTTTTTAAACACTGGACCACTTTTGGAAGCTCTGAACTGGCAGAGTATGAGTGAGTGATGATGAGGACACTGTGATGAAAGGGCCACCCCATCCAAGATTGGTTCACAATTGCACCAAATTCAGTAGGGGCAGACACCAACCCCACATTATCCTGAACTGGCTAACAGAACCTTGTCATACATCGACAAGCAGGCACTGTTTTCACGTTGAATTACTGTATTTATTGTGGTTACAAGCTGGCTTTTGTAAACTGTAAATACTTGTGCATGTACTTCCATGAAGACACCAGGGAGGGGTAAGATGTTAAGTATTAAATTTCTGAAGAAAGACATGTTATCGATGCTCATGAACCTCTATTACAGTTGCATCCTGTTACAGCATCAGCATAGACCCTGAATGTAACCCACTATAAAGGTGGTGAAGTTGGATCACAGTATTACTAGCATATACTGTAGCTACAGTTTAGGGCATGTAGAAAACATTCTGCCTTGGAACGACAAGCCTTGTTAAAGGCTTCTGCAATCCTTCACAGTCATTTCTTCCTCCTCTGTTCTGGGAATTGGTACAGGAACATTAGTATTTGTGTCACTAAATTCAAGGAAGAGGTCTTATCCACAGATCACAAGGCTACTCAACAGCTTGCATGAATGTATCTGATGTGTGTCTGGTGTAATGATTAGTGACAGTGTTCTGGGGCCTCATGCATAACGCCGTGTGAAGAATTCACACTGTAACATGGTGTACGGACAAAAGCAGAAATGTTCGTACGCACAAAAAAATCCCGATGCATAAATATGTGCATTCGCCAACTTCCACTTTCTTCCACTACATAAATCCCAGTCATCGTGAAAAGTAACCCACGTTCATGCGCCTACTGCCGCTCCCAAACTCCTCCCAGAATTACATCTCTTTGAATATGCAAATCAATATAAATAGCCCTTAAGCTCAGCATTCTGTGAAAAGCCAATGGCAAAAGCATGGGGGTAAATAGAAGAATTTCAGCAAATACAGTGGAGGAAATAATTATTTGACCCCTCACTGATTTTGTAAGTTTGTCCAATGACAAAGAAATGAAAAGTCTCAGAACAGTATCATTTCAATGGTAGGTTTATTTCAACAGTGGCAGATTGCACATCAAAAGGAAAATCGAAAAAATAACTTTAAATAAAAGATAGAAATTGATTTGCATTTCATTGAGGGAAATAAGTTTTTGAACCCTCTAACAAAAAAAGACTTAATACTTAGTGGAAAAACCCTTGTTTGCAAGCACAGAGGTCAAACGTTTCTTGTAATTGATGACCAAGTTTGCGCACATTTTAGGAGGAATGTTGGTCCACTCCTCTTTGCAGATCATCTCTAAATCCCTAAGGTTTCGAGGCTGTCTCTGTGCTACTCTGAGCTTGAGCTCCCTCCATAGGGTTTCTATTGGATTAAGGTCCGGAGACTGACTAGGCCACTCCATGACCTTAATGTGCTTCTTCTTGAGCCACTCCTTTGTTGCCTTTGCTGTATGTTTTGGGTCATTGTCGTGCTGGAACACCCATCCACGACCCATTTTCAGTTTCCTGGCAGAGGGAAGGAGATTGTCGCTCAGGATTTCACGATACATGGCTCCGTCCATTTTCCCGTTAATGCGATTAAGTTGTCCTGTGCCCTTAGCAGAAAAATACCCCCAAAGCAAAATGTTTCCACCCCCATGCTTGACGGTGGGGACGGTGTTTTGGGGGTCATAGGCAGCATTTTTCTTCCTCCAAACACAGCGAGTTGAGTTAATGCCAAAGAGCTCTATTTTGGTCTCATCAGACCACAGCACCTTCTCCCAGTCACTCTCTGAATCATTCAGGTGTTCATTGGCAAACTTCAGACGGGCCTGCACATGTGCCTTCTTGAGCAGGGGGACCTTGCGAGCCCTGCAGGATTTTAATCCATTGCGGTGTAATGTGTTTCCAATGGTTTTCTTGGTGACTGTGGTCCCTGCTAATTTGAGGTCATTAACTAACTCCTCCCGTGTAGTTCTAGGATTCTTTTTCACCTTTCTCAGAACCATTGACACCCCACGAGGTGAGATCTTGCGTGGAGCCCCAGAGCGAGGTCGATTGATGGTCATTTTGTGCTCCTTCCATTTTCGAACAATCGCACCAACAGTTGTCACCTTCTCTCCCAGCTTCTTGCTAATGGTTTTGTAGCCCATTCCAGCCTTGTGCAGGTCTACAATTTTGTCTCTGACATCCTTGGACAGCTCTTTGGTCTTTCCCATGTTGTAGAGTGTGGAGTCTGCTTGATTGATTGATTCTGTGGACAGGTGTCTTTTATACAGGTGACTAGTTAAGACAGGTGTCCTTAATGAGGGTGACTAATTGAGTAGAAGTGTCTAACCACTCTGTGGGAGCCAGAACTCTTAATGGTTGGTAGGGGTTCAAAAACTTATTTCCCTCAATGAAATGCAAATCAATTTCTATCTTTTATTTAAAGTTATTTTTTCGATTTTCCTTTTGATGTGCAATCTGCCACTGTTGAAATAAACCTACCATTGAAATGATACTGTTCTGAGACTTTTCATTTCTTTGTCATTGGACAAACTTACAAAATCAGTGAGGGGTCAAATAATTATTTCCTCCACTGTACCAAGTGGAGGCAAGGAAAAACGTACTATTTGTTGGTTTAAACAGTGGTGTAAACAACAAAAGAAAGTTGATCGAGTGACATACAGTGTCTGAGAAACTCGAAAGCTCAAGTTCACAAAGTCACACAGTGCCCGAAATAAAAAAAAGTTGTCATATATCAAAGTCGCTGTGAAAAGGCGAGTTGTAGCCCACCGTCTGAGTGTCATATGAAAACTTATTAGGGTACAGAGAAAAGAAATAAGGCACACAGTGGGAAAAAAGCACGAAATGTCAGGTTTAATCTCAAAATTTCCACTTTAATCACGTAGTTTATTTTGTCATTAAAGCAGAACATCATAAACTTCATCTTAAAATTGTTTAATTTACTAGTTCCTCAAATCCCATCGTAACTAAAGTAGCACATTAAATGCTTTGTTTTGTATTTGACCTTCTATGTGCTCTATGTGTGTGAATCACTACGTGATATTTAAACGGGCTTTCTCTTCTTCCGACAGGACACAGAATCCATTAATTTGTGATATTACAGTATTAAAATACTGAGATGTATACTTCATATCATTTTCATGATGATATGAGTTAAAGCATGTTATTAAACATGGGAACACGGTGGCGCAGTGATTGTGCCTGCCTCACGCAAGATGCTTGCTGCACCGTGCGCAACCTTCGATGAAATAATTTATTGCAGCAGTACTGTCTGTTTCAAACGTACTAACCCCGAATTCCTGTCCTTACTTTTCTTTCTCCAAATACCCAATCGCCACACAGTCAGCTCTGTAATAGACGTTAAGCCATCTGTAAGCTTAGAACGCTGATTCTTCAAAACTTTTAAGGAACATTGAAATATCTTTGTAGTACATGTTTAATTATTCTATCCATCCAGTGTCGCACCAGTCCCAGCAAGAATACAGCGTGAGGCAGGAACAATCCGTGAACAGAGCGCCAGCTCCTTGCTAGCGCTGCGACACCGTGTCCTCACATGTTTATTTATTAACAGTATAGATTATTTAAATTAAGTTAAAGTTTTATTTGTATAATATAATAAACATATTTTGCTGCATTTCATCTAAAAAATGATATTATCATCATATGTTAATACGCGCTTTATAAAGTGGCTCAGGTTGTGCAATATTATAACTGTATCGTACTTACTGTATTTACAGTGAGGTAATTATACTTATAAGTACAAACAGTTCTACAAGGAGCACTTGATGGACTGATTGAGTGTGTTTATAGTTCTTGGGATAAAACTGTTTCTGAACCGCGAGGTCTGTACAGGAAAGGCTCTGAAGCTTTTGCCGTATGAGAGCAGTTCAATAGACAGCATAGCTAAAACAGCGCGTGCTTGATTCTGTATACCAATAATTCTCTTTCCAATCAGCTGCTGTACAGCTGTGATTCCCCACTCAGGTACAGTGATATAAATACTCTGAGTGGTGCAGTGAGAGTAATTAGGAAAAAGATCCGTTGTGGCAACCCCTAACGGGAGCAGCTGAAAGAAGAAGAATGTGCAGTGAGAGTAACAACGCTAAAGCAGCTACGGTATTTAGAATAGTTTGACCATTCTGTGGACCATTATATTGTTACGAGTTAATTACAATCACATGCATTAAACTAATAAAGAATATGCGGTTAATTTCAGTGTATTTATAAAGCCACGTCAGGGATGTGGATCTTAAAAAGAAAGGGAAACCACACAGGAACAGTAGCACTGCTTAGACGCTGGGTGCCGCCAGTCTGCAAAACCAAGCGCAGAACTTGTGTGCACCAGGGTATGAGCTACTGTGGAAATGTACATGGCTTTATGCCAAGTTTAGGTTTTATACATTGCGATTTGAATGTGGAAACGTTCGTAAATAACATTTTTGTGCATACTCTCCGTTTATACATGAGGCCCCTGTTCAGTAATCAACGTCTTTGTTTGGATTCAGTTTGTGTTGCTGATGCTGTACTGACCTGTCTGTGGGAGGATACAAAGGTACTGTAAGTATTTTATTTTACTTTATTGGCGACATGAAATCTGAAGCTGAACATGAAGCCTGTACTTGATAACATTGACATGAACTGTAGAATACGCTTATTGTCAGATGATATCCCACAAAGACACAGTAATTGGCAACATTTACAATATATCATACAGTTGGTGCTTCTAATTGTTGCAGCATTTTAATTAATAAATATCCACCAAAATCATTTTATTCTGAATAACCTTTTCTAGTTTTTGTTCCATATTGTGTCATTCTATATTTTATTAGCCAGGGCCTGTTATAGCTGACTGCACATCTTTATGTTGGTTGATTATGTGCAATAAATCCCTTTTTCCGTGTCCTGCAAGGGTGATGATCCGTGAACTCAAGAGACTGGATAACATTAGTATATCTCCATTCATCTCTCATGTTACATCAAGTCTACAGGGACGCAGTACTATCCAAGCTTACGGCAGAGAGGAGGAGTTTCTCAATAGGTGAGCCCGGAAGGTTTTTCCAGAGAGAGTGTTTGTTTCTTCTTTTAAGATTTATGGCCTGTCTGATCAGCTCTAGGGGTGTATTGGAATATTGCCTTCCTGCCAAAATATTTCCCAACAATTATATTTCGAATACTATGTGGGAGCTGAGCAAAATGAACATTTCAAATGTAAGATCGTTTGGTGTGAGCTCAAGGCACCCACATCGTGTTGCAGCTCCAGCAGAGGGAATCTTAGCACGGTGTTTCCTGGACCATAAGTAATATTTTCAGTGGCAGGGCAAAAAGCTACAATTGATGCTACAGGTTGGTCACATGCTTGACGTTTGTTTTTTTTATTAGATGTTCCCAGTTTTGGATAAGGTGTTCTGTTTAAGTTATATTTATGTAAACTGCTTTTTAATGACTTATTATGGCTTCTTTATTTCTTTCATGAACTGAATTTCCTCCCTTATGTGTTTGTTCATTTGTCAATTGTTAAGTTGTACAGTGAGTCACTAGATTAGGTCACTTCCATCAGGTGCTGTCATTGGGCTTTCTAGCAGGACACAAGGTCTTCAAGATTCAAGACTGTTTATTTGTTACAGACACGGTTATACAAGTACAACATGTAGGGAAATGTGCCCTGAATCAACCTTGAGACTGTGCAATAAAGTTAACAATTAAATTAAAGAAAAATCATTTATAATTAAAAAGAAATGTAAAAGATTAGAACTAAAGTGAACGTTTATGCTTTATAAAGACCCGGGTGCACATCCTCCACGCATGACTATGTCTGTAGCTGCCTGTGCACAAGTATAAAGGGGCCCAGAGAATACAGCAAAGTAGATAAATTAGGAGAGACCATTGCTTTCATCTAGTTAGCTTGGATAGTAAGTACCTGATGCATTCTTATCTCAAAGTTGGCATTCTCAATAAAGTTTCCATACTATATTTTCATCTAAATTGTTAAGGAAACTTTACATGGATCTGAAATAATCTTTATTAATTACAGTACGCAATAGGCTAAACATTCTCCTCCTATCTGTACATTCTAATTTTGTTCCCCTTAACCATAATGCGGTGTTAATTAATATTTTGGTAGTGCTTTGATGTTGTCTTCATGTTTAACTGACATTTATTTAATGATATGCATTCTCTATGTATTCAAGATGGAAAGCATAACATGTTGTGATCAGCTTACAACAAGATTTAGGCAGGCTTCAGACTTACTCTCCCCAGGTTTAGCCTTTTAAGAATGTTGTTTTTGTGTAGACTTTAAGTTTTTACAATACTATGTAAGAGGAAGTCAATGTGAAACAGTAGAATATACAGCAATATGGAGTATAAATAGACTTTTGCTACTTATTTCTTTACAGGTACCAGGAGCTACTGAATTCTAACATGGCAGCTCACTACCTATTCACCTGTGGGATGCGCTGGCTCGCTGTACGAATGGACTTCATTAGTATATTTATCATTACACTTGTTACTGTACTCATCATTTTTATGCATGGACAGGTTCCACCTGCTTACGCTGGCCTTGCCATTTCATATGCTGTTCAGGTAACCATCTCAACTCCTTCCTCTTGGATGACGGTGATTAATTAATAATATTGTAACTACTGGAAAAGATACAAAGATTTTACCAAATTGTTAGAATTAAGGTAAATGTTGGTTTAAAAAATAACCTATGTGTAAAATGATACTAAAGTAAAATGCATGGATGCCTAATATGCCTACATTTTTATTTAACAAACATAAACTACTCCAATTTTTTTTGCATTAATATTTTAGTATTCTGATTTCTTTTGAAAAAAATACTGTATATGCAATCAACTTTTATTTTGAAAAGATACATTGGTTTAAAAATGTATTTTCCATTGTAATAAAATTAGAAAGTATTTATTCATAAGATATTCTCTGGATTACACCTCATTAAAACCCATATTTCAAATTTGTCTTTGGGTACTTGAGTAAATGATCATCTCTCTGTTATAATAAAAAAAATCCTGGGACCTGACATGACTTTTTCAGAGAGATACTTTTATGTCCCGCGAGACGAGACTTTGTGCCAAGAGATTTAACCACACCTGGGGCCGGAAATAAAACACAAAGCGTGGTTGACAAAGTAGGACATCATAAAGAATTCAAAAATGTTGGGGCGATACACATGCAGAGTAGGTTAGAGATAATGAAAGTACTAAAATTTGAAAGTCTCAAAAAAATGATAGTAAAGATTGCATTAGCGCAAACAAACGGAAATTATTACTCAGTGAAATAACGGAACAGCGAAAAGAGATCGAAAATATTGTTCGGATTTCACCTTTAAGTCAAATCCACATATGTGAGCAGCAGAAATGTAAAGTGGCTGGCGCGTAGTGCAGGCCGGGGTTGTTGGAGAGCAAAGCCCCCTAGTTTTTAAAAAGAAATTGACAATATCAATATTGAAATTATAAGTACATTTACAACGCTACAAGTCTTTATTCAGCATATCCTATACATTTTGGGCAATCTACCTCGAGGAGGCGGTCGTCACCAGTATTTAAATTTCCACACAAGTTGCCCATATCAGATTTCTACAAACTTCTTTCAAAAGGTGTGCATAATTTTGTGCTGGATCACCAATTTTTGGAAATACCTATGAGACTGATATGTAAAGGCAAAGAAAATACTTAAGGGGAAAACTGGGGGATTTTGCTATTGTGCAGTGTTGTTGTGTAATATTGTGGTGTAAAATGTCCAGCACCTTAACTCAAGTGTCAAACAATTCTTTATTGAATGGTTAGAATATCAAGTGCATGTTCAACACATTGTAGATTTGCCAAGGCCCACTAATGCATGTTAATAAATGTAAAATATTAAAATAAAAACCAATAATACAAACATTTTTACTTGCAAGAAAAAAACACTTATCCCAAAAAATGAATGTATGTGTTCTGGATACATTCACTGACTTCCTAATCATCCTAACAATCCATCAGAGAGAACTTTCACACATTAATGACAACTTTATAATCGCCAGTTACCCTCATCTGCACATTTTTAGAATTTGTAAAGAACCCAGGATACCAACATTCCGTACAAACACCAGGAAAGCAAGCCAACTACACTCAGGCAGCGACTGGACTGCAATCTGAACCAAAGACTTGGAAGCTTGGAGGCGGCAGTGCTAACCACTGGACTACTGTCCCATACACATTATCTCATAGAAGTCTCATTTATGTACACCACTTTGGGATGTATGAAGAGATGACAGAGACCAGTGAAAACACATGACAACCTGAAATAGTGTGCAAACACCATAGTGTGCAGGGCAAGAACACAAGCTTGGTGCTACACTTGCCATTGCCTTTGCATACTTCAGAGCAAAAGCTATCATACCATTCACTGCCATTACTCCCTCTGACTTCTCTAACAGTCAGGTAGTCATTTTCCAACTTACTTAGTCCAGAACAGGGTCATGGGGGTCTGCTGGAGCCTATCCCAGCTAGCATAGGGCACAAAGCAGTTACAAACCCTGGGCAGGGTGCCAGTCCATCACAAGGTGAACACACACTCACATACGAAATATGAATTTATTTTACAGAACTAATGGTATCTTTGTACATTTGAGATGTCTGTTCAAGAATGAGTCTCAGGCTCTTTGTGATGAAGTTAGATCACAGTTCAAATTGTGACAGTCTTTATATATCAATCAGCAGAGGATGCATTTCAGTTATATTTTGATGACCATGGTATTTTGTAAGTTTTTTAAACATTTAATATATAAGACAAATTATTGTACAAATGTAATGTTTCTGTTGTGCCCTCAGTTGACAGGACTCTTTCAGTTTACTGTGCGCCTTCTTGCTGAGTCAGAAGCCAGATTTACATCAGTGGAAAGGATCAATCATTACATAAAGGTACTCCATAGCCTTCACCTGGCTTAAATGTGTTTGAGAACGATATATTGTTTTATGTTATATTTGGGCTTCAAAGAAAATCAGACAACGAAATACAAAAGTAAGAGGCTCATTCAGGGATATGATGACTCCTCTGTAAGCTCAGTTTTTTAACAAGGAAATATCAAAAATGATGAACAAAGGAGGACACAATATACAATAGAAACAGTAAATTAGAAATCAGACTTTAAATGTTCAAGAAGATACAAAAATTAAGACCCCTACAGATATAATTAGCTTCTGTTCTACATTCTGGTGATTAGAGAGGTCCTGCTGTCTATTTATCAGCATTAATTTGAACAAAAAGAGTTTACTTTTTAAAGCCTGACTCTTAATTTTTTATTGTTTGGTTGAGCTGGCTTTAGTGATTTTTGTGTCTAAAGACACTAAAGTCAGACCACCAGATTTTTTTTTCAATAGTGGAGAGAATAGAAATGTTGTGTTTACTATGTGTAATGAATTTTACTAAATGTGATGTTTTATTTTCCATATAGAATTTAGAATCAGAAGCTCCAGGGCACATTCCCGATTCCTTCCCCTCCTGTAGTTGGCCACAAGAGGGAGCAATCCAGTTTCATGGTGTGGGAATGCGATACCATCCCCACCTGCCCCTGGTCCTCAACAAGCTTACCTTCAGCATCTTCTCACAAGAAAAAATCGGAATTGTAGGTCGCACTGGCTCAGGTTGGTTATTGTTTGTACAACTTCTCCCTAGCCTTTAACAAAATTTGTGCACAGAATGTTCTAAAGCTGCTTTCAGTAATATAATGTTATGTTGTCACTTTATCTCACTTTAACTTTGGATATGCTGAACCAATGAAGTGACCCTCGATTGGCTTCACCCTTACAACGTCCAGAACCTCCGCTGCTCACTAACCAACACTCTGCACTGCACTCAACACAATCCATTTTAATAATGCATTATTAGGGATAAAATAATACTCAAATGAAACAAAGTTCTCAACATATAAACAATGCAATGTATATTGCAATTTTTTTTTTTTTACTTCTAATGAGTTTGTTAAAGCGCTCAGATTATGAGTCTGTTTATTCTGATAAATATTTAGGAGAATACTTGGGCTGTGAAATTGTTTTGCCTTCTTCCATTGTTATTACCAATGTTGTTTTCTTTGTTTTTTGTGTGGTTTATCATTGTCATTGCTAATTTTGTGACTTTATTACACTGTCATTTTGTTTACAGTTTTTCAATGGGAACCACCATATTGGTGTCTTTAGCAAGGGTCCTGTTACTTTGTTTGTAGCAATGACCCTATTCCTACTCACATTGTTTATGACATCACACAGTGCCTAGAAAAGATGGAGGTGCACACAATAACTTGCCTCAGCTATCATTAATAAATGAAAGATACAAATAAATTACAGTTTACAACATTCTTAAACAATTAAGGTATTTATAACTTGGCTTTTATTATTTTGTTTTGTATTTTTATTTGATCTCTGATATTTGTTTTGGCTTTTTAGATATTCTGACCCTTGCTTGCCCATCTATTCTTTAGCAAAATCCCTTTAAACTTGTATGTATCTGTGCTACCATATAAAAAAAATCTTAGCACTTTGCCTGCAGCCACAATGACTGCTTGCTTGCAACTTCAGACTTCATTGTTCCATCCTGACAGCTCAGTGTTTTTATGAGAGGGACAGCACAGTGATGGAGCTACTACTACTATTGCTGCCTTACAGCTCTAGTCTATGTTCCTGGCAGTGCCACTATATATGCTCTGCCCTTTTCTGACAATTTTTCTGTGTTTCAAGACCAGTCCATCCTGTCATTGATGTGGTCCCCAAAGTATTTGTAGGAGTGAATCAACTCTTTGTTAACTGTGGACTTAGAGGCTCTTCAGTGAGACGAAAGTCAATGACCTGACCCTTGGTTTTGCTGATGTTAAGATGAAGACAGTTCTCTTTGTACCAAGAAATAAAGTTTTCCACCCGACTCCATATCTTTAAGAAAGAGCCAATTTTCACTCCATATTCAGTTAGGTGTTGGGATAGGTTCTTGTTCCCAGTTATCCCATAATGAAATAAGAAGGCATGAAGAAAACTGATAAATGGATATTTCTATATGCTTAAGTTTCAGTATACTTTCTAAACACCTTACAATTTGAGTTACACATGGATTATAAACCCACCAGTATGCAATTTTATTAATCTAAGCCATCCTTTTTTAAGGCTATCGATGATGTCTTTTGATCACGGTAATTTCCCTTGACAGTATCTCATACAACACAACATCGAACAATTGTGTCTTTTGGTATCCGGCAATAAAGATTTAAATTTGTGGCTACCAAACAAAACTAAGAGCAATTATTATACAAAATGATATGTAATTGTTTTACATGTCTGTGCATTACTAAACAGCTAACCCTGTTATCAAGAGGTACAGCAACTAGCCCAAACAGTTCAACATCTCCAAATCTGGCTGCTCGTCCTTCTAGCCTTACTTTCAGATCCTTCACAGACTGAATCCCGTTCCTGGAAGGGATCAACATTCTTTTCTAAATTGAAAGTGTGCCCTTTGGCAGCTCCTTGCTAGAATAAAGGCCTATGACTCTTGGGTTATAATAATAAAAATAATAATAATACATTTTATTTATTTGTAGGTGCCTTTCTAAACACTCAAGGACATCGAACAATAGATAAAACACACTGCAAAACAAGAGTGATATGGTGAATAGAGGGAGTTCTAATAATGATGCTGGCAGCTGGGTTCTGGACCAGTTGAAGCTTATAAAGAGATTTGCAAGAAAGACCAAAGAAAAGGGAATTGCAATAATCCAAACGAGAAGTGACAAGGCTATGAACAAGGATAGCAGTGGTGTGGGGAGTGAGGGAGAGGCGAATACGATTAATGTTACACAAGTGGAAATATGCAGATCGGGTGATGTTATTGATGTGGGACTGAAAGGATAAAGTACTGTCAAGGATGACACCCAGACTCTTAACCTGTGGGGAAGGGTAGACAGAGGAATTATCAATAACAAATGAAAAAATATCAGTTTTGGATAATGTTGATTTTGTACTAATGAGGAGAACCTCAGTTTTGTCACTATTTAAGAAAATTTGAAAAAAAACAGGAATTAATTTCTGCTATGCAATCAATAAGTGAGGAGGGTGGAAAGGAAGCAGTAGGTTTGCTACTGAGATAGAGCTGGGTGTCATCAGCATAACAGTGGAAGCTCATTTTATATTTACGAAAGATATTTCCAAGGGGAAGTAGGTAAACAATGAAAAAGGAGGGACCCCAGAACAGAGCCCTAGGGCACACCTGAAGTAACAGCGGTGGGTTGGGATGTGAAAGTTTTAAACTGAACAAACTGAGTACAGCCTGAGAGGTAGGATCTGAACCAATCTAGTGGAGTGTGGGTAATGCCAATCGAAGATAATCTATTGAGAAGAGTAGTGAGTTGACAAATAGTGGCAAAGGCTGCACTCAGATCATGGAGGATGAGAATAGTAATTAAACCAGAATCTGCTGCCATAAGGAGGTCATTAGTAACTTTTATAAGTGTCGTTTCTGTACTGTGGAGGGGACAAAAAACCAGACTGAAACTGTTCATACAGATTATTTTGAGATAAATGAGAATGAAGTTGAATATCCACTATTTTTTCAAGTATTTTGGAAATGAAGGGTAGATTAGAACTAGGACGGAAATTACTGAAATTAGACAGATCGGCACCTGTTTTTTTCAGTATTGGGGTTATTGCAGCAGTTTTAAAAGATGAAGGAACAGTACCAGAAGTCCACATGACCATCATCATCAAGTCCTTCCATGAGTACCCTAAATACAAAGAAGACTATTTTCATTTATGTTAGGTAGATTGCCCAGAGGGGGCTGGGTGGTTTCATGTTCTGGAACCCCTGCAGATTTTATTTTTTTTATCTCCAGCTATCTGGAGTTTTTTTTTTTTTTGTTTTTTCCTGTCCTCCCTGGTCATCGGACCTTACTCTTATTCTATGTTAATTAGTGCTGTCTTATTTTAATTCTCACTTTGTCTTTTTTCTTTATCATGTAAAGCACTTTGAGCTACATTATTTGTATGAAAATGTGCTATATAAATAAATGTTTTTGTTGTTGTTGTTGTTGTACCAGTAGTGAGAGAAGAGTGGATTATAGCAGAAATAACTGACCAGAACTGTAGGGAGGGGGTCCAGTTGACAGGTGGATGGCTTAGACTTACAGACAAGATCTGAGATTTGTGAGAAAGTAGGAAGCTGAAAAGAGGAAAATGAGTGAGTTGGTGGGTGAATGAAGTACTGGAGGAATCCGCACCGAGAGACTGATGAATCTTCTGGATTTTTTCATTAAAAAAGGACATAAGGGAATTGCAAAAATCAGTTGAGTAAAGGCGAGAAGATAAAGTATCCAGGGGTTGTGTGATATTATTAAACAATGAAAACAATGACTTGGTGTTGCCTTCATTGGAAGAAATAATGTGAGTATAATAGTTAGATTTAGTTTGGGCAATACAGTCCTTGTAATAAAGAATATGGTTTTTGTACATCTCTTTGTGAACAAAGAGTCCAGTTTTTTGATACAACCGTTCAAATTGCTGGCCTTTGGCTTTCAAAAGCCGAAGTTCAGGCGTGAACCTGGGAGCAGAAAAGGAGAAAGAAACAGATCTAGTTTTTAATGGAGCGAGAGAGTTAGAAATACCATTAAGTCCAGTGTTATAGTGTGAGACCAGATCTTCAGGAGTGGATAAATTATGAATGTCCATAAGGGAATCAATACTACAGGAAAGAGAGTATAAGTTAATATTCTTAATATTACGGAAAGACATGTGACGGGAAAGTTTAGTGTTGGAAAGTGCAAGTTTAACATTGAGTAAAATAAGAAAATGATCAGTTATGGGGAGTTCATCTGCAGTACAATCAAGCGGGGTAACTCCAGAAGAGCAAATCAGGTCCAAGATATGTCCTTTGGAATGAGTGGGAACATCAGTATGCTGCTGGAATCCAAAACTCTCAAGACAAGATGTAAAGTCTCTAATAATAGGGACATTGATATTATCCATATGTATATTGAAATCCCCTAGAAGTATTATGTTTGATGAAGCAGTAGATAAGTATGTAAGGAAAACAGTAAAGTCGTTCAGAAAGTCATTATTTGATTTAAGGGGCAGGTAAACAGTTGCAATAATAGTAGGGATAGGTCCAGTTAAATAACATACAAGAGATTCAAATGAACTGAAGGCAGGAACAGACAGCGGCAGGACTTTTCACTTCTCACGATACATTAAGCAAGACCTCCTCCCCAGCCAGAGCCACGGGGTTGAGAGGCGTAAACAAACCCCAGGGGAGTGGATTCGTTAAGTTGTGAAAAGCCATGAGGTTGTTGCCATGTCTCGGTTAGACAGAAAAAGTCAAACTTACGATCGGTGAGGAGATCGTGGATGAGAGGCCCCTTGCTCGTGAGTGAGCAGATGTTCAGCAGACCGAAGTTGACAATGGCGTTATTGCATTTAGCAACGGTGTTAGCCTACCGAGCTAGGCTGGCTAACACACTGTGGTCAGCGACTCTGCCTAAGTTACGTGGAGGACGTCGAGAACTGGACCAGATGGAATTTATTATTTTCAAACTGTCGGCTTGGATATTCCTGCGGGACCACACCATGTGAGGGATATGCAAGTAAGCACTTCATTGAGTTCTACATATGCTTACATATTTGATAAATCATTTAATAAAGAGCCAAACCTATGAGAATATTTTCCCCATGCAATAATGTATCATACATTGAATTGAATTTCAAAATTACAATACAATGAGCACATCACAAGTCAGTAAGGTATGAGAATTAAATGATATTTCAAACCGTTTAGCAACCCTTGCCCTTGTGTGACTTCATTAGTCCCTCAACTCATTTCTGTTATTTTAATTACATTTTTGGCTTTATTAATTACATTGCAACGTGTGAATTACTACTCGGTAAGACTTAAAATGCTACAACTTAACAAAACAAATCTGAAATCTCCTACCCTACCTGTGAAAACAACAAAGAAATAAGAAAATTGAGGTTTAATGTGAAGTAATCATGCTGTCCTAAAGGTCTACATATTTCCAGTCATTCCTTAACTAGAACATTTATTAAAGTCTGACAGATTCTGACAATGGTTTCCGCTGTTCCTCATAAAGTTATACAGTACATAGATATTTTTTATTTGTAATGGAAAATGGAAGGCCTTATCTTCTTCTATAATACGCTACCGTGGCTGTTCGTTTGTCTGTCCAGGATTTTAAATCAACTGTAACTCGCAAACCGTTTCATCTATTGACCTGAAATTTGGTACACATATACTACATGACGTCTACTATCCGCTTTCGGAGTGATGATTTTTATTACTCTTTTTATTTTTATTTTAATTTTATTGTAGAATCAACTCTCGGCTGGGCGGCTGTGCGGCGCATGCGTATAGGCCCCGTTCTCATTCCGTACCACCTTTGCTAATCATTCTTGAGGCAGATTGAAGACTTAAGTGCCAGCTTAAGTGAAAAATTAAAGAAAATGTACTAAGTAATTGCAACACAAACACTAACTTAATCAGTTTTAATGTGAAAAGATGCAGACGAAAGAAGAGAAGCAGCGGGCCATTAGGGTGGAGAAGAGAAGAGCTGCTCAGGAAGCAGCAAGCGCATCAACCTCTGAGCAAACGAATGCTAAACAGAGACAGAGAAAGAGGAGGAAACTAGGAAGGCTCAGGTCAAGTGTATTCACTGCACGTTATCGTGCAGTACGCCATTACTGGTTTATAATAAATAGGTTAGAATTCTTTCGGTTGAGTATGATAAGCTGACATTGTTGCCGTTCAGTGTAGTTAGTGTATGTTACCACAGTACTGTAGATTGTTCATTAAGCAGCGATGTTTTATCAGATATACTCCAAACTGTGATGTTAGAGGGTTAATAATTATTGTATAATAATTAATCATAATATTAATTCTTGGGGCATCACGGTGGCACACTGGGTAGCACTGCAGCCTCACAGTTAGGAGACCCGGGTTCACTTCCCAGGTCCTTCCTGCGTGGAGTTTGCATGTTCTCCCCATGTCTGTGTGGGTTTCCTCCGGGTACTCTTGTTTCCTCCCATAGTCCAGAGACATGCAGGTTAGGTGCATTGGCGATTCTAAATTGTCCCTAATGTGTGCTTGGTGTGTGTGTGTGTGTGCGCCCTGCGCTGGGCTGGCGCTCTACCCGGGCTTTGTTTCTTGCCCTGCGCCCCGTGACCCTGTAGTTAGGATATAGCGGGTTGGATAATGGATGGATGGATTAATTCTTGGGTTAATAATTCGTGTATAATTAATTATAGTTAATATTAACTCTTTGGCGGCTTCTTTTTTTTTTTTTTTTGCTTTGTCAAACTCCTGTTTATTACTCAGATTGTGAAAAACATAAAACTAACAAAATGGTTTTTCAGTATACTTTAATTGTCACTTTCCACTAACAGTGCAGAATCAACAGCAATACACAGCACATCTCTGGCAGAGGATTTAATTTAATATGAGCGGATGCCAGTATCCAACACCATAGTGTAATGAAAATGAATGGCTGTTCATCTTTATCTCATGATCTTTGCTGCCATCTAGTGAATAAAACTGTATAATACATTCTAAGTGATTTTTCTTGTTGGTTAGCCTTCAATTCATTATGTGTCGACTATTGTCGACACTTGCCTTGAAAGTGTTAATCACAGCACTGACTGATAAATAAGCAAACCTGAACATGGAACATTCCCAAAATCTATGACCAGGTGTGAGTACTACCTGACTACAATATTCACAAAGTGACTCTTTACAAGAAATATGTGTGTGATGTGCAATTGTGAGTTGAATTAGACCATACAAACTGACAAAATTCTAGGGCATGAACAAAGGGGTTGGACCATGGCTCCTTTACCCTCATTATATTTCAAGTACCATTTTATTCTATTTGTATCTCCATTTTGAAAGAAAAAAGAGAAAACACAGCAATGAACAGCATGCATTGTTACAGTTAGGTTAGCTACTATTTACCAAGTGTGGTGTGGAGTATCAAGGGTCCGTGGCAGATTCGAGCAGGTGCAGGGTTTTGTTTTAAAATACTGCGGCTCAGACATGATAGTGTAGGTATATGCAAAAAAAAAAACATGTGGTAATGGAGTGGTAATGGTAGAATGGAATCATTAATTATACACATGCGGGTGAGCCCTCCATCACTGGCAGCTTTGTGAATCAGTGAGGGCAGGACCTACGCTCGCAGGGCTATATAAAGTGTCTGAGAAGATTGAAAGGAGGAAATAACAAAAAGACAGCAAAGATAAAATCAAGGAAAAAGAAAGAGCAGGATCAGGTGGTCAAGCCAGTGTTGGAGAGAGGAGACGAGGTGCTTGGGATGCCTCATAGTGGTGTGAGGGGAATGGCACTCCAGGGGCAGATCTAATCCTGCTAAGCTGAAGAGCAGGAGTGATCATGGGATTGAGCAACTTGTGAACACCGAAGTAGGCCACAGGAAGATCAAAGTGGGTACTGAAAGGGGTGACTGTGGCAGGAGAGCCAGAAAGTTGACCGTGTTCGTTGACCCTTCAAGCCTGCTGTGAGATTTGGAGGGTGAGCAGGGGAGATGAGAGAGACTTAGAACTGGAGAAACGAAAGGGAAAAGATGATCCTCACTTTAATTAATGGATTTATTTATATATTGATTTTAACTTCACAGCACCATATTATGGATTATTTATTGGAGGTATTGAGATATTTATTGGCATTGCAGTTTGGACACTGTTTGCTTTGTTTTTATCAAATGCACTATATACTATTGCACCTTAAGACTTATTGTGTCCTTATTCACCCTAGTCCATCTTGGTTATGACTGTCAGTGTCCTGGAAAATTGAATAGGTAAAAAAGGGGATCACAACCCATCATAAGACCACATGTGTCTGCATCTCCATGTCTGCATGTTTGTCTGCTCGCATTGAGAGGAAAAAAAGAGGGACCAATTTTGGCAGTACCATTTACACTCAGTTGAGTCAGATATATAGTATGGAGAGTTTTTCAGTCTGCATATGTCTACCCAAAGAATAGTGCCCAAGCAATGCCGGGTTTATTCAATAGGTCTGATGCTAATTAAGCATTTCCAACAATACTTCAATTGCTGAAAATCAACACAACTTGTTTTGAGTTCATGTTTAGTTTATAGGGTATCATTATTGGACCAGCAGAGTTCTGCATAGTTGATGGTAATTAGTGTCAGCAATACAGAGAAAGAAGCATATGGGAATTATTTAGGGCAGGATTTCCTCTCCACGACTAACCAAACCTGGGCAGTTACATTTCAATCTCATTCTTTTCATAATTTCATAAATCGTCTGTTCCCAGCCCAGTATTAGAGCTGACAGTTACGATAGTTGGAATTCTGAAAGATTTTTTTCTTCGTAAGGGTCGTGTTTGTGTTCCAAATGAACAAATTTACAATTCCATTCCCAACTACTTTTTAAAGAGGATAAACCAAACAGATCATTTGTAAAGAGGCAATAAAACACTCAACACTGACACTCTTTCAAACGTTCCACCATACAAGTGATAACAAGAAGGAGGAATCAAGGTAAGATGCATCAAGTGCTCTAATGACTACCAGGTCAGATCGTGCCGATAAATGTGAAACATAACTGTTACACCCTATCCACTTTTTGAGATCTGGAACTCCCACTTTGTCTCTGGTTCACTATATATGTCACATATTAAATCCCATGTTTAGATGAAATGGATGATTGACCCAAATGATGAATTCTGTTTGGTCTCCAGGCAAGTCCTCTTTGGTGCTGGTTCTTTTACGCTTAGTTGAGCTTGCTGAGGGCTACATTACCATAGATGGAGTCGATATTGCACAGGTTGGCCTGGATGACCTGCGGAGAAGGTTGTCAGTTATTCCACAGGATCCCGTGCTCTTCAGTGGCACAGTCAGGTAATCGGCTTTATCCTTGCTGCCATTTTCATCAATTTTGTTATTATTCCAATTATTGAGATTCCTTGTACTGTCCATTTGTATGTCTTGTTGCAGGTTAAATATGGATCCTTGCAATGAATACACAGATACCCAGATCTGGGAAGCACTTGAGAAAGCACATATGAAGGAGAATGTAAGAGAATTTAGTTTTTCTTTGCTCTATTCTTTTTATGCTTTGTTGAATCCCAAATTTATTCCAATATTATATTTCACATATAACTTGAAGTGAGGATAATGTGATGTGCAGTGTTGTTGGCTTAAAAATGTATTGTCTTGAAATTGATTCTAAATCTACAGGAGGTTCATTTTCTACAGCAGTTTGCATGTCCTCTGTGGTGCTAGATTTGCTTCTGGCAAGTTCAATCTAAAAGTTTAGATCACAACTCTGACTTGCTGTATGAACCTGAAAAAGTTGATTCAAATGTAAGAATATGCACAGTACACCTGTAGAAGTTAGCATGATGTACAAAAAGCATGTCTGCATGGTGCTCACCGTGAATGATGGTCCATAAGCTAAACCTGAATTTACAATCCAGTTGGTGAACCCACAGCCCTGAATGTGGAGAAGGTCAGAAAAAGGTCTTCATTTGTAACCTTGAAAATCAAACCTTGTGTCTTTCACTTCAGTTTATTTTAATAAGCACACCTTCACTTATGAATTGAGTAATTACAAATACAGCATGTAAAAAAATGCATTAAAAAGAGACAAATATCATGTACTATATTTTTGTACATAATTTCCATCATTCAGATTTCCATGAACAATGTGTGGTCACTTTATAATGGAGCAGGACACATAATTTGTATCAAGTTAAGTCTCAAATGTAACCCTGTACAGGGGGTCCTCGGGTTGCAACATCTGGACTTACAATGTTTCGAGTTTACGATGCTCACTCCCATAAAAGCTTAAAAAAATTGAGATTTGAGTGTTTCAGCTTACACAGTTAGCGTTGTACTTACAGACTACGTGGGTGAACTAGTTTGGTTGCAAGCAGCAGAAGAATACACAGTAATGCTGCGTTTGATTGAGGGAGTTGGCAAATAGTTTGGTTGCGCGCAAGGGAAGTGTCCCATTTGTGTTGCTTTGTTTGGCGACTTTTTGGCCCTTATCGTGGCTCCTAAATGAAAGTCTTCAGATGGTAGTGCTTCAAAGAAGAGGAAAGCCATCACGATAGAAGTGAAATTAGACATTGTAAAGAGATCAGAAGGAATAAATGTAAGGAATTTTTTACACTCATTTTTTATCATTTTTCTGTTACTACAGTACAGTGTACAGTACAGTATATTTATGTCCTTTTCCTTTTTCTGTGGCTAAGTTGTGTTTTTATGTTCTAGATTATGATTTTGCAAATATGTTAGGATAGGTAAGTGACTTAGGCTAGGGCGTGTTTTGACAAAAAATTCGGGTTACATCACTGTTGTAGGAACGGAACTGTGTCATAACCCAAGGACCCCCTGTAATGTGTTCTTTAGTTGATGAGAATTAGTGGGGTTGGATGACATCTGGATTAAGAAATAATGATCAGGGATCACTGCGTTAAGCTGAATTCACTGTCACGTTTACAGAATTTAAGATTTTCTTAGACTTTCTGCATTAAGAATTAACCTGCTGAAAAAGAACATTAGCTGACCAGCACACTACTGTCATGAGAGGATGTCTGCTTCTCTAGAATTACATGCCTGACTTGCCCTGAATACTGTCTTCATTTTGGGTTATTTTTTGGAAGATCACTATCATGCTGCTTAGTGCTGTTAGATCAAGAGTCACCGTTCGATTATCCAAAGGCAAAAGTTGACGTTCGATTGTAAAGGAACACTTGACTGTTTTACCCACTCGCTATGCAAAGCTGTATGTTAAATTTTGGCCAGGTTTCCTTCCTTAGTTTATGTTTATGTTCCGTTTCTTTGTCTTTTTCAATCATTTTTCAGTCTGAATGATTTTGTTTGGTTATTTCTGTTAACATTGCTCTTGTGAGAAGTTCAGCCCGGACACAACCAAACAGACACCGACAGTTTAGAAAAACACGCGCTTTTATTAAACTAATGTCCCCAAACACCAGTCCCGCACACACACAGTGCTCCAGCACCACAACATCCTTCCTCGGGCCTTTCACTGTCGACTGTAGGAAGGCGGCCCCTTTCATATCCACCCGGATGTGCTCCAGGTGCTGGCTGATGACCTTCCTGGTGTGGCGGAAGTGCCGTACTAGCACCCGGAAGCACTCCGGGTATAACTGGAAGGTCCGTCCTCCATCTTCTCAGGTATAACGGAAGTATCAATTTCCCGAGCTCCAAGACGCTCGGGGTGCCCCCTGGTGGAGGCTACGGGCCCCAGTGGGTTTGAGCCTCCTTGCTCCATCCCTGTGGTCCTCTCATCATTCAGGACGGTTGCCCCCTCGTGGCCCTGGGGACCTATAGACCACCTCCCGGTCCTTCCAGGTGTCCCAGCTGGGTCTGGCCCCCAGCCTCCTACCACACTCTGTTCATTTATCATTTAGTAGATACAGTATATTTAGTGTATTATTGTTTTTTATTATGTTTAAAAACATTTACGTACTTTTTTTTTAAAAGGGGTGGTTCCCTAGAAGGCAGGACCACCAGTCTATCAAAGTTGAAAGACTGCATCCAGCCCTATAAAGGTTCTTTTTATTGGTTTACTCTGTTGGATTACAATTTAGGACTTGTTTGCCATGGATTGCCTTTTAGGTAAATCCTTTTTGCCACTCTTATTTTTGATAATAATTTTTTTTTGTTATTTCATTATTTTTTTTAAGAAATCCTTGTTTATAAAGTTACTGGTGGGACTTGTTCCTGTACAAACAGAGTTGCACGGTATTCCTTCTAGCGAAAAAAATTTTGAGCTGTCTGAGACTGAATTTTAAAGGTGGAGTGGTGGCTCTGAGACTAAGGATTTGAGCTTTTATCTGGAAAGTTGTAGATTCAAATCCCATTACTGCCAGAAGGAATCCTACTCTCTAAGGCCCTTAACCTAAAATTGCTCCAATGGTGCCGTACCATGGGTGACCCAGGGCTCTGACCTCCAAAGGTCATCCAAAAAGACAAAATCCCCATAGGGATTAATGAAGTATGTCAAGTCTTTTCTGAGACCTAAATAGGTCTGAAGCCTCTTAATTTCCTAGGGGCTGGCTTCCCTGGGGTGAGACCTATTTTAGGATTCTGGCATGTATATTGTGGGCCATTTTGAAGGTGTTAAGTCTTTGCCATTTGTGAGCTCCTGCACTTATAACAATGTTTTACTAATCTGGTTTTGCACTTCACTTTCACAATCAGTCTTTGCTTACTATAGACAGAGCTCTCAAAAAGAAACAAAACTGGGGGGGCAGTCTATTGCAGTAGTAATCAAAATGTTGAGAAACCCATTCTGTGAAAATGATGAAGCTAATGTCTCTTGTACTGCTAGTTTATCTTTTGAGAAAAGTAGCACTGAAGACTTTAACAGTGATACGCCATGTCAACCTGCTTTGAAAACTTACCATGAGTGAATACTCGGTGGACATGCTAGGTCGTTCAACTCAGCCTGGTAAAAGCTCCAATATTCAGTTAAGCAAGATGGTTATTTTTGTTTTCCCTACCGGTGTAGTGAAAAATTCCAAATCCTGCTTGCACGGATGCTTTTGAAAGCTCTGCACATGTGCATACAGAACAGTGGGAAATCTGATTTTCATGGGTATCTCTATCTCTACATCTGAATTTTGGCACTCCAAACTATTTGGACACGTTCACAAAATGTGGTATTAAAAATTAGAAAATGACACTAGAATGTGATAGAGGGTTTCAGAAACATGCTAATAGTCAGTGCCATTTATGGAGTACTGAACTCTGGACAGAATTTAGGTGCAGACTGAAAACAGGTGACACTGTTTCCAGTTTACTTGGGCAAAATCAAGTAGGAAGAAATTGATACTACATAAAAAGTACTGGTGACGTTATGCAGTGTCTGTCCATCAATGAACTTTCATCATGGGGACATCATGATAGAAGTCAGAAAAATGGGGTTTGTTACCAGAGATAGCAACTTTTAATAGACAGATTTACAATGTGTTAATTCTATAATTATTCTGAGAATTATCATATTGAAGATTCAAAAAGATGATTCTAAAATCTGTTCCAAATTCCTATAGCCTACTTCTGTTTTGTATAACTGATTTTCTTTTTGTTACTAGACACATGTTTTATTTTCATTAATTTAAAAAAAATAATAAAATGTACTATTCAACACTTTGTTACATATCCTTGATAACCTTGGGTTATGTGCTAGGCTCTGACAATTTTTTTTTTAGGCACACAAAGTCTATTTTTCCTTTGAAATACCCACCATATATGTTGCTTCTTCTTCCTTCGGCTGCTCCCATTTAGAGGTTGCCACAGCGGATCATCCATCTCCATCTATCCCTGTCTTTTACATCATTTTCTGCCACACTGACTGCCTTCATGACCTACTTCATCACATAAACCATATCTTTGGCCTTCCTTTTTTACCCTTCACGATGTTCCTCTCATCATTCCTCTGCACGTGCCCAAACCACCTTTAGCCACTCTCCCTTGGTCGACCAAACTGTCATACCTGTTTTGTCCGTCTAATATATTCATTTCTAATCCTGCCTACCCTCGTTACTCTGAGTGAAAATCATAGCTACCTCAACTACCCAACATACTGTACATGCAAGTGCTGTAAATGAATGAGGCGAGTAGCAATCTATTCAGCAAAGTGTATCAATGCCAAGTGGAAGTGCAGCGAGGCAATGGGAACATGAAAAGGCAACCTTCAACACTAAAACATCCAATTTAAGGCTGACTAGAAGTCAATATCCCATCAAGTGTATTATTTTACCATTGGGCACCGAAATGGGGTCCCTGTCCATTAATGCAAAAGTACTACTGAATGGGAATTTAGGAGCAGAATTAACCCTCGGGATCATGTTTTATAGGCTCTGGATTCTGTATTTCATATTTGAGAGTAGGACAGTGTCACAGTTAGCAACAAAGCGTTACATTGCTTAGAATTCTTTGATTGTCAGATGGGATGCCTTCCATGTGGGGTTTGCATCTTTTTTTGTTTTTTTGTCATTACATAAGTAACCTTTTGCTGCCCCAGTTTTTTCCCACATCATAATAATACAGACCAGTTGACTGGCAACAATGAAACTGTCCTGTTATAATGCAATTCTGGGCCCAGTTTTACTTTCTGCCTATCAACCTTTCTAGCAATGATAAGACTTTGATTAACCACAACTCTGTAATGTCTAGTATGTATAGAAAGTATTCACCCTCTTGGAAATTCTTCTAATTTTACTATTATACAACATTGACTTACAGTGGATTAAATTTGGATTTTTTGAAACTGATAAACAGAAAATGTTAAAGTGAAAACAGATCAACGCTGAATTAAAACAAATATAAAACACAAAACAGTTAACCCCCTTCAAGTCAGCATTTACTAGATGCTTCTTTGGCAGCCGTGACAGCCTTGAGCCTGTGTGCACAGATCTCTATCAGCTTTGCTCATTTGGACACTGACATTTTTTGCCCCCATTTCTCTTAGCAAACCTGCTCTAGCTCTGTCACGTTACGGGGATTATGAGTGAACACCCTTTTTCAAGTCCAGCCACAAATTCTCAGTTGGATTAAGATCTGTACCTGAAATTTATCAAGCATCTCAGAGCTGCACTAAAAGTTTGACCTATATATAATGTGTCCTACACCCACTCCCATCTAGGATTACAAGTTCACATTTCATAATGCAACAACATCCTGTAATAACAAGCACCAAGATGGAAGGACCAAGGCACACACGCTCAATGAGAGTAACAGGCACTTTTATTTAACAATGAATGATCCACAGCTGTACTTTCACATGAATCGCCTTCCCGCTGTTATGGACACAGCAAACATCTCATAAAGTAACAGTTACTGGAACTAGCCACCACAATTCTTGTGCATTTTTGAAGTTGTTAACCTTCTAGTGTCCCAGATCATCTTGCAGAGTCACAATGACATGTCTGTCTATCTCCATGAATCCCCCTATTCCTCTGCAAGGCTCTATTGATTCAGTGCCCTGGGAGTCTCCACCTACCTTCCTGAAGTTTCCTTATAAAGTTTATTGTTCCAGTGTTCCAGGGATTTGTGGAATGCAGAGTTCTGTGTGCCTGTATGACAGTCTGCTGTTAATCACCCATCCAGCCCCGCCCATCTTCAGGGTAATATGCTGGCTACTACAATACAGTTGTCACCCATGGCCACCTGTGTGTTGATTCTGTGACATCATTTGCGGGTTAACATGTGTGCGCTCATCCACACTTGGGGTAGTGATGTTTATGTGCATACCAATTTACATGAGGCCAGCTTGCTTTAGCATTAACTTATGTGGCATGGAGAGGAAATAATGTGCAACGATAAATGATGAACATTTCTAAAGGGCGAATACTTTGTATATGCATTATAAATATAAGTTCATCAAAGCTATAAAGAGATTTTTTGATACACTTTAATGTGTGGTGATACACTGGGATATGTGTGACAATGCTACTTCAGCTGATAGAATCTTTTCCTCGTGTCTACCTTTAGTGCACTTTTAATCTGTCATTGATATAACGTATAAATATCTTGTTTCTATTTAAATGTGCTCATGTAATGTTGATTAGTAAACACAAGTAAGAATTTCACCATACTCCGAACATGTGACAATAATGGCCCTCTACACTTAACGTTTACAGGTAATAAATTTGCCTCAAATGCTGGACTCGACTGTTTTAGAGAATGGCGAGAACTTCTCAGTTGGAGAGCGTCAGCTTTTATGTGTGGCACGGGCTCTGCTGCGACAAAGCAAGGTAATAAACGGACAGATAGCTTTACTGTCCAAAATAATGAGAAGGTAAGACTGTCTGCAAAGTGTTTTGATGCATTTTACAGTATTCTGTTTTATACTGTAATTATATCAGAAAAATAACCAGCTCAGTAATAGCTTCTGGGAAATATTGTCATGCACATACATTCATATCTATAAAATAATGTAGGTAGTATTATTTTGAATTGTTGTTGTTCTCTTTGGAGCTGAATTTTATATGTCTTTTCTAATATTCACAGTGCCAAGGTTGTGACTGTTCAGTAGATGAATCAGATAGTTTTATGGAAAAGTGGATGCCAAGCACAACAAACTAACTGATGGTTTAAATAAAGGCTGCGATGCAATGTAAAATTTGCTTCAGTGATTCAATGAACATTTGAAAAACATGTTGACATGACAACATTGACCATTTTTAATTTAGGTGGCCTGTTCAAGTGTTGTTTACCTATAAAAGAACCATTAACAGCTACTGTAAATTTGTCAAACTGGTATAATTTGTGTGATAAAATATACAACTGGTCCATGTAACACCAAGACCATACCATGAATTTTGTCATGAATTTTATAAGGTACTAGCCACAGTATGCATCACAGACAGGTAACAGAATAATTCAAAAATATTTGCTACCTCTTGCCCTTTGTGTATCTTCAGCGCCTTTCCTCCGTATTCACGTTTCTGTGAACACCTCTTCACCAGCTCTCTGTCTATAGTGAATTCCTGTAACGCCTGCATCTCGTACGGTTTCATTATTCTCACATCTCCTGTCCAGTTGTATACTTGCCGTCTTTGAAGGCCACTCTCTCAGCGTGGCCAATACGCCTTTACTCCTTCACGTGTATCTCACACTTGCACTGCCTCTTTCGTTGCATCGCCAAAGCCAAACTGGCCAATCAAACCAGAGCCAAACTGAGAAATCAGATTGCTCTGAGGGACTGGACACACAGACCTTAGCATTTTATTATGTAGTAGATAGAATGGTTATGTAAATGAAGTGGAGTAATCAGTGATTCATTCTGGCCAACTTTTTGGATGGATATTACTGCTTTATTTCTTACATACCATTTTTTACTATCACTGACAGAAAAGATTTAATATATTGTAATGATCGCTAATCCTCAGTACCACTCTGCATCGTTTCCAGGAAACATACAATTTCATTTTTTCTTTGAATTATTTATTGAATTTGTATATTCATACATTAAAATTCTATCAAATGTAATAGTATGTTTCAGAATCTTACAATGCAAAGTATATTATGAAAAGAAGCCCAGACGATAAGCTCGCCATCTATTCATTTCCATAAATATTTTGGGGTTTGTTATGTATGATCAGATCCCATGTCTTGTTTTGGATTTACATGCAAAACTTGAACAGCTGGTGCTGCATCTCCATTTCTAACACTTTTCACACCCATAGCTGAGTGTGTCAGTGCAGCTTCCAAGTGACAAAACATGTCTTAATTGTCTGATAGTGTCCTAAAACACCCTCACAATATACAAAAACTACAATTTAAATAGTAGAAAATAAAGATATGTATTTGACTATAAAAATATTTTAATTTAAAACTATTGATCATACACACTGGGTACCACCACCTTGAGACTGCTGCTATAAGTAGAGTCTCCTTGTGTAAATGAACTATTATCTTACCTTGCATTAGTGTTCAGTTGCTGGCTCATTGAACAGGAACCCTTGTCTGTAAACTTTCATTACTTACTATGGTCTTCATTTCTTCAGTTGTTTAGCCTCTTGTTATATCTGCTTCCATTTTGTAGCCATACTCTGACCCAGTAGATCTCTTGATGCTGACTGGCAGGGTTTTCACGCAGTCCTCTCTCCTGCTCAGTGAGAAACAAAATGCTGGATTTATACAGTGGAGTCAAAGCATTTTGACCTCTTCACTTTTTTCATATTTTGCTAGAGCTAAAATCATTTAAAGTCAAATTTTCCACACATCAATCAAAACTCAAAACCACAGCATGACAAAACAAAAAGAGGATTTTAGAACTTTTTGCAAATCTACCAGCATTAAGAACAAAAAATTGAAATTTCATATACGATTGAGGTATTCAGACCCTTTGTGATGACACTTGAAATTTGCCTCAGGGGCATCACATTTTTTGATCATCACTTAGATGATTTTACACCTTGTTTGGAGGTTTCACATGGTCCACTCAGTTGACTAGACATGCTTATGAAAGACACACACCTGTCTATGTAAGGTTCCATTGTGTATCGGAGAAAAAAAAACAAGGCCTGAAGTCGAAACAATTGTGACGGTAGAGAGAATTCTGCTGAGGCACAGATCTGGAGAACGCTACACAAAAATTCAGGCAGCACAGTGCCATACATAATTCTTAAATTAGAAACATTTGTAACAACCTTGATTCTTCCTACAGCTGACAACTGGGCTAAACTGAGTTATCCTGAGAGAAGGGCCTTTTATGAAGTGAGGTGATCAAGAATCAGATGGTCAGTCTGGCTGTTCTCCTGAGAACCTATTTGGAGATGTGAGAAACTTCCAGAAAGACAACCACCACTGCAACACTTCACTAACCTGAGCTTTATGTCAGAGTAGCCAGATGACACATGAAAGCCTGCTTGGATTTTGCACAAAGGCACCTAAAGCATCTCAAATTGTGACAAACAAGATTCTATGTTCTGATGAAATCTAGATTAAGCTGTTTGGCCTCAATTCTAAACATCATGTCTGGAAAAAACCAAGCACTGCTTATCACCTGTGCAATAGCATTCCCACAGTGAAGTTGGTTTTCAGTGGCAGGGGCTAAGAGACTAGCTGGGGCCAGCCAAGAGTTGTACAGATCACACTATAGAGATATCCCTCATTAAAACCTGCTCCAGTGTGCGCTGGACCACCAACTAGGCTTAGGCGAACTCAGTACAACATCCGCAAAGTCAGACTGTATCTGATGCAGTATGCAGCACAACTCCTGGTCCAGGCTTTGGTCTTATCACTTCTTGACCGCTGCAAGTCTTTGTTGCCGTTAGTACTGGCTTGCGTCACCTAGTCACTTAAGAAGATTCAAAATGCAGTGTCACGTCTGATGTTCAACTAACTGAGGCAGGCATATGTCATTACTCTGTTCAGATCATGACATTTGCTCCCTGTAGCAGCACATATTAAGTTCAAATCCTTGCTAAGTTGGGGTCTTGAGCAAGGCCCTTAACCTGCAATTGCTCTGTCCTGGGTATGATGTTAACCTGCATCCAGCCCTGCAGGTAGGCCCTCCAACCTGCAGGGAAAACTTGGCGGTTGTTGGCAGGGCTGGCACTCCAGCCACCATAAAAAAACCCTCACACTGTTCCATTCCATCTGAACTAGTGTGGTGCTGAGGTGTCACCCGTTGCATGGCTGCACTCAGGTCCTAATCTGGGATCCTGAGGTGGTGTGGCAACATGCTGTATCAGTGCATGGTCCTAACATCTGTCTCTCTTCCAACAGGGCAGAGACCCAAAGCACAAAGCAAAATAGGAAACTCGGACACCAGTAATACCAAAGGCAACTGGTGGCCTTTGTGGCAAGAATGAAAAGGATCATGGCTACAAGTAGTGCAGCATGCAAAAAGAGATATTTTCTGATTTCCAAACTGACAGCATAAACAGACCTTAATCCCGTCCACTGTAGGCATACAGGTTACGGCAGTGGATGCCAGTCCTGTATTTCTTTTAAACGGATAATTGTTGAAATGATGCATCATGAAGGTTTTCTTAGCTACATGATGAATACATAGCAACAAGAGCACTGGCACACATGCCAGGGCCCATGAGAGAACTGTACTTAGCCACTTGCTGTCACTAACTGATTACTTATCTATGTGTACTTCATAACATTGCAGATACAATACAAAACATTATAAATGCATATTATGTAACACTTCAACACTGTAAACCTAAAGCAACAAAATGCACTGTTCACATCATATAAAACAAAATAAAAGAGTAAATAATAGGTCTGATCTTACTGCACTCATTTCTACACAATCCACCTCCATGCTCATTAATGACATCTGCAAAATTCACTTGACACAAAAGCTCCTATTCAGACAAGATGACAAAACTGCCCTGTCTTTCTTCAGTTTTCATGGATTTCAGACTGACATCCGTAAAAGCACCGCTCAGGCAGCCACTGTGGAAAAATAAGACATTCTCCCTGAGGAGGGAGGCCACTTGTACTCTATGGTGGGCAGTAGGACACTAAAAGCAGGAGGCAGTTTCTACAATGATGTTTGTTCAGTTCAAGTCAGTGTCACACAGTTCTTGCCACCGCACCTTCTAATATTGTTACTGATGGTGCCATTACGAAAACAATATATTTTCTGTACAGACTACCCCACAGTGTTTCCATTTTGCCCCCAAACTGACCCCCCACCCCACTTCACATTTGGGCCCGGCCAGTAATTGGATGGGAGACCGTCTAGGAAAAAGCTTGTGTTGCTTCTGGGAGTGTTGTTGGTGAGGCCAGCAGGGGGTGCTTACCCTGTGGTCTGAATGTGGAGCCCAGTGCAGTGATAGGAAGATGTGCTGTAAAAATGGCACCGTCCTTCAGACGAGAAACCAAGGTCCTGATTCTCTGTGGCCATTAAAGATCTCTGGGCATCCTTCGGAAAGAGTAGGGTGAATCCCATTGTCCTAACTAAATTGCCCTTCATGGCCTAGTCATTCTAGCCCCCTAATCATCCCCTGCCTCTAACTGGCTAACTACAGAATCTCCCTCTTCATCACCTAACAGCTAATGTGTGGTGAGCGTACTGGCACAAAAATGGCTGTCGTCACATCATATCATTCAGGTGGGTGCCACACATTGGTGGAGGTTGAAGTGGCTCCCCACTCACTAAAGCACTTTGAGTAGTGAGTAAAGTGCTTTATAATAGTATAGAATAATAATTATTATTAAGGAACAACTAAATCAAGCATATACAGTATCTATCCAAATATATGAAGGAATCCTCAATGTGTACTTAAGATCAAAACATGATAGCCAAGTGTGTAAAAGCAACAGCAGAAGCACATTAAACGTCAGTTTCATAAACCACTGACGTTGCTGCCCTAGCACTATACTGTATTTAATATGCTCGTTATTTAACTTGATACCATGCCTATTCTAATCAACATCCTCAGGCTTTTGACCATTTTCTTCATTTAGTTTTAGCCATTTTCGTTATTTAGTTTGACTAAAGTGTGAAACCCTGTGCGGTTTGCAGGAGGGCCACAGCGGACTCAAGATCCTTGGATCTCAGCATACCATAAGGTTTCGAACCAAGTCCTCTGTGACATAAAGGCCAGACTTGAAAACCAGATAGAACAACGTGGTGGCTGAAGGCCAGCAAACTCCCCTTTTCTTTGACATTTCTTATTAGCCATAAGACATTTAGGTTAGACACACCCTGTTAACATTCATAATCGTTGTTCTACATTTAAAATATTCTTAATTCTGACCAGATTGTACTTTTGGATGAAGCAACAGCTGCAGTTGACCTGGAAACTGACACACTTATTCAAGAAATGATCCATAACTCCTTTAGAAGTTGCACAACTTTGATCATCGCGCACAGACTGAATACTGTCCTCAGTTGTGATCGCATCATGGTGCTACACCAAGGAGAGGTACGTGTGCTCCTCTAGAAAATGGTGTTGTTGAAGCATTTGGAGAGAAGTATAATGAACTAAAATGAATGCTCAGTCTATCAGGGCACTGCCTAGGAGGCAGTCTAACAAGATGGTTTCCTAACTTATGATCTGCTTGAGTTCTTCACTCAGATGTCTGCTTTCTTGCCTGTTACTGTAGGTGGTCGAGTTTGATACCCCATCTGCTCTCCTGTCCAATGAAAGCTCACATTTTCGTGCCATGCTGTCAGAAGGATGAAAGGAGCTGGTGGATATTTGCCAACCTGCACAACAACAGAGAAGAGCAGCAGTGGTCTTGACTTTTGACGGTGAGATCATAGTGAATACACAAGTTACCAGAAACACAATGTGACAGTTATTGTTATGTTAACAAATTGATCCTTTTGTCCAATGTTATCTGTTTTAAATTTTTAACTAACCTTGAACTAATTTGAATCTACAATGAAATAATTAATTTTGACATCAGTCTTATTCATGCACTAAATCTACTTGTAACTTAACATTTATCTTCAAGAAAATCATGCATTGTATGGATTGCTACAACTCCTACAGAAACAGATGTTGTTAATATCAGTTGCTACTTTAAATTCTTTTTATTGGCCTCAATGCAAAACTTCATAAATGTGTGCAAGTGTTTTTGTGATCAGGCCTCCTGTCACTTATTAGACTTGTAAAAACGCGGAATTTATTGCATGGTTTTTAAATGCTGTGCCTCTAAACAGCAAACATAACATGTATATGCAACAGGGCTCTTTTAGACGATTTCAAGGGAAATACATGTCTTAAAAAATAATAGTTTACCTTTCTTCTAGTCTGTCATTTGAGAAAAATGCAACTAAATGAGTTCCAAACGCAGAATGTGCAAACCTGCCATCAGAGACATGTTTGGCCTCATTTACGATGCAATCACACAAGCAAACTGTGCATTCATTTCTTCACTGTTGGCAGTTATCATTAGGAACTTCACAAAATCTCATTATATGTCCCAGATTTGCATAGTGTACCTACTAAATGTGGTTCCACATATTAATTCT
>JANRMT010062790.1:48021219-48087342 GCA_026402145.1 Polypterus bichir lapradei
TATTTATTTTGGCATACACATTTTCATGCTTAAATCCATACACAGTTTTATAAATGAGACCCAGGTGTTTTAAAATTGACCTTACAATTTTTTTTTATTCCCCCAATTGTATTGCATCCATCTACAGAATTTCAGTTTCATCACTTCAGGGAAATATAAGCTATTTTTGTCTACCCACGATACAGAGAAACTCTTATGTCCTTCCGCATCATCCCAGCTTAACTATTGTGCCTGTTAGCTGGTCTCTCCCTAAAGACCACAGATAGGCTGAGTGTGTTATATTTTTGGACAAATTCACTCTAATTGTACTACTCCTGCCAAACTGCAAGACCTACACACAATACATTCTCTTAGATCTCAATCACCTCATCATCTGAGTGCTCCCTTGAAGAAGTCTCATAATGGACGGATGCTTTTTCTGATCTTGTAGTCCCTGCCTATGGAACAAGCTTATGGAAACTATCGCAGCCTCTGCAAAACTGGCTGCATTTAAATAATATTTATAGATGCCTCTTTATTGATGTGTATTTGACAATTCTCAATGATTAATATTCATCCCTGCTCTTTAATATTTATTTATTTACAACTAAAGACTTTTATCTGTTTTCACTGTTCTGTCAGATTGTATTTGGTTTTATCCATGATGGGGAAATACCTTGAGATGATTTTGTTGTACAGTATACAGTAAGTCGTAAATTACAAATATGAAGATGCATGCTGGTTACTTTTATAAGTAAACCCAACATTATCTCTTGCAGTAGGGCCCACTGTACATCTCTTCTGAAAGAAACACAACACTTGGCTACTCTGACATACCATAAACAGTATTCCGACAAAGGAAAAAAGTTTTCATGTTATTCTAAACAAAATACACAGTGAATATTACTACATATTACTAAACATCAAGTAAATGTTAACACTTGAGAGTACTTACTATTGTTTGAAATACACATCATGTGTATTACTTTCATGAGGCAAATGTAATAATTTAATTTTAGGCAGTCACAATGCTTTAGTAAAATACCAAAACCCAGTCTAACACGTTCATCATGTAATTTTCAGTTACATCAATGTAAATTTTTTGACAATATTGCTTTTTTTTTATTTTTGCAACAGCTCACAAACAAGAAGTGAAGTTGTGTACACTGACGAATGAGTCGCAGACAAGTTAAAAAATCAAATCAACCTGATGGTGAGTGCTGTGATCTGAGAAGTGAGGTTGGAGATACTCAAAGCGTTAAATAAGGAATCAGAAAAGGGAAGAGAAGATCACTAATCTGGGAAGTTTAGGGTTTTTTATTGAAACTGGGATAACGTATCATGAGTTTAAAAAACTTTCTAAGATTAGAGATAATTAACTATACCACACCACATATCTCTAATGGAACAAGTGACTTAAAAAGGAGCAGTTATCACACAAGGCCTTTTACTATGTTAAAATGTAAGAAAAGCTCTTATATTCTGCTGACACTGTCCACTGGCATTACCAGTCAGTGTTGGGCCAAGTTTCATTAGAAATATTGTCAACTGAACATGCGGTCACACCAAAAGAAATATATAATTTTGATTTAAAAAAGGGTGCCGTCACCTTTATAAACCGTGGTGTAATTCAATCAGTTTAAACGACAGAAGAATATAAGGCCATTTCAAGTAACATACATGCAGTGGGTTGGCCCAGTGCTTTCATAATTACCAAATCATTACACCACGTCCTTGTGACAACCTGTGCTTATAAATTGGCACCCAAGTTTCTTCCCCCGAGAATCTATGTTAGTGTAACTATTAACTGTGAATGAATTGGCCAGGAATGGATGTATAATACAGGTATATGCACGACTGTGCCCTGATCCCCCTTACCAGGTTTTTGCCTGCCATGTTCTAATGCTGCCAGGATAGGCCCCAGCTCTTTGCAGCCCTATGGTAAAATAAGTGGGTTTGGCCAATGAATGGTACTGTTAATGTATATACTGCACACTTTGGAAATAAAACCAATGGTAATTACAGTAGAATAATACTGTACTAGCTCTTATATATTACATAATTATTTATCAATAGCAACTGAATGCTGTTGTTTTCTGAGGTAAATAATATTCATTTATTTTAAAAGGCACAGTATTAAATAAGAAATAGTAAATAGCAAGTTTTATAAACGTATACATATCATCCAGTATGCAATAAAAAAATTTAATAGATCTGTATGTTTCAGGTCTGACCCAGTTTATATTCATATATTTATGAACATAGTTTAATCATGAATCATATGACCGAGGACAGGGCTGAGGAACACCACATTAAATCTTGAACTAACAAACCACCCATAATGGAAAATAAACCATTTGCAACAAATGGTTAAAATCAAGCCTTCAGCACTCAAACCATTGCTTGCTAATAGTCAGTGTTGTTCAACTAATTGGTGAAATTGTTAAAATAAAACAAAAACAACCATAGTGTAATGAATACAGTACAAATACTTGGAAACAATCTCATTTTGTGACATTTTAACATTGCATAGAATTTATTTTTATTAACAGATATTTACTTCATAAAGAATAGCGTTTGTGAGTATGGCAATTCTTTTGCTATACATTTGTACTGAGTGCAGGGCAGATGGCCTTTCTTAATTCTGCGCTGAATATTTGTGCTTGGAATTGGCAACAACACCCAACACTAAAACAGCAGCATAGTTGGAAACCTGCCTGAGACTTTTTGCTTGCATGTTATTTTCTTTCACTCAGCTGCCTTGTAGAAAGCTACAACGCAACTGAAATCTACAAACACTTTGATGGTCCATCAACCAGAATAATGATTAATACAGTGGCCATGAGTGACATGGTAAGTGGCTAGCACATTGCAAAAAAAGATTTTCTTACCGTTACCAGTTGCCTCTGTGGCCTTGTACACACAATTCCAATTGGAAATGGTTATTTTAATATCATCACCTACTGAATACCAATTCTACATTCATCTGCATTTAAAAAATCTGTTAGTGTTGTTCTTAGCCATTAGAGGCAATAACATTTCAGCGGATTTTCTTTTTCTCTTATCTTCAACTACGGACCTGAAAAGTGATCACAAACCATTTTTTTCCATTTTTAGCTGGTGTTTTTATAATTGATAGGGAATAATTACCAGCCCATTTCTCATAAACAAAAAGGGGCTTTAATAAGTGGATGTCTTTCCTTTTTATTGCCCTACCATTTGTTTTTGACAAAAAAAAGGTTAAACACTTGGGAAAACCTACATTTTCTTGCATGTACAGTATAACACCAAAGTGTTTTCTCTTGAACAAAGGCATTTAAAATTGGATTCTTTTCACTGTGTGAACCAATACAGGATGAACCAAAAAGCATTTAAAACTGTATCATGAAATGTGAACCAATTAAACCCTCCTACATAGTCCAATGCAAGAATTAATGTAAAGCATAAACCATAGTGAAGGCTCCATGATATTGATTTTAGTGTTTAATAAACCATAAATGCTCCAAAATAGGTGGATTCTTCATTCAAGCTTACAGCGGTAACATCTGTCACTTTTAGGAATATGCGGTCTCCCTGGGTCAGTTCAAACAATGCTCCTTGATAACTGGAAAAGAGATCAAACTCAGCAGCCTCATGCCAGCACTTGGTGACAACTGCTTTGGACAGAAGGACTGGATCCTGGTAAGAGGTTTTTCTGTATACATACTGAAGGAATGGTTGTTGTTGAAACTCCTTGACTTGGGGAGTAGTCCAAAAATAAATCTGCGAATATATAAAGTATAGGCCATCTCGTAATACGATAATTTCTCCATCCCTGTAATCCATCAACCCTTGCTGGAAAGTCAGCTCCTCTGAGTTTTCCCATAGGATCACATCACGTCCATGTGCTTGCTTGAAGTATGGAAAATCTAAAATTGTAAAATCACAACTTTAACTGCATATGTAATATGTCAAAAACACAATCTTTGAATTTTTTTTTCTTACCATTGTCCAGTCGACTACGTAATTGTCTTCTGTTTTTTTGTGGCTTTAGGTGGATAGCTGGTCTGTCATATGCAAATAAAGATACATTTTGCACTGCAAAGAAGAAGAGACTCCCATGTAAATGAAAGTTAAATATTTTGTTCAAAGTCTGCACAATAAATTAATCCCTTCTGCATGATTCACAGTATTGAATACAAAGGTGTGGGTACCTAGTTTTATGGTAGAACAACACAGGAATGTTAACTCTCACCAATATGCAAAGATTTGATGCCTCATTGACACCAGGAGCTGATTACTGCAGACATCAAAATCGTTCTTTGGATGTTATGTTAGAGGTTAGTCAACTAAATTTCATTCCAGTTTTCTAATGCTATTAAATATTCTAAAAACAGGTTTCTGGCCTAAATCCAGAAATCTAGAATATGTGTCTCTTTATTCCATATACTGAATCAGAAAGGATGAGCTTTTAATCACACTTGTACCTGCAGAAGCTTAACACATTTTGGTTCAAGGTCCAGCTTAATGAGGAGCACTTGATTCACTTCATAACTGAGTCAGAGAATATGAATCTTTTCCATACCCAACTTTAGATAAAAAAAAAAAATCAGGCAAATGCTGAAATGCTCCATGGATAAATAAGAAAATTGTTGAATCTGCACAAAGGATCCCACAGTATCAAATTCTGTAACTTGACCAAGGTCCACTGTTGCTAAAATAGTAATTCACTATTTGCATCATCATACAATCAAGGACGAAAGAGATTAGCTAAACAGAAACACCATGGAGCTATAAAAATAGAGGAGTTTCATGTAGGTCTGCAGCTTACACAAGAAACCTAACCATATGATAGTAGACATCTGTTCATTCAGTGCATGTATTTATGACAATGTAATCATAAAAACTTTAGTAATTAATATTCTTCGCAATTCATAGGTAAATGAGTCCCTTGGTTTTTTTTTTTTTTTTTTTACAAATTACATTTTTTGCTTTTACAATTTTTTTTTCTGTTGCAAACTACATCATTTATTTAATGGTGAACCAACAGAATCTATTATATCTCACCATGTATTGTGATGTGTTCTGTATTTATTTCTAATCTTTTCCTTATTACATATACTAATGTTGACAAACTGTAAAGCTGTTTTCAAAATTGCTCCTTCTGAAAAGTATTACAAAAAATAAAAGATTATCAGCAGTCACATGGCTTTTAAAGGTGTATTATTTATGCAGTGGCATCAAACAAACAAAAAAGGTGCTTCCTTCTATAACATGTAACAATACACTGTAGAAAAGTAACAATACGGTACTAAAAAGACACACTGCATAAGTTTTACGTGTAATTTCTTTAAGAATATGCAATCACGGCTTCAAAGCTCATATTATAATAGCTGTATGTGGTGCAATCCATAGCACTGTACCCTTGCCACACTTTGTCTCAGTTAAATTCTTGGCAGACATTGTTCCTTCCTCCTTCACTTGATTTAAATGATTCACAGTCTAATGATTTGCCATGAAGCCAAATGTCGGGTCAAAATTAATGCAGCATTATTCACTGCATGACTATATCTGTACCCTGCAGACCATCCAAATTGGATTCCTTCCTTGAGCCAGGTAATACTTTGGTTATGTTCTGGGTCAACACTGAACTGGATATGCATGAAAATAAAATGAATAGATGGACAAATGTGAAACTTACTTAGAACCAGTAAGGTCTTTATGGACTAACACTGCATAATGCTTACAGTTTAGACTCTTTTCACAGCCAGATTTTAACTTGCAATGAAGCTACTTTTATGTGTCAAAAATATTGTGCACCACACATTTTTTTCTAAATCATTACTATAGTAAAAATTTGTCACCCTCAAAATGGAGATGAAAATCAAAACCTGTTGCAGGAGGGAAACCTGAATTTCACTGCTTGAATTTCTAATTCCTCTTTTGGAATAAATGTTATTAACTATCTATAAATGTGACCTGCTGCACTATATAAATTGTACATGAATTATCCTGAATTTAAAGAAAAAGTAACAATTACTTTTTTGCTTTATAAATATTCATTTTCCAAAATGCTAAAAAAAAATATCAAAACTGCTCAAAGAGAACTGGACTGTAAATGGGTGTTGGGGGATTGGTAGCTATCCTGTCAGCACTGGGTGCAAATCAGGAAATAGCCCTGAAGACATTGCTAGTCTGTTGTAGTGTTGGCATAAAGATTGGATATACTTAGCCATTTGTCTGTGTCTGCTCACTCCTAATCGACTGTTTTAAGAATATTTAAAAACAATTTAATGGTGCAAGTCAGTGAATTCAAATTAAGAAAGACTAATTAAGCACACCAACAGCTGCAAAAAAGTACAACTTTGGGAAAATGTGCCGCTGGGTATTTCACACCTACAGACTAAGAATAAAAACACATTACTGTATTTACAGAATTAAGTGGAATCTGGCTAGAACTCCCACACTATTATTATTACTATGTAAGAACACCTTTGTTATGCCCTACAGCAGACGACACTGGGTCTCACAATATTCAATTCTTCAACAGTGCTGTTCACTACAATTCTTTACCATATCTTTTGCTTACATTTGGGGTTATTCATTGTCTCATCTCATTATTGTTCCTTATTTTTACTCTCAGGTCATGCTCTGCTTCAAAACTTGTGGGCTGTCTCCCTAATCACCACCATCCATTACGTCTGGTTTCCCCACTTTTTTTCATATTCAGGGATCTACTTCCACACTATGTCTTACTACAATAATTGTTCTATGAATGTTTTTCTCATAATCAGTAGTTACTACTTTGTCTTTCTAAGAACTATGTTCACATGACAAAATCTCCCCCCATCTCCACCAATATCACCAGACTATGAAACTTTCAAAAAAAGTAACACATGGTCCACAAGTCTTACCTAACCAGCTCTTACTTGTGCATGGAAGAAAAGACATCAAAATACATGCATACATTCAGACATACATCAGTTTCTTGGTCTGCTGTTAATCCATTTCTAACCTCTGATGTCCTTTTGAAATTAGTATTGTAAATATCAGTGTTTATTCCCTGCAGTACTTTTGCCAAACATATGCTATATAGTATTAACATAAAAATTAAATGATTACCTGCAAATTCACCATATACTGTGTTTCTGATATCAGATTTCAGTCTCTAAAACAAATAAAATTGACAAACTGTCAAGAAAATGCATTTATTGTATATTCTGTTGACATTTTATTCAAGACAACTCAAAAGATCATGAGTAAAATTGCTTAAAAACTTTTTTTTTTTTTTTTTTTTTTACAGATGAGATTTTAAAAAAGAGAATTTCCAATGGTTATAGAGTCTAAGACAGTGGATATTAAGCCACAAATCTTTCCTTATTCTGTACATTACACTGCCATATTATGATGGATATTATTCACAATACATGTTGCCATTACCTTGTCAAAAAGAATAAAGGAAAGACTACAATTAAGCCTAGCCTAAGAAAAAGCAAAATGAGAAGCCATTTCATTCAACATATATAACAAATTTTACAACTATTCGATCTTGTTATACTGTAACCAAAAATTATTTTTTTGTCAAAGTAAACAATGTTTGTAAAGTAAAATAATGTTTAAGTAAGAGAAAGTGAAAATTACATAAAACATACATTTTATTTAAATTACCATATTTGTATATACTGACATCTAGGGGCAGTATGGCGCCACAGTGGTAGCACTACTGCCTTGCAATAAGGAGTCAAGGGTTTGCATCTCAGAACATCCCTGTGTGGAGGTTTCTGGGATAACTCAGCTAAACAAAAAAAAAAAAAACAGGCTAGATGGACTGAATGGTCTCCTCTTATTGTTTCCTCATTTGTCAAATTTCTTATGTTCTCCCCATGTCTGCGTGGTGTCTCTGGGTGCTGCAGTTTCCTTCCACTATCCAAAGACATGCAGATTAGGTGAACTGGAAATGCTGAATTAGCCCTAGGGTGTGTGTTTGGCCTGGAATGGACTGGCGTCCTGTCTAGGTTTTTTTCCTGCCTTGCATCCAATGTGAGGTGGGACAGACTCTAGTCCTGCTGCAAACTTGGCCTGGATTAAGTGGGTTAGAAAATGACATGATTTGAAATACTGTATAGACTATTGCTGTGGTGGGCTGGCGCCCTGCCCGGGGTTTGTTTCCTGCCTTGCCCTGTGTTGGCTGCGACTGGCTCCAGCAGACCCCCGTAACCCTGTAGTCAGGATATAGCGGGTTGGATAATGGATGGATGGATATAAACTATTGACTGTAAACCAGTCTTGTGTGTGTGTAGTGATATTAATTGCCACAATTTTCCCTTCAAATAACTGCATTTATCTTGAACATTGTTTTTATATCACATGAATCTGATCTCAAGTATAAAGAGCAGTTCCAAGATAATCTTCAGGCAAACAAACACATCAAGAATAAGCCTTTACATATTAAAATGGTAAAATAACTGAATTGCAAAATGCAAGTTTGAAGATGAATGTAGAGATAAATATTGTTTACACAGCACACCCATGATAGCGTTAGATGAGAAATTATTATTAATGGTCAAATTACAATTTAAAAAGGAAAACGTTCCCATAAACCACTGAAAACATACCTTATCAAGTGTGACATTCAGTTCCTGAAGCAAAAATTCACAATCAATATCACCATTAAGTTCTTGTTCTGTAAAATTAGGTTCAGCAAGATAATTTATGCAGCGCAATTGGTAATCTTCTAATCGTGCCAGATCTTGCGTCTAAGGAGGAAAACAAAACAAAAAACACATTAAAAAAGAGTGGATTATTATACTATAATTACTGCCAGTGTGTTCAACAAATAAATTCAAAGCACATCTTCCAATAATTTGACATGCAGTATTTCCTAAAGTGGAATACAACAAACAAAAAAAATATATAGGGCAAAAATGACTTGACTTTACCATCAAGGGCATTTTATAAAACTTGGAATTTTGAATGGATGCACAGATTTTCATTTAAGCCTAACCAAATTAATACTTAGGTCACTTTGGTTGATTGTCTCAGGTTAACGACTGCCTCAGTAGTAATTACCTGCAGTTGAATTCAGGAAAAACTGAGGTACTAATTGTTGCTCCTCCTGTTCCTCACTCTGAGATCAGTTTAAAGTTATCTTCTGTCTGTCCTGTTATTAAGTCGAGTCTACGTAACCGTGGGGTTATTTTTGACCAGTCCCTGACACTTGATAAATATGTAAGGTCAGTCAGCCACTCGTATTTCTTTCATTTAAGAAATCTCTCAAAACTAAGAAATGTTGTTTCAAAATCAGAATTGGAGATGCTTGTTCATACTGTTATTTCCTCACAGCTTGATTACTGTAATGCTCTCTTTACAGGTTTGAGCAAGACCTCTCTCTCATGCCATCAGTTAGTTCAAAATGCAGCTGCCAGGCTCCTAACTCGTGCTAGCCGGAATGATCATATAACTCCCATTCCGTACACACTGCACTGGCTCTCAGTGTTTTATAGAATTCATTTTAAAGTTGTGGTACTTACTTTCAGAGCTTTGCATGGACAGGACCCTGAGTAACTAAACAGCCTGCTCCAATGCCATACAGCTTGCCGGACTCTAAGATCAGGGCAACAGGGCCTTCTCGTTGTCCCACGCACTCAGCTAAAAACCCGTGGGGATCGTGCCTTTCAGTCTGTGGCACCAAGACTATGGAATAGCCTGCCTTGTGGTCTGCGTGGAGTCGAGTCTGTTCATTCTTTTAAAAAACAACTAAAAACATTTCTTTTTAAACAAGCTTTTAATCAGTGCGGAATAGTTCCAGTTTGTTTATTTATTGTTTTTATGTTTTGTTTTAACTGCTTGTATTTGTTCTATATTTGCTGTTCAGCGCTCTGTGAACTTTTGTCTGTGAAGGGCACTATATAAATAAACTACTACTACTACTGAAAAACGGAGGAGAAGTTAGTCTGTCTGATATCTCCTCTTTTATATACCACAACAAATTGGAAAAAGGGCAGAGATTTTAAGAGTGTTGTTGTGAAAAACTCTCAAACAGGGATGTCATCAGAGTCACTTGGGCATAACCATCCAGTGGAGAAAGAAAAGGAAGGACAAGAATAGGAGGTTAGTATGTTTGAAAAAGTCAGTACTGCTGCAATAAAATATTTCATCGAAGGTAGAGCATGGTGCAGCAGGCATCTTGCGTGAGGCAGAAACAATCTCTGGACGGGGTGCCAATTAGTCACTATCTCTGCGCCGTGTTCCATGTTTAATAACATTCTTTAATTCATACCATCCTGAAAATTATATCAAGTATACATCTCAGTGTTTAATTTATTCAGAGAGCTGTAATATCATGAATGTAATGGATTCTGTGTCCTGTCGGAGGCAGAGAAAGCTCGTTTAAGAAGTACGTAGTGATTCACACACACAGAGCACATAGAAGATTACATACAATACAAATCATTTAATGTGTTACTTTAGTTATGATGGTATTTTTGAAACTAGTAAATTAAATGATTTTAAGATGACGTTTATGATGTTCTACTTTAATGACAAAATAAAATATGTGATTAAAGTGGAAATTTCTAGATTAAAGTTGACCTTTTGAGATTTTTTCCATTACTGTGTACCTATTATTTTTGTCTTTTCTCTGTAGCTTAATAAGATTAAGAATCTTATTAAGAATCTGCAAGACTAGCTTAAACATTTTAAGAATTTACCAGGAATTCTTAATAAAGGATGACAGGCCTTTACGTTTGTCTGAATATATATATATATATATATATATATATATATATATATATATGAGTAATCAGTACAGACTGGGCTTTATTGCCATATGTGATATATCGTGTAGGAGAGGGGGACTGAATGTTAGTTTTGTCTATTTTGTTTGTAATACTGCATTGATGCTTTTTTTTCTGAAGTGCACCACATATTTTGCTTATGATTTTTCTCTTTTTCTCAGCTCACTTTTTGAACATTTTTTACTCCACTGGTTTCACTAATACATATTTTTTCCCATATTTAGATCACTCATTTGTTTTATTTACTCATTTGATGTATCCTTCATATCACATGGATTTGTATATGTGGGTACACATTTTTTTAATAAGTAAACCTAACAATTTCACAATGCTATTTTTATTGCTTATTTCTTTGAAAGTTTGTATATCTATTGATCTATTTATATAAATAACACATCTCAATTTCTTGAATTAATTTTACTGGTCCACGTAAGCCCCTAAGCCTCGTCCTTTAAATTCTTTGGACAGACGCAGTGAATTTCTTTTATTTTTCGGTTATGGTTTTACCTCTCTGGTCTAAGTTTCTTACTTTGTGCATGCATGTTGCTGTCGCTCCTCCCTGTTAACAACACTTTTTTGTGAAAATTCACATTAATCTTGCACTTTTTCCATTTTCTTTTATTGTATGAACAGATGCACTCAACTCAAATAGCATTGATCTTAGATTTATTTTTATGTACTTTGCCTTCACTGGGTTCGCAGCCTCGGGAACACTGAATCTTTCTGTGGTTCACTGGATGAGACTTTCTTTTGGTGGCCCGCTCCTGCTTGATGCTTCATCAACAAACATTTTTTCACTGCACCTTAGAGATCTAGGAGTTGGGGATATTCTGTCTCCTTGATTATAATAGATATGCTGGATTGCTATTGATTCCTTCTGTACATGCTTCGATTGGAAATGACTGAGAAGTGATCTGATGTCTGCAGCCACCTGGCTTGCAGCTTTGGGGCGATCATGCCTATAATACCCAGCGCTATACGCATGTGGTTGTATTCTGGTCACTATCTTTCATGTGCATCTCCTACTATGCTTCTTCTGGATTTTTTGCTGCTTTGCTACCATTGTTCATATGCGCCACCCCACCCAACCCATTTCACCTTCTCTGCTGTGCTGTTCTACATCACTGTTACTCTCAGATGGCTTATCTGTCTGCAGCACTTATAGCAGTAATTTGGGACTCCCTGATCATAAAGCAGTACTTTTCATTGTCTCATTAACTCTCTCTCTTCTTACCTGCAAATGTCAAATTTCTTTAAGAAACATTAAAAATATCTGTCCCTGTATCCTTGCTGAATCCATTTCTTATCTTTTTCTGTCTTCCCCAATTCCATCAACGCTAGATAGTCTTACTGACTACTATAACTCATCCTTTCACTCAGCATTAGATAAAACAACTCTGTTAAAACATAAGGAGGCTTCCTTTAAGCATTCAGCTCCATGGTGTAATTCAGAATTATGGTCCATGAAAGCAGCTAGTCAACACCTTGAGAAAATGTCACATAAAACTGGCTTCACTGTGCATATCCAGGCTTTCTCTGGCCATCAAAGGGTTTACATGAATGCACTAAATGCAGTCAAGAACACACATTATGGCAAGAATAATGGAAAGTGGCCATGATAACCCAAGGGTTTTGTACTCCGTAGTTAATAAACTACTTCAGCCTGCCTCTACCCCAATTACCTCCTCTACCGAAGTATATGAAAAATTCCTCCACAAAATTAAAGATCTAAATAATTTAACTAACATAAATCCATTATCCATTTATATCTTTCCCCTTCTTTCCACTCCATCCAGCTTCTTTACTAATGTTTTACCAGTCACAACTGCATTTGTTAATGACCTGCTTTGTAAGATGAGGCCAACTACCTGTGTACTGGACCCCATCCCCACCACACTTCTTAAATCCTGCCTTAATCCCATAATCCTAACTGTTACGACAATAATCAATACATCCCTCAACACCGGCTTTGAGTCAGCCACTTCTAAAACTGCTTCTGTAAACCCAATGTTAAAAAAGTCTGGTCTTGATGCTGACAGTCTTAACAATTTTTGACCCCTCTCTCATTTACCTTTTCTGTCAAACATTCTTAAGTGTGTTTTAGACTTCCAACTCACCAATTACTTCCTATCAGTCTTGTTTCAGAGCACAGCAACAGTGTGAAAGTGCCTTGCTTAGTGAAAGTGTCCTGCTTTGGGTAACTAATGATTTGCTTATTGCAGCAGACTTTGGACAAGCCAGCATATTAATTCTGTTAGACCTCAGTGCAGTATTTGACACCATCAGACACAAAATTCTACTGTCCAGAATGGAGAACATTCTGGGTATCTCTGGCACTGCCATCCACTGGTTTAAGTCCTATCTAACTGATAGGTAAGAGTTTGTTAGTTTTGGCAACAGCAGGACCAGTTCAGTACCAGTCAAACAAGGAGTTCCTCAGGGCTCTGCCCTCGGCCCTCTGTTCTTCTCTATCTATATGCTTCAACTTGGCCATATTATTTGTAGGTTTGGACTGGATTATCACTTTAATGCAGATGACAGCCAACTCTATTTCAATGTTAAAAGTGAAACTTCATCATAGCATTCTCAGCTCACAACTTGCCTCAGTGAAATTAAAAGCTGGATGGAGCAGAACTCTTTAAAATTAAACTGCAACAAAACTAAACTCCTGCAAATTGGCACTAAGGCGCTACTTAAAAAAATGAACTCCTTTCTAGTCACTCTTGATGGTGATCTCATCACACCTTCTTCTAATGCAAAGAATCTTTGTGGCATTTTTTTTTATTCCTCCCTTTCTTAATCCACCCACATAAACCAAATTAAGAAAAATTTTCTTACTTCCTTATTATTAGTTGCTTTACTGTCAAATGTGAAAATTCTTTTTAGCAAATGACACCAATAAAGATATACAACTGAACAAAAGAATCAGCTGGCCTTTGAATTAAAATTTTCGCTATTAGTGTTTTCCATTTAAATAACTTTCCATTTAAATAACTCAGTTTTTCATGTCTAAAATTCCTTTCAGTTATTGGAAAAGAATGGAATGTACTGTTTTTAAAGATTATCACACATTTCCAAGGGAAGCACAGTGGTTGATGCTGCTGCCTCACATCTCAAAGGTCTTGGGTTCAGATCTCAGCTTAGGAATACTCTGTCTGGAGTCTGCTGGACATACCCGTACAAGTGTGGTATTTCAGCGGGTATTCTGCTTTCTAAATTACATCCAGAAATTGAAACACTGTACACTGTAGGTAAGGGTGTGCCATGTCATGGACAGTTGTCCAATCCAGATTCCTGCATATGGCCAAGGTAACACTAGCTTCCAAAATATATTCAGATAACACTTTCAAATTGAATTGGAGTTTGATTTTCAAGTCTGAAATATTGATGGGTTGATGGGGGTGTGATGCATAAAAATACCCAGGTCGTTATGCAAATTATACTAAAAATCCTATAGTAACTTATTTTAATTTCACATTTTACTACTAAAATGAGCAAAGCATATTACTTTTGTGCTTGCATAGTTAAGTTTAGGAATAAATAGGACGCGTGTGGTTTATTATTGTGTTATTTAAAATTTTGTATTCTTTATTTTGTCAAAAGTGTATACAATTCATTATGACAAATGCAGTCACTCCGACCTAGCCTTAAAAAAAATGTTGCCACTTTGCCACTAGGCCAAACCCAAACTTTCCTGCATAATGGGCACAAAGAAAAGCCTGTCATTGTTTCATGACAGAAAATATAAGGGAACAAAAATATGGGTGGTTTCTTTAAAAACGTTTTTTTTTCTTTCATGTGAATTACTTTCCTGTTGAAATATGCTTCCATACATTTGCCACCACTAAATGCTCGATAAAATAGGGTTAGGGTTAGGGTGAGAAAAGCACTATATAAATGTAAAGAATAATTTAGCATTATTATTATTATTATCCAGCAATAGCCAACATACTGAATATTGCAACAAGCACCCAGCATTGCTATGCCCACTCATCTCACAGCTAAAGTAAGATTGGCTAGCAGTCAGAGTGGTTAGAGATTGATGTGCCATCTCACAATGGCATGCTTACCCCCCTCCCAGCCTATACTAATGTGGGTTATTTTTCCAGCTTTAAAGAGATTCAGAATTCCAGCTAAGCACATAAGCAAGTCCAGGGTTGGTGTTAGCTTGCAGAGTTCTGTGAAGTCTTCAGCATCACAAGATTAAAATCAATTTCAGTCATAAATACAATTCAGAAAGCATCAAGCTATAAGCACATATTTAACAGTAAATAGAGAACAGAACAAAACTTTTAAAGTAATGTTTTATTATTATTATTTTTTTTTTTAAGTGTTGCGGTTTGTAAATTATTACATATTATATCTTGGAATAACTGTTATGGACTTTGTCCAGGGATTGTTCCTTCATTGTGCCCTATGCTTGCTGGAATACATTCAGCTTTCCCTCAACCTGATCTGGATAAGTGGCTTAAGAAAACAGATGGATGGATTTTAAAATAAACACTATCTTAAGTTATTCCAATTTAGAATTAAACTGTTCCTGTCAGAGAATGGAACACTGCATTTATACGTGGTAAGTTCATTAAATACAAGTCCAACTGGGAAACGTTGGGAAGGTATGGTAAATACAAATAAACACTGTAATTTCAAAATTCACTTTTGACTTTGGGCGGCACGGTGGCGCAGTGGTAGTGCTGCTGCCTCGCAGTTAAAAGACCCGGGTTTGCTTTTCGGGTCCTCCCTGCGTGGAGTTTGCATGTTCTCCCCATGTCTGCATGGGTTTCCTCCGGGCGCTCTGGTTTCCTCCCACAGTCCAAAGACATGCAGTTTGGACTGGCGTTTCAAAATTGGCCCTAGTGTGTGCTTAGTGTGTGGGTGTGTTTGTGTGTGTCCTGTGGTGGGTTGGCACCCTGCCCGGGATTGGTTCCTGCCTTGTGCCCTGTGTTGGCTGGGATTGGCTCCAGCAGACCCCCGTGACCCTGTGTTCGGATTCAGCGGATTGGAAAATGGATGGATGGACTTTTGACTTTGAATCTAAAGCAAACAATAGTGATGTGCAGCCTGATCAACTTCATTGTTTGTAAATATACCTCTATTCTTGCCATTGAGAGCCTACAACTCATTCCAAAAAAGAAAATTTAATGGGGCAATTTAGGGCCAATAATGACTTAAAAAAAGAAAATAATGATGTAAGTAGAAACAGATGTTCAACAGGTGACTGTAATCATGCCTTGGTATGAAGGCTGCATTAGGAAAGACCTAGTCCTTCAGAAGCAAAGATGAGACAAGGGTTGCCAGTTTTCACACAAATCAATGAGGAAATGATTCAAAAGTTTAAAAACCAATGATTCTCAAAGACTAATCACAAGATATATGGGCATTTAACCCTCTAAACTGCATAATATAATTAAAGGATTCAAGGAATCTGGACAAATTTCAGTTTGTAAAAGGCAAAGGCGAAAGCCTAAGCCGACTGCCGTGATCTCCAATCCCTCAAACAGCACTCAAGAACCATTACTGATCAATAAGTGATTCAACCACATGGATTCATGAGTACTTTAGCAAACCTTTATCAAGTAACGCAATACGCAGTTTCGTACACAAATGCTGGATACAACTGTGCTGCGCAAAAACAAAGCTGTATGTTAACAGAAGCGCCACCAACTTCTCTTGGTTTGAAGAAGTCTTTGATAGTCAATTGGAAAGTAGAAACATGTATTGTGGTCAGATGAATCACATTTCAGGTCTTTTTCTGGAAGAACTGCACATTGTGTCCTCCAGACCATGGAACAAAAGAACCCTCCTGACTATTACCAACTACAAGCCCAAAAGCCAGCTTCTGTGATAGTATGGGGTTCTGTCAGTGCTGTTTTCAGTACCTAAACCTTTCTTACCTGTTGTAAGCAGGAAAGGCAACGTTACAGAGTGGTAATTTTTTACTGTCCAAACTTCTTTTGGAATATGTGTTTATTTTTGAAAAGACAATAATGTTCATTAACTGCAACATCCAATAATAGGCTGCAACACTGTTTTCAGGTCAAAGATCATTTACTAATCATTGCTTTCTCATTTTATTTGCAATTTCCTTACCGTGTTAACTTTTTCCGAGTTGGTGTGATGCATGCACTTTGTTTTTCATTACGATGAATGTTTAGCAAGTCAAATATTTTAACCTGATTTGAATAACAAAAGGTGCCCACCACTTTTAAATATCCTCCATGTAGTGCAAAACAGTCCATTCTTTTGTAGGTGGTGTACATGTACAATCTGCACACAAAAGTTATAAAGGGTTTTCAGAATGGGTTCTCAGAAATCTGGGGGTGTGGAAATTGGCTTGTTGCTGGAGGGGATTTTGACTTAAGTAACTGGCAGCCTGCGTCTGGATCGAAGAAGCGCTCGTGTTGCCTGACTGTCCAGTTTTAGTCTCAGGTATCAAAAAGAGCATTTAACGGGTGGTTATCACACCAATGTCCGACAAGCAGCCTGTACAGTCTGCGCACTTCTGTACCTGGCTGGGCACCAACGGCCGTTTACTAGAAGTTCCCATACGCCTCCGCGCTAGAAATCAGGAAGTGAGTGCAAATATGTTCTATTCTGTTTCTGTTAGCACTTTCTGAGCCCTAAGTGACTTTTAAACGTGTTCACTTGCAATGCACAGATAACAACATATGTTTTATGTCGTTTTTTTCTTAATAGCCCGAAAAGGTTGATACTCCCCCTCTTCTTTTCATTGGATGCTCCGCTGAACAACTTTGAACAATGTTTCCGATTGCGCCTTGTTAAAAAGTGTCTGAAAGTGTTCAGGTGACAACTGACGCGCGATCAGTAGTTACACAACCCCTTACCTCTTTGATTTCCTTGGAGAAACTATAGAAGAGGCACGCGGTCCCAAAGACCTCGACACCGAGCAACAAGCTGAGGCACAGCACCAACGCGCTCCACCTGCCATTGGTCACTTTCACCTCGGGCTTCTCGTCCAGTTTGTAGTAACAGTTTTCTATCGAAGTGTCAGCAACCATGTCTACTTCCGGTTGCAAGCATCATCGGCGAGAAATGAAAACCCAAAATACAACAGACCAGGAACAACGCAGCGCAACAGGAGCGCCTTCCGATAATGACAACACTCCCAGTCCCGGCTCGGAAAGTCCCTCCTGGCCCCAATTGTGGGACACGTGACTCCGCTCTTGAAGTTGAGCCAGGAGGAATACCAGCGAGCGCAGAGGGCTGCTCCCTGACTGCGGCGCCCAGCATTCCCAGGCGAAGAGGAAACGTGTTGTAGCAAAGCAGCCTTTTTTGGGATGGACGCCAGATATGATTCGTATTGTTTGCCTACAGAATGATCTTTGAGACCAGTGGTCTCCAAATTTATTATAGAGGGCTGTAGGTGTTTTGTTCCAACCCGATTGCTTTATTAGAAACCGACCCTTGCCAAGAGAAGAGCTTACTTAATTGTGTTTTGTTAACTGTTTTCATTCTTCTGCCACGTGGGGTCATTCTTGTATGGCAGAATTTAAGTGGATTAGTAATTGTGTCATTCTTTTTTTTTCTTTTTAGCATCAATTCAAATATTTTATTAATGCAGATCATTCACAATGAACACACACACAGGTGTAAATGGAAACAAGTTAGATGGAGAACTGCTGCTGCCTTTGTTATTTGTATCATACTGTTAATAAGGAGCAATTAAAACATTGCATTAAGCTGTTTCAGAATAAAAGAAACAAAGGCAGAAAATCTTAATAATTGGGACAAACTAAAAGTATTAAAATGTTACCTGAGCAGTAATTGACTTCTCATTTAGAAACTGGGTTGGAATACATGCAAATCCAAGGCCAGACCAGTGTTGAGGGTAACGAGTTAAAAGTAACTAGCATTACATCGTCTGATTTCTTTTTAAAGTAACATAAGGTAATACTTATTTTACTGAAGTAAAACAACCTGTGTTACTGTGGAAGCTTATTCCTGCCTCTCCAAAATGAAGAAGTATGACCATCCTTTACAAACACAATGCTTGCTGCTGTCGGTGTAACATGGTGCACGCAAGAGGTATGGCCGTCTGGTGACAGCTAGTAAAGAAAAGGTTAAGCACATGTGTATTGTGGATTCAGCAGTAAAGGGTGTGCTGCATGCAATCCAGTAAAAGAAACATATAAAGTAGTATCAGTAAATAAATGTCAGTTTAGTTTTATTCCAGCTATTTGATTTATATATTTTGAAACCATGTAATCAGGCAGCACAGTGGCCAGTGTTCATACCACAAATATTCAGGGGCTGATTTTGGGGATGGAAAAATGGAATGGATGTTTTTTCACAGCACATGAAGGACTAAATATATTTATAAAATGCCAGAAATTATCAAATTTGCTTCTGGTCAGTTTCATGAAGGTATATACATGGCCTTAGGACTTAACGACATGCTGGCCGGTGAAATACAGTATGTACTTTTTCATACACAGGAAGAAAAAGTAAAGCAAAAGTAACACACTGTTTGTAACACATTACAGTTTATGATAAGTAACTACTGTATATAACATAGTTACTTTTTTTGTAAATAATGAGTAATGTATCTAAGTTACTTTTAAAAGTAACATTCCACGACACTGTCCAAGATGGATTATTAGGTTGTTTTGTTTTTTCTTCTATACATCTGTTTTTTCCCCTATCTACACACTTTTTTGGCATTTTATGGTTCTTTACTGGGTTGTGTGGTTCCTAGTAGAATTATTGCTTGACAAAGCACCATTTCATCCATTACATATGAAGTTGGCTGTTTTTACTTGGAAAATGGTTACAATATGCAGAAAAATAACACAAAATACTGAAATCTTTAATGTATGGTAGGCTACCTAGCAGGACACTAACAGGTGTAAAAAGGCGCTATATAGCCTTCGACCCGGCACAGACTGACGCAGAGGCACGTGTTAAAATAAGCACACTTTTATTTCTCTCTTCAGCCATGGGGCATGCCTTCCCCGTGTCCCACAGTCCCAAAAGCACTTTAGTACCACCAAAACACTCTTTCACCTGTTCCACCACTCCTCCTCAAGCTTAGTTGCCAACCCCCCGACTCTGGCTCCTTGAGTGGTGGTGGGTGGCCCTTTTTATAACCCACCCGGAAGTGTTCCAGGTGCTTGACCACCTGGTCCTGATTGCACCTCCGGGTGGGACTGAAGAATCGTCCAGACAGGCTGCTGAGTCCATGCAGCTCCCCCTAGCAGCCATACGAGCCCCTAACCAGGCTGTGGAGGACTCCATCTCCCATGGAGCCCTGCGGGTGGTTGGGGAATTGCCATCGGCCAGGGAGGCTGCCACCAAACATCCCAGGGGAGGTACTGGACTGCCCATGGTGGCTCCCCCAGAACATAAGCAGCAGGGGTGTCCCTGCCGGGCATGGGACCTGGCTGTCCTTCACACAGATTAAGAAAATTTAGTTAAGCCAGTGTTATTGTATGCAGCCAGAATCCTTTGAAAATCAGGATTTAGTTGTATTTCAGATATCTGTTACCATTGATTCATGGTTATTTACTGTATGATACCTGTTACGGATCTAAAAAATAAAAGAATCTTCATGTGGATGGTTCTTTAGAGAACTGAAAATGGCCCCTCTATGGCATCGCTGTAAAGAACCACTCTGGTACTTTATTTTTTTAAAGTGTGGGATCACTGCAGTGGATGTGTATCTCTTTGTGTCTTTGCCTCACATTTCCAGCCATCTTCATATTGCACACAACTTTCTGTATATCCTTCACCTCCCAGTTCTCTGATCAACTTTTTGGTCTCGCTCTTTCCTTCGTTCTTCTGGCAACCCTGTCTCAAATACTCTTTTTAGGATACCGTTTTCCTCTTGTTTCCAAACATGTCCAGTCCCAGTCCCTCCATGATCCTCCACCATATCCTCAATAACCTTTAAGCTTTTCCTAATATTCAGTGGATTCAGAAAGTATTCCTGCCTCTTCACTTTTTCACAATTTGCTGTGTTCCAGTGTTGTTCTAAACTATCCATCCATCCATCCATTATCCAACCCACTGAATCCGAACAGGGTCACGGGGGTCTGCTGGAGCCAATCCCAGCCAACACAGGGCACAAGGCAGGAACCAATCCTGGGCAGGGTGCCAACCCACCGCAGTGTTCTAAACTATTTTAAATTAAATTTTTCCTCATTTCAAACAACATTCAATACCCTAAAATAAAAAGTGAAGACTAGGTTTTAGAAGTTTTTTGGCAAATTGTTCCTGGTGAGACCCTGTAGAATGGAGCTGACCCACACCATCACATCTTGCTGGATGTGTTTTGCTTTCACACAAGATGTGCATGAAATGAGCCATGTTTAGGCTGTTTTATTGATAGAAATGAGGGCCTAAGTTAATCCTGGCAACTTTATTGAAAAGGCATGAGCTATTTCTGGATGAAGTGCCAATTCATCGCACGACATGTTCACTCATATCTGCACTCATTCATTCAGGGCCAGTTCGGAATTGCCAGTTAGCTTAACAACATAACATTCTCAGACTTATTTAATCCAGTTTAGTTTTGTGCAAAGGACCAATCGATCTAGCTCCAGACATGGTGCCTGTCTATCGCATGGCAGATGTGATGAAACACACAATTACTCAGATCCAAATTAAGATCCTAGATTAACCAGACACTAATGTCAGGAGAAAAGTTCATCCAAGCACTGACCAGACAGCACTTTAAATCTAGTATGCCAAATGCATGAGTCTACAGTTTTAACCTCTGTGCCATTATACAGTATATACTGTGTGTAAAGTATATGCATGTTTCTATGTAGAGCGTTTTGTATAAAAAGTATGTGCACGTGTGTGTGTGGGTGTACACGTTCCAAGGTTTTAAGGGGCAAAGGCACCACAAAGGTGGAAAACCGTGAAAGGTCATTCCAGAGAAGACCACACTGGCAATAACAAGCCATCTCTGTATTTCAATGTGGAATGGAAGGAGCAGCACTTAAGGGCTAGACCCTATCATAAATCTGACCCAGAGGACATCAGGACAGTCAAGAAAGTGAGTCATACCTTGTGACGAAAGCCTGCAGTGCTCCCTCAGAAGGGAGCCCTTTGAGGCTTTCTGGCTGATGTGTGGCACCACAGGCCCCCTAGCTGGAGTATAAGGGTCTATGTTGCCCTTTTAAGGGGGTGAAATGAAGAAGGACAATGTTCTTTCACCCAATTACTCACATGGACCCTGCCTAGGAGGAGTGGGATCATGTTTCCTTTGGAGTTGGAGTGCTGCCTGACTCTTTAAGAGTACTGGAAGGCTCAGGAGTGCAGTGACACCAGGAGCCATTAAAGGCAAATCAGACATGCTGTCTCTGTAGCCAAAGAAAGTTCAATCTGGAAATAATTCTGGGGTTCAGCATGAAGCGGCAACAAGAAGTGGACTTAAATCTGCCTCAGAAAAGTAGATGTCGAAGGGCAGGTAGAGATTTGGAGCTAAGGTTAACTGGTAAGTATAAGAGACCAAAAGAGTCACAAAGAGGGATAGGAGGGTGTGGTGCCTGTGACTTTGGGTAGGCCACAGCAACTGTTAGACATACACAGGGACAGTTTAGGAAAGCCCAGAAGAGTAGAATAGTTTTATTTTTATCAGCTTTTTATTTGTACTTTGTTCTCCTCCCATTTATACCACACTGGTGTGCTTCATTTGAATTAGTAAGTGCATCGTTTTGATATATTTGGACGCAGTGTCATTATACTCAAAGTAAAAGATCCAAAAGGTGCTCTCCTTTTACCACTCTTATTTCTTGAAAATAAAAAAAAACACTGTGGAAAGTTATCCTTAAGGATTTCTTAACTTCCTGGAACATAAGTATCAACAAATCATTTGAAGTTTCCTGCCAAGTTTAGATTTAGATTTCTGAGTACAAGGAATAAGAAGAACTGAAAATGCAGCTTTCTGTTCTTTGAGCAGCCTCGTTCTTGCGGAAGTAGTCACACTTGAAGATGCATTACTGCCATCTAGTGGACTATTTGATGTAATGCTTATACACACCTACTGTGCATCTCTATTGTATTTGGTATTTGGTAATTACAATACAGCACTAAGTTTTGTTAATTTGTGTTGTATTTCATTAGTCATACATTTATACTTTCACCTTATTTGTATTTTGAATAGTTCTTTTTCCAGTTTTGGTTACAACCAAGACCCTCTGTGCACAGCATACCTTAATAAAGTAATTTATAGTCTATCATCACCATTTCTTGTACACCTTCAAGTCAGATTCTGGGTGCATTTAGTGCTACTAGAGAGGCTACTGAAATGAGATATGTCTGCCTATATTTTTGAAATACATAAAATGATCTAAAATATTTGTAAGTGATTTTACTTTGAAGGTCATATTATCTCTCTGCAGAAATAAGGACAGAGAAGAGTCACCTTCTGGATACATTGATTCGGGTAAATGAAATACCCAAAGGGTATGGCACTTAATGCAGTGTGGCAGCCTTATACCTACAGGACTTAAATAAATTACTGATAGTGAAGAATTTGTACATTCTCCCTATATCCATGTGGCTCCTCTCTGAGCAGTCTTGCTTCCTCAACTGTCCCGAAAATTTGCTAGTCAGATTAAATGACAACTCTAAATGTTCCCATAATAAGTTTGTATGCTTGTGAGTGAAACTTGGCATCCAATTCAGAGTTGGTTCTTGCCTTTCAAAGAATGTTATTTGGGTTGGACCCAGTTCCACATCATTCTGACACTGGAAAAATCCAATATATAAATGGACAGATATTTATTTTGAAGTATGTGCCTTGAGCATGGGAAAGGTGATATATAAATAAGAATTATTATTATTATTATTATTGTTGTTGTTGTTGTTGTTGCTGTTATTGTTATTATTATTATTATTATTACTGATAGTTTGGTCTCAACACAGAAGGATGGGAAAGGTAGCAGTCATTTGCTGACTGCACATCTTGATTCCAGTCGCTTAAATCATCAGAAGTCAAGCAGTACTTATCGGGGTAACAGCTTCTAGGGTTAGACAGCACACAATTAGAATAGTCAGAATTAGAATCAGAATTCACTTTATTAGCCAGGTACACTAATGTGTACTAGGAATTTGTCTTGATAGTGTTGGTGCAAGAAACAAGGACAACACAGAATACAAACAATCAATATAAGAAGATAACATATAAAATGATAAAATATGATGCAGCATACAAGAACAATACAAAAATTAAAGAGGTAGTAGCAGGAAGATTAAGGGAAGAAAGTAATGCGTTTCTGGTCTAAATAAATCAACATGCCCTCCCACTTAACGATACTCAATTAGCCATATGCTGCATAAAGCCTACTGGTGTTATTGACCATGTCACACACATGCACTTAGGAAACAACTTGAGGGCTCATCTAATGGTAATTCCATCCCAAATTGAGGATTAGAGCTGTGGCCTAATGCTTCTCCTCTTTTTCCTCCACCATGTCGGATGACTGCCAGTCCCAGTGACATCACTCCCAGGTCACTATTTCCTGGCTCCATCCCTTCCGGTCTGGATTCCTCTTAATGGGCAGCACCTCCATCTTTGAGTGAGTCAATAACCTAACTCCTGTCTGAAAAGACCTCTTACATTTTTTTGCCTTTTTCCATCAGTTGTATATGGTTTGCCTTTCAGGTGCCCCAACTCTTCATCTTTGTCTTTTGTATTTCTTACAATTGTTGTATTTTGGCATGTTATGTCTTCTATTGTATCTGTCCAACTTAAGAGTATACAAATATTAAAAATATGTCATAGGTAACCCAGCAGATAAGTGCAATTACCCAGGTTCCATGCCCAATAATCTGAGTTTACTGAATGATTCTACACAGATGTTAAGGGATGTCAGGCAGTGGAATGTTTGAGTCCCTTAACCTTGTAAGGAGATTCTTGTTATGAGTCATTCATGTCACATTTTACTTATTAATTGGCAAAGTATTATGGCTCGAAGATTAACTTGTAATACAACCAGATAACTAGTAGTGGAGAAGAGCTTAGATTAGATTAGAATTTAAGTATAATCATGGACTCTGACCTAAACTTTATATCTCTCATTGAACAGATTACTATGGCTGCATTTTTCAATTTAAGGAACATTGCAAAATCTGAACTTCTTATACGTATGACTGCAAGATTCCGAGAAATTAATTTACACTTTTGTTTTAAATCAGCTAGATCACTGTAACACATTTCTAACAGGACTACCTAAGAAAGATATACAGTAAATTGGATGCAATTAGTGCAGAATGTAGCAGCAAGAATCTTAACCAGAAAAAGAAAATCTGAGCACATCTAAACAGTTTTAGCATTGTCACATTGGTTACCCATGTCTTATAGAATTTACTTTTAAATACTACTAATAGTATATAAAGCTTTAAATAATCTTGCCCCTTATTATATTTTGGAGTGCCTAATTTCAAGTTAAGCTTGTTGTTGTTGCAATCAAGAGAGTAAACTAGACAGAAAAAGTCAAATTATAGGAAAACAACAAAAGACAGTTAAGCATTTAAAGCTATGAAAAAATATAAATATTTCTAAAGGTCTTATACTCTTACAGTATGACTTATAAAAATCACACTGTTGTGCTTTTCTGAAAACAGAGCAAGAGAAGAGAGAAAAATGCACAGCTAATAAGATGAGATCACTTAGAGATAAAATGACTCACTAATTGTGGAACTGGTAGGAACAAAAATCTGCAGCCATGGGACTGAGGGTTGAGAACCACTGGTTTACTGCATATGATTTGTAAGAGAAAAGAAACAGAGTGTTATGATTCAAGTGCATTACTAGTGCAAAGATGGTGTGAGGCCTATTAAAGTCTCCACAAGCCAGGTCAGGCCTTCCCTGTCTGCCTAATATTGGCCTCACCCCAGACTGTCTGACCTCCTGACTCCACAGGGAGAATTCAGTTTACTAGGCCCAAACTAAGGAACTGACTCCCAGAGTTTCAAATAATCTCTTATAATGTCCAAAAATCGTAAAATACATAAATACCCCTCTAGGGAAATAGAGTGTAAAACCTTTTGCTGGAATGGACAAGTCTCAGAGCAAAATCTTTAGAAATGGGAATATTTGTTTAGAAAAATTTAAAAAAAATGGCAAAAAAACAAAAGGTAACTGCCCAAAACAAACAAGAAAATCCAATACTCACATATAAATGCATTCAATAAATGTAAATGTGCCACAGAAGGATCCTTTTTTTTGACAAATTATTGCCATCTTCTGTACCAGAGATGATAATATCCTTATATGCTTTGTGATTGACATAATGGATGGACTGGCATCCTGACATCCTGGCTGGGATGTAGGATCAGTTACCTGGTCAAGAGGTCCTTATAATGGATGGAGAACAGTGGTGGTTTTGGAGTCCCAGCAAGGGCAGTTGGTTTTCCTTTTCCCTGGCAGGATGATATTATGGAAGGACAGGTGGTGACTGCCTCCTGGGTCTATGTGTTCCCCCAATACACTGGGTGGCAACATCCCTCTGGCGTAGCTCCCATGTAGACTCCCACTGCATAGGAGTTGTAATTCTGTAGGGCAGCCCTTGTGGGGTCCTTGCATGGTCTCCCTTGTCACATGAAGGTCCTTCCTGACTGAGAAGCACTTCCTCACTACAGTATCAATGTACTAGAAGTATTCCCAAAGGATCCCTAGACCTTATCCAGGTGAGATGGAATCAGGAGGACGTGGAGAAAGCTTTTCTGGGAAGAGTGGTGGAAAGAAGAGAAAGAGAGAAGGAAGAAAAGGAGGAAGGAAGGACAGAAAAAAGGTAAATCAATTGTGCACAGTGATTGTATTGATTTTGAAGAGAAGCCTGTGTAAGGCATGTTTCTTTTAAAATGAACCATCATTTAAACTTGGGTTCTGTGTGGTTGTATTTGGGGTTTGGGGTTGTGCTATGCCCATATTGGCCGCACCTTTTATATACTCCTGTTTGTTTTATACATTTTACTACTTAATAATACATTTCTCCTCTTTTACTACAAGAACAACAACAACATTTATTTATATAGCACATTTTCATACAAATAATGTAACTCAAAGTGCTTTACATGATGAAGAAAAGAGAAATAAAAGACAAAGTAAGAATTGGAATAAGACAACACTAATTAACATAGAATAAGAGTAAGGTCCGATGGCCAGGGAGGACAGAAAAAGAAAAAAAAAAAAAACTCCAGACGACTGAAGAGAAAACATAAAATCTGTAGGGATTCCAGTCCACGGAACCGCCCAGTCCCCTCTGGGCATTCTACCTAACATAAATAAAACAGTCCTCTTTGTATTTAGGGTTCTCTTAGAAGGACTTGATGATGATGGTCATGCAGACTTCTGGCTTTTAATCCATCAATATAGGGACATCACAGTGCTTTGATTAGGTGGTGATGGCCCAGATCGCCACCACAGAAAACCAGGAAAAGAAACAGAAGAGATAGTAGGGGTCAGTACGGATTTTAGAGCCACCATGAATAGTTATTATAATAGTTATTGGCAGGCTATTCCAGATTTGAGGTGCATAACAGCAGAAGGCTGCCTCACCACTTCTTTTAAGTTTTGCTCTTGGAATTCTAAGCAGACACTCATTTGAGGATCTAAGGTTATGATTTGGAATATAGAGTGTCAGACAATATATAAGATGGAGGGAGATTATTTAAAGCAGTATTTTAAAGTCAATTCTGAATGACACTGGTAACCAGTGTAGTGACATCAAAACTGGAGAAATGTGCTCAGATTTTCTTTTCCTAGTTAGGATTCTAGCAGCTGCAAACGATTTATGTATTTTTGGGTAGTCCTGAGAGGAGTGAGTTACAGTAATCTAGACGACTGAAAACAAAAGCGTGAACTAATTTCTCAGCATCTTTCAATGATATAAGAGGTCTAACTTTTGCTGTGTTTCTTAAGTGAAAAAATGCTGTCCTAGTGGTCTGATGAACATGCGATTTAAAATTCAGGTTACAGTCAACAGTTACCCCTAAATTCTTTACCTCCGTCTTGACTTTTAATTCTAATGCATCAAATTTATTTCTAATAATCTCATTGTCTCCATTATTGCCAATCATTAAAATTTCTGTTTTCTCTTTATTTAGCTAGAGAAAATTACTATTCATCCAATTAGAAACACAAGTAAGACATTGTGTTAGTGAAACAACAGAGTCAGGGTCATCAGGTGCTATTGACAAATACAGCTGTGTGTCATCAGCATAGCTGTGGTAACTCACGTTGTGCCTCTAGATAATCTGGCCTAACGGAAGCATGTAGATTGAGAAGAGCAGTGGACCCAGGATAGAGCCTTGTGGAACACCATATAGGATATCATGTGTCTTTGAGTTGTAATTACCACAACTAACAAAGAATTTTCTACCTGCCAGGTAGGATTAAAACCAATTTAAGACACTGCCAGAGAGGCCCACCCATTGACTAAGGCGATTTCTAAGAATGTTGTGATCAATGGTGTCACATGCGGCACTCAGATCTAAGAGGATGAGAACAGATAAATGGCCTCAGTCTGCATTTACCCACAAGTCATTTAAGACTTGAGTTTTTAAGAGTGCAGTTTCTGTGCTGTGATTTGTTCTAAAACCTGACTGAAATTTATCAAGAATAGCATGTTTATTGAGATGGTTATTTAACTGTATAATGACTGCCTTCCTCCTAGACCTTATTAATATATTTTTTAAACTTAGGTTATGTATATGTAAAGTCATTAACTGTCTTGTCGGCCAGGCTGTCTTCATTTCATAATATTTACACTGCAGGGAAATACATGATGCAGATTATGTTAAATATTGTTAATAGTTTCCATCTATTAGTTAGTGACCTACTCTTTTTGAATTATGGCTTGTTGTTTTAGTCAAATATGTAGTTTGACATGATTATATGGAATGTTGTTTTATTCAAATAAAAGCAATAAAATTAAAAAAACAAAATTAGCAACATATTCTTAATCTATTTACAATAATAAATCTCTCCTGTGTTTCTCTATAAAGACATTCCCATGAACTGAATTCTGAATTTGGAACACACTAAATGCCTGTCAATACTTCTTATTTCCCACCTTTCATGCAGTTATTTCTCATTTCCTTTTTTACAGAGACTTTTTTATTTTATACTATATCTGCTTTTAAAGGTTTTCTAGAGAGTCTATCAGCTGCTACAGTTTTCATTACATCTAAATGCACTGGAACCCACAAAAATCCTACTATAATACCCTGGTTGTATAGAATCCAGAACATATGGAGCATTTTTATGATTACTGTACAGTATATCAGGTAATGATTTACTTTCCTCATTTTGAATTGATAATAATGCTACCATTGAGTCTGAACAAATGATCACTTTGCATGATCTTTTTTCCTCAGCCTAAACCAATACCAAAATTAATTCCATGGAAAAGAGATAAATGATAAATGATCTGAGAATTCCTTTGTGATATTTACATTGAACTGAGGAATATATACTGCTCCCACTTTTCCCATATTTGTATAAACTGATTAAATGGTTGTAGCAATATGATGTAATATGTTTTTTAAAACCTGCCCTTCAGGTTTATCAATCTTGCTAATTCCCTCTATAAAGAGGTTGATTATATAAGGCCAATGTGGAACTTTGGGTAAATAAATTCTACTGCCCACCTCCCCTACTGTCTTTCATTTGTTACTGCTCTTCTAACCCTTCCTCCACATCCTATAAACTCTTTACTGCATTGGTGCTCCCATCCTTCTACCAATACTTTTTAAACTGGGTGCTCTAATATTATGAAATATCCAAAGAAAGGTGACTTAAACCTAAATATATTTCTCCAGATTCCACCAGCAGTGCTGAATCAGTGATTTACAAAAAGCTCTTATACACTTTCTCAAGGCTGATGATTGTATCACCTCTGATTTCTTTGTCTATATTTTTTGAAGCTGATCCATATTCCTGACAGTCATAATCTATAGCTGATCTTATCCCTGATCTGTATATCTTTAAAATAATGACTTTATCTGCACCAGAAGATTCACTGGTTATCACTCTCGTAAAGTTTAAAACTGTTTTTACTTTTATTAATAGCACTAGTTTTGTGTGTGTTCCATAGTAATTGATCATCAAGCCATATTCCTAAATATTTAAAGTTCTCTTTCTAGAAGATATTATTAATGCATATTGCAAGGTCATTATTAATAACTTGTCTTCTTGAAAAATAGCCACTTTTGATTTATCATTTGATAGTTTAAACCCCCATCTTCCTACCATATCTTCAATCTTAGTTACTGCTTCTTGCACTTCCTTAAATACAAGATTAACATTTCTTGCACTCCTCCATTTCATCTGTATATAATGAATTTCATATATTATCTGGAATTGCTTAAAATCTATAATTTATCATGATCTTAAATAGGACTGGACTTACAGTAGAACACTTTCTTGTGGAGTGCCATTTTCTATTGCATGTCATTCTGAATAACCAACCAGTCCAGACCTTTAGCTCAGTTATTCAGTCTAGTAAATGACACCACTGATCATTTAAAAAAAAAAAAAACACTTTTTCAATTTGCTTCTTTTTTATTTTGCCTTTTCTTTTTTGCTACATTTTAGTGCTCTGAATAGACTATGCATACATAGAATTACAACATGTTTCATATTTTTACAATCATTATTAGTCTCTCCTTTTCTTTGCTTTCTTTTCTATTTTTACTTTGGTGGTAGTTTGTACCACCATCGCCTGATCAACGCACTGTCTGTGCCCCAACTGCCCCCCAGACCCACCACGTCAAATCCTCTGGAAAGAAGCCTGGAAATATTAAGGAACTACTTTAGTACATTTATGTTAGGTAGAATACCCAGTGAGGACTCGGTGGTCTTTTGTCCTTGGAACCCCTGCAGATTTTGCTTTTTTCTCTCCTGTCCTCCCCAATCATCGGAGCTTGTCATCGAACTTATCTTTAGAGAATTAATAATACAATACTATATAAAAGGACTTTACCTTTCTACTCATTATAAATCTATCTTATGTACATTCACATTGCTTTATTTTTTATTTGTTTATTTTTACTATTACCAGGTGGTTTGGTGTGCAGTGGTTTCTAAGCTTAATTATTAAACCTTCCTTCCAGATCATATCACATGTTTTTTCTATATCCATGAAAACTATAATCAACATTTTTGCTGTGACTAGGAATTCCAAGCACCAAACATTTCCAATAATGCCCACTAGAAGGGGATATCACCATCAAACCCCAGTTAGTATTAAAAGCAAGCACCAAATGTTAATAAAATAAAAGATTTATACTTTACAAAAAAGTATTCACTTCACAATGAAGCTACAAAAAGCACAAATTCAAAATGGAATTAGCTGTAACAAGAAGGCAGTCCAAGGTGAATAGAGTATCATTGCAAAATCCAAAAGCAAGGTCAAAATACACAGCAGAAGGTCAAAAAAATGGAGAAAGAGCACAAGGCATAAACAATTTACAAAAGCACAAGAACTCACTGCTTCACAGTGAACTGAGGGTGGAGGGTAGGTCCTGGCAGTGTTTGACAGGTGGTCCCGCCTCTTGAGGATTCACCCACAAAACACATAGATCATAGCAAAGGCAATTGATATACATAGGCAAAGTAAAAAATAAAGAAGGATTTACAAACAAAATCAACATAAATCAAAGAATCAAACATGAACAAAAGAGACAAGAAACATGAATTTGAACACCAACCAGGATAAGAACCCTGACTGAGACATCACCTTTCATTGTGGTAAAAACCTTTTCTTATTGCATCCTCTAGCATCTAAATATGGGTACTCTTCTAAACCCACACTGAAGTGTGGAAAACAACTGATTAGTTTCTAGTAGATAACACACTCTTTACATTTCCATTCTTTCTATCAGCTTATTAGATGTCAAAGCAATTGACCTGTAAGAAGAGACTTTGTTTGCATGTTACCATAATTTACCAGATTACTGTAAAATATCAAATAAATAATGCTTCTAAAGCATTACTACTCCAATTTTTTAGTTCATTATAAATTTCATCTTTGCCACAAGTTGCATTTTAAATTATTTGAATACATTGAATTAAATCTCACAACTTAACACAATCATTATAAGCATCGATCAAGCTATTGATTCCTTCTTCGTATTCCCAAAATCTTTCTAATACCAAAATTTTCTAAACCTGTTCTGCTGTTTTATGACTATTTAAACCCCAACAATACTCTTTCCAGCAGTTTCTTTTAGCATTTTTAATTATTCTTCTAGCAACAGCCTTTGTTTCTGTTATATTCAATTACATCTGCAAATAAATTTGATTTCCAGGCTTTTTGAAATGCTCTTTTTTATCTTTTATAGCTATACTGTATTCTACATTCCACCAAGACACAACTCTTTTGCCTTTGAGCATTTTCTTTTTAGGAAAGGATTTCTCTACTAATTCTAAAATAGCTTTATATATATGTTTATTAAGGATATCTTTATTTTTGCTTATTGAGTCACATAAATTTGCTCTTTTAAAACACCACTTCACAAAATCAGTCTTTTCTCCTGTAATGAAATCAATTCCTATTTTAATCACTAGCAAAAATAGAAAGTATTGTTCATCTTAATTCAATAATTAAATTAATTAACTTAGCTGGAAGACCTTAGTCTGTCTTGAAAATAAATAAAGAGCCTTCTGACACTACTGCTGCTGCACAGATCCAGGCACCTGTGTTGAATTTCATGCCAGGTCACTGCACTTTCTTCCTGAGTTATTATTTCTAGTTGTTCTTTCCTCATCCCTAAGACATGCATGCAAAGTTAGTTCTAAACTGACCAGGTGAGCAAGAAGAGCCTCTTCAAAGAGAAAGCAGGTTCACGACAAGGGTGAAGGGAGTGAGAAATGCTTTATAGACAAGCTCAGGTTTGGAACTGTCCATAGTGCTGAAGGCACAGTTCTGTTTCATTGATGTTTGTGTTTCCAATCATTAATCTTCGGACAAATTTGCAATCAGTCTACACGGAGCATTGTTTCTTTTAAAACCATGTAATCTATAAAAACATATATCACATTTGAATAAAATATTTTATTTAAATATCATTTCTCGTTATTTTGGCTCATTGTTTACCAACTGGTCTGTGTGTGGATTTGCCAAGTGGCCTGTGTGTGGATCCAAATGCCCCAGTGCAGTGATGGGGACACTGTGCTGTAGAAATGGAGTTGTCCTTCAGATGATATGTATAACCAAAGTCCTCACTCTTTGTGGTCATTTAAAATCCTTGAGTGTCCTTCATAAAATTTAAAATGTATCCCAATGTCCAGGCTAAATTGTTAATCATTTTGACCCCTTAATCACTCCCTGTCCATAGTTGGATTTCTCTCTCTTTCTCTTGGTCACCTAACAGCTAATGTGTGGTGACTGTACTGGTGCCAAAATGGCTGCCGTTGCATCATCCAGGTGGAGGCTACACATCGGTGGTGGTTGAAGTCGCTCTCCACTCACTATGTCAAGTGCTTTGAGTAGTGAGAAAATTGCTATATAAATGTAAAGAATTATTATTGTCATTATTATTATTAAAATATTATTAAGTTACAACAAAAGGACAGTTGGCCCATGTCAACTGCAAAGCGATCCTGAAATAAATAGGAAAGAGAACCATAAGCTTCACTCAAATTCATGGTTAGAAACACTAGATAAGCCTCTCTAAATAAACCTGACTATGAAAATTAAAAGAAAGTGGTTTGTGGCCTACTGTATACACCCTAAAAAGAGCCTATTACAATTTTATCATTAAGTTAATCTTTTTATGTGTTTTTAAAAAATTTCTGTACATTTCCTTTAGTGTAGACATATGTTTTAGAGGTCAAGGAATAGGGTAATTTAATTTATTTTTGAACTTGGGAGTGTTTTAAAAAATGATTTTTCCCATGTTGCCATTTTGTTCTGGTGGTACTATTTTGTGATCTTTATTGTGTTTGTTGCTGGGTAGTTGCTCTGTGAAGCCAACCAGAAGTGTATGATTTTGCAAGGTCATAGGTATAAAGGACAGATTTGGACACTTCATGGTTTGTCAGTGTTTGTGAATATTGTAAAAACGTTTTGCAAGTAAACCTCTTGTTGTTTTTTTCTGACTACTGAATTTTAGTTCCATTTTTTGACTTTAATCTTTGAATTATATTTTTGACTCTTATGCAAAACTAAAGAAACTATGGGAGAATAACTGAAGATAAGGACCACATGCAGATGTGTAATGTTAACAATGCTTTGCAGGTCAGAAACATGGACAATGAAGGAAAGTGATAAACTAGACTGAGAGCATTTGAAATGAAATGCTGTTGAAGGATGTTAGGAATAAGATAGCAAGACCACGTAAAAGGTGAAGTGGAATGTGAAGAAGACATAGTACAAACCATAACCATGAGACAAAAAAAGGATTTGAAGAGATTGCAAGAATGAACAATGAAAGATCGGCAAGAAGAATGTATACAGCTGACTTTGGAGGTTAAGGCTGCAGGGTAGACCATGAAGGAAGTGGTTAGACAATATCAAAGAGTATTACTTTGAAAACACCAACATGAATACTGTTACAAAGAAATTGCAAGATAGGAGCAAAAGGGGAAAGCTGCGTAATGAAGTTTTGTCACAACAAATGAAAGTCATTATGAAAGTTAAAGTTGATTAATTTGATTTTAATCCATATTTTATTTTAACTATATTTAATTTCCCAGTACTTCCATTAATCTTTTTCATATCTGCGTGATGCCAGAAGAGGGTCAAAGATTAGACAATCGCAAAGGATAAAGGCCAGCCATAGAGTACTTGACCGAGTCATCAAACCAATGTTTATTAATAATGAAAGAGTCAAAGAAAATGAATAAAAAAATAAAACTAGAACAAAAGTATCTAAATGTTGCAAACAAGAGGCAGACCTAAATCGAATAAAATCAAGTGATGTAATCCAAAAATTAAATACCAGAAATGAGAACCAATGTTCAAAAATCAGAGAATCAAAAAAACAGCATTTATAATAAATGGAATTCAAAATGAGCTAAACAACAGTTCTTTATGAAGCTCTCTTGGGCTCACATTTAAAAGACAAGAGCAATAAGAAACAGAATTATACAAAAAAGAAGGGAAAAAAACAAAATATACTCAATGACAAAGAATTTAATAAAACAATCTTCTTCCTGACATTAGCAAATAAAAACAAAAGAAATAAAACCCAGGAAGGAAACTCTAGTGAAATCATAATATTTCCATAGTTAGTCCAGATTAACTGTCAGTGTATCTCTACTGTGAACAAAACCCAACTGAACATCTAAAAAGTAGTTTGGCTGTGATAAATGACTGATTAAGAACAATGCTGTGTTAAACAGAATTCACTCGTAACATCCCTACAATCATCCCTGCACTATTTCAGCCTTGTGGCATGGACCATTACCCTGAGGAACAGTCCATTTGCAGGTGACCTTCTGCCTTGTACTAGCCCCTAAAGATGTTTAAACATTCTGTGACATTCAGCTATTGAACCCGAACCATCATACCACCATCAGCCTACATTTTTGATACCCAGTAAGTTGGATCAATTGAAGTGGGTTAACTGAAGCTGTGCAAAATCTGAAGGTTTTACTTTCAGCATGAATCATTTGAAAATGAGACACTAGACCAGGCAATATTTTTCAGTCTTCAGGTATCAAAGTTTTTCATTGCTTAAACACCCTTGTTATTTTTCAGTGACTGAAATGAAACCTTTTTTGAGTCATCACCTGCCATGCCCCATTCAAAACATGCTGTACCACTATGGTATCTAGCTAAACCGTAGTTTATTATTTTCTCTAGACAAGTCATGACACTCTTGTATGCCAATGTCATTGATGATCTGTTTCCAGCCACAGGACATCCTTTGGCTGAATGCTTTTGGGTGAAGACCTCAAGCTTGTATACATCAACAAGTTCTACTACTACTACACTACTGTTTAGTAGTAGTAGATTTGGTGACCACATCCATGCTGCTCTGAGTGCTGCTTAAATCTCTGCTCTGTTCTCCCACTGAATAGAGGTATGGGCTTCCTGGTAGTGTGGAAGGAAGGTAACTGGGTTAAGTCTTTCTTGAATCCAGAATTAAAAAATGATTTAATCAAAAGTAGTCTTAAGAACTATTATTTGTATGTATAATATATTTGACATATACTTTGTTTTGACTTTGTGAGTGAGACATTAATTACTCTACCTTGTGAAAGGTACATAAATAGTTTTGTGTAAGCTATTTTTTCCAGAGCCTCTTTAGTTTTTTGAACATCAACATCCTGTATTTAAGCATTGTGTGACCTCAAATTTCTCAAATTGTCATCCATTATAAATGTTAACAAATTACAGTAATCCTCATCAGTCCAGGAATACCTGAAATTACTTGATAGTATAAACACGTTAAAAAACAATGTGGGAACTTTCATTTTTGATATCAAATATACTTATTCATGACCGAAAAGAAAAATGAGAATAACAAGTATCAGTTACATCGCCTCATTTCCACTCACTCCCAGATTTCTCTGGTGCCCCATCCAGGTTTGACTCGGACCTTTTGTCTAAACGTTTAGGGCAAGGCTGTGGTTTCACAGTTCTGAACGTGATTAAGCAGGATTGAGAATATTGCATTATTTCAGTTTATTTTACTTTTGCTTATGATTTCCACTCAAAGAATAGAAAAAAATTAACATTTTCCTTGAAAAAAAGTCAATAACCTGTTCCACACTCTTGAACCCAGAACCATTAATAGTGATAGCCGGGCAAATGAGGACACAGAGTCAACAAGGAGTTGATGCAAAGTGTTCAGTGCTTTTATTAAAACCATGTAAAAGTGTTGCAAAATGCAGTGCATAAAAATGATCTTATTTAAAGAAAAAATAAATTAAAATGAAGGTGTCATGTGAAGGTTAAAAACAAGCAATAAATATATTCCATTAAAAATATGTTAAAATACCAAGCAGGTTCTTCTTTTACAATACACACAAGCCCTAATGCCCCTTCTTAAAATCTGGAGTCTCCTCAGCTTATCCCATCAGGACCTTGCACCATGAGGAGATGCCCACCAACAGGTGCAGTTATCCACTAAATCCCAGGTTTGAGGTTCCTACTGCCAGTCTGTCAACGTCTGCAGGACTCCCCTGAATCCCACACACATCTCACTCAGCCAGCTTGTCATAGTCAGAAGGGAGACGCTGCATGACAAGGCCACTCCTACTCCCCTTTGTTGCTGCAAGGGGTTCTCCTTCTCCAGCCCTACACTTGAGCACAGGCCTGCCACTCGCTTCCTCGGGGCATACTCCAGACCACCTACTTCCATTCTTTATAATGCAGGGTCCTCACCACTCCTGCCTCTTTCTCCTCCCGTAGCCTCCGTGCTCTCTTTCTCTCATTGATATGATCCTAATTTTTTATCCTCTCAATCTTGTTGATCTGATTTCTTGTCCTCCCCTCTCTGGTGTGCAGGTTCCTTATATACTGTACGATTTCAACACAATAAAAGTGTTGTACTAGAACCATTTCAAGATGAGACTGTCAAGTATAGTTACATTGGGCATTATTAGAAAAGAATCACCAAACGTCCTGTCAATATCTGCCGTGAATAGTATAGTTTCACAAGCAGTGCATCAATAAGTACATTTACATAACATAATTAACTGTTAGGAACAACTATTCAGGTATCGCAAATCAGAACTGAGTTGAAATTATATTTGGCGTGCTGCCAGTGCCCACTTAATAATTATGTATCCATAAATGGGGACCTTACCAGACGTCTAATGCCATTATGCAAATCATTTGAAACTGAGTAAGAGGTTTTACTAAACAAACAACATCTCCACCCTAGGGGAGCATTCATGAATAGGAAGCAACAAAATGAATAGCATGTCATAGAAGTGCTGAATGGTCCATAACGTGCAAAGACCGCTAACTGATGCTGGGTCTGGGATCATTTTTCACCTGCCGATCCACAGTTTGAGTAGATGGCACTTCAGATATAAAGTGGAGGGCAGGATGATACAAAATGTTATGCGAGAAGGAAAAAATGCCCATGGGAGGCCAAGACTAATGGATTACCTCTCTACCAGGATGTTATCTAAATTGGTTCAATTGCCTTTGAAATGAGCTCTTTATTTCTGGTGTTAATTAGCAGTTTAGGTGAGCGTTAGCATCAGAAGTAATTAGCAGTAGCACCCCACTGAAACAGCATGCATGGATAATCAAGGTCATATTTTAACACACCTTTATATTCTAAGCACTATTCAAAGAGCTTGCCTGCCAAACCATTTAGCTTCAAATTGCTGGCAGTGCTGAGTGTAGCCCTTGAACTAAAAAAAATATTTACTCAGAAAATGTAGCATCAGTCCATCAGGTTGTCATTTACCGGAATTGCTTCTTTCCAAGTGCACTGTTCCAGGTATTTAATTCTTTTGATACCCTCCTCCAAATTCACTTCTTCAATAACTATTTATTCATTATCTCATTATTATAAAGTAAAATCAACTAGGTTTCCAAATACTATGTAAAATTATGTTGTAAGTTTTCCATGGCATAGGGTTCAGAAAGTGAAATGTCTCTCTCATTGTGGCTTCATTCAATGCAGTTGTATGAATTTGTTCAATTTCAAAACATTTCCATTTCTACCAGGTCTTATGGAATAGAACAGTCAGAGAGCTGCAGAGCCTGTCCAACACGATTTAGTCCATCACATGGGATGCTCACTGACTCACTCATATGGGGGCCAATTAGTTAACAATTTAGCTTGTGCATCCTTGTGATGTAAGAGTGTAATGGAAAAATCTTAAAACATCACTATAATCAAAACTACTAGCATTTTTGTTCACAATACATTACCTTGAATAGAAGTAGCTTGTGGTAACCTCATAAGAACATCATTGACCAGACATGGCCCTGAAGGCCAATTACTAAAGAAAAAAACGCTGGGATGGCTTGTGTTGTAAAGTTATCTTTTCAACAACAAGATTAGTATGTTGATGAGAATATCCAGCAAAACAGAATCGTGGCATTGGATTTATTGTAAGATATTGAAGAAGAGCCAGAGGCAGAGGAAAGATTGAAAAGATTTTGTGCATCATTGCAGAACCATATTACCTAAACATGAAATTGATGAGCTGAAAAACAGTCAATATTCCAAAGACATAATAAAGCAAACAATTGGATTTCTTTTGTCAGATGACTTTACTTCTTTTATCCCCTGCAGTTTTTAACAAGTTCTGCACAAAGCCCTCTCTGATTTTTTTTTCCTTTCATCACCAATTATTTCTAGAGGCTTTCTTGTCCACTTGTTATGTGTCACCGAGCGTTTGTTTTTTGGCTTATGTATATTTTGTCATTTCTGTTAATTGTGAATTGTTATTTTTCTTATATTTTGGTTATTATCTAAATGTCATTAATATTGTTTTATTTAAATATTATTTATTAGTTAAAGTGCATTGAGAAAGTATTCAGACCTCTACACTTTTTTCATATTTTGCTATGTTGCAGTTTAGTGTTAATTTATTGAAACTCATTTTTTCCCACATTAGGCAACACTCAATACCCCACAATGTCAAAAGTGAAAACATGATTTTAGAAATTTTTTAGAACAGAGTTGAAGTCAGTTGAGGCACGTTTGCCAGCTATTACAGTCTAGAGTCTTCTTGTGTATGAAGCAATAACCTTCACACATTTGTTTTGGGGGATTTTCTTCCATTCTTCTCTGCAGATTCTCTTGCAAGTTCTATTAGGTTGACTGGAGACTGTCTGTGGTCATCTATTTTCAAATCCATTCAGAGATGTTCGACTTGGTTCAAGTCCAGTATCTGGCTGGCCAACGCAAGGTCCCAAAGCTACTCCTATGTTGTCTTTGCTTTGTGCTTGGGGTCATTGCCCTGTTGGAAGTTAAACCTTTGGCCCAGTCTGAGGTCCAGGGCACTCTCAAGCAGGTTTTCATTAAGGATATCTCTGTATTTTTCTCCATTCAGATTTTCCTCAACTCTGTCTGGGCTCCAGTAACTTATGCAGAAAAATGACCCAATAGCATGATACTGCCACCACCATGCATTACTGTTGGAATGGCATTGTGCCAGTGACGAGTGGTGCCTGGTTTACCTTAGACATAATGAAGTGCCTGGTTTCGTCAGATCATCCTCAGACCAGAGAATCTTATATCTTTAGGTGCCTTTTTGCAAACTCCAAGTGGACTTTCATGTGTCTTTTACTGAGGAGAGGCCACTCAGTCATAAAGCCCAGATTGTTGGAACGTTAGAGTGGTAGTTGTCCTTCTAGAGGTTTCTCCCATCACCACATAGATTCTCTAGAGCTTGGCAAGAGTGACCATCAACGTCTGGGAAACCTTTTGTACCATGACCCATTTCCCACTATTGCTCATAATTTTTTCTTTTAAGAATTATAAATCAACTGTACACTTGTGAACCTACAGTGCTACAAGAATTTTTTGTAGTCTTCCCCACATCTGTGCCTCCACACAATCCAGTCTCTAAGCTCTGCAGGCAATTCCTTTAATCTCATAGCTTGATTTTGGTCAACTGTTGGACGCTCCATGGACAGGTGTGTGCCTTTCCTCTAGGGCGGAGTGGTAGCTCTGAGGCTAAGGATCTGCGCTGGTATCTAGAAGGTTGCCATTTCAAATCCCATTACTGCCAGGTGGGATCCTACTCCAATGGAACCTTGAGCAAGGCCTTTAACCTGAAACTTGCCCCAGGAACACTATATAATGGCTGACCTTGCTCTGGCTCTGACCTCCAAAGGTCACACGAAAAGACAATTTCCTGTCAGGGATTAATACAATATTTGGTCTGCATATATAAAGAAAATGAGGTGCAATCAACTGACTGCCTCCTGGCACTGAGGGTTATCATTGAGCACAAATGCAAATATTGACCAGTACACTGTGTCACACACATGTGCATGGGAGGCAGTTTAAGGGCTTACCAGAGGGTAAGCAACAGAGACTGGGGTTGATGAATCATACTAATACCTTTTCTCGCTTTTTCGCAGACCTTCAGAAGGAAAGACCAGCTAAAATTTTGCCTACTTCCAGGATCAGACTACACCCTCCTTCCGACCTCACTTCCCCTCCTGTCCCACCTCTTCCTCCCAAGAACATATAAAACAGCAAATCCTCCACTTTACAGGCAGTCACTATTGACTCAATCTCACATGACTACTCTTGCTATTGTGAATTTCTATGACATTATGCAGGGTGGACTCCCCAACTCTTAATCTTTGTTTTTTGTCTTTTTCACAACTGATACTGTAAATGCTGTGCAGTGTGGAGGCAGAACCTCTGCATTTTTTCCAGTTGATTCTGGGCTTCATCAGGGGTGTGTTCTTGCTCCTACTCTGTTCAGTGCTTGCATGGACTGGGTGTTGGGCAGGGTTGTGGGGTCCAATAGCTGTAGGGCATCTGTTGGTGAAGAAAGATTTTGACTTTGGTGATGATGTTATGATCTCTACAGATTCAATAGAGACTCTGATCTGGGCTCTCCAGAGACTACATGTGGAGTCTGAGTGTGTGGGCTTGTGAGTGTCCTGGATAAAAACCAAGATCCAGGTCTTTAATGACCTCTTGGGCACATCCATCAGCAGTGTGTCTGTCTGCAGAGAGATTGTCGACCTCATTGAGAGGTTTGCTTACCTCAGCAGTGACATTCATGTCTCTGTTAACTTTTCCTATGAAGTCAGTAGATGGATTGAGAGAGCATGGGGAGTGGTCATGTCATCATGGGAAAGGGGTTTGTGATGTTCCCGATATCTTTGCAAAATTTTGAAGGTCCAAGTCTTTAGAGTACTGGTGCTCCCTGTTTTGCTATATGGTTGTGAGAAATAGACACTATCCAATCATCTGAGATGAAGACTGGATTCCTTCGGTACTGTGTCTCTTCAGAGAATCCTTGGGTACCGCTGGTTTGACTTTGCGCTGAACAACCAGTTGCTCATGGAGTCTCAAATGAGTCACACCACCTGTATTGTGTGGGAGCATCAGTTATGGTACCATGGCCATGTGGCCGCAATTCCCCAAGGGTGATTCAGCTCTCAGGATCCTCACTGTTGGGGATGCGAGTGGCTGGACCAGGCCAAGAGGACACCCATGTAACACATAGCTGGGGCAGGGAGATTTTCATTTCCAGATGGTGGGACTGGACCGTGTGTCTGCTTGAGGGATTATCAACTGGGATCACGAGCTGTTTCATCAGGTCAGGTCAGGTCGCGGAGCAAGCTCTGATACAACCCGCTGTTTCAGTGAATGTTCCCCAACCTGATCTAACCTGAATTAATTGCATTTACCACAGGTGGACTCCAAGTAAGATGTAGAAACATCTCAATGGTAATCAATAGAATGTGTTGCACCTGAGCTAATTCTAGGTGGTGTCATAACAAAGGGTCTGAATACTTATGTCAATTTGTTTATTTTTAATGAATTTGCAAAAATTTCTAAAATACTGTTTTCACTTTGTCATTCTGGGGTATTGAGTGTTTCTGGAACAAAATCAATTTAATGATTTTAGTACAAAATTTCAGTATAGCAAAATGTGAAAAAAGTGAAGGGATCTGAATACTTTCTGAATCTGCTGTATGTTTGTGTATTTGCGTGATATATTACAGACAGGGTTTATTCCTTCACTTATGTTTATTTTCTTCTACTTTTTATTGATGTTATTGTCAAGTTTGAATTGTTATTTTTCATGTTTTTATGTTATTTCTATTAGACTTGTTTCTATTCTGTCCCTTTAAGTATGAATCCATTCTATATGTGCCGTGGCTTGTGAAATACATTTTTAGGGTGCAGCATGAGGATATGATGAATTTTGAAAGAATAGTTTGAATGATTACATAACGTAGTCTCTATATTTTTGATGCCAGATAAGGAGCAAAGTAATCAAAAAATAATGCATTTATGCGGTTTATTTACCTTGTCTTATATAACATTAATAAAAATAACATTTTTGAATGAGCTATACCAAATCACAATACATTTTTGTCACTGAGTTTGCAAATGGTTCAACATATCATGCTTTTCATTTAGCAATTCAATAAACTGAGTAAAAAAGTAGTTAAATCATTCCTAAAAAAAGTATGCACTATTTGCATTTTATAAGGTGACAGAATAAATCTTGATGAATAATTTGATGAGCTGTCCAGTTTAAAATGTTTAATGCTACTGACTGATATCACATTGAATATCTACAGTTTGCCTCAGCCTTTTGATATTTTCTGGTGTTCTTACAGTTTTCAATTGTCCAACAAAAATGTCCTTCACACTACCTGTAGACTGAATTTTATTGAACCACTTTAAACAGTATTATGAGAAGGAATTCTTCCTCATTGAGGCATATAAAACTTAAAACAAAGACTCCTTTACACCTCTGCTACAAATTTAGATTCAATGTAAGCCAAAACAGCGAACTTGCAATGAGACACTGACTACTTGTCCATAGTCACTAAAGCTGCTTTTAAGATAAAACACATATACCCTGATCCTATTAATTCGCCCTTTCATAACACCCAGATAATAATCACTTTCTTGTGCCTAATTTGTTATTTTCATTTTGTCATTTCAAAGTGGCACTGCAGTTCCTTCACCTCACAAGCTCGTCTGTGCCATTTTGTCATTTCTCTGTCTTTCTTATATATGTCTTTGCTTGTTAGTTATCTCAGTTTGATTGTTTGACTTGTAATAAGATGGTAGGTGGTGTCATGGGGAATATTTTTATATGTTCATGGCATAGAAATGACAGCTGTCTGTGATATGTCAATGATGTTGTTTTGGATTGTACTGCAATACATAATATGCTAAACAGAGTGAGGTGTAGGTACATGAACTCTGCTAACTTCATTACACATCCATGTGGCGATCCATCACAAACATATCTGTGATTCATTTTGGCTGCTGAAAAGTAGTTTAAGAAACACAGCAGTAACGGTTCAACACAGTCCTAATCCATTAAGCCCATGTGCTACCACCTAGTTGTTGGGAGGACCTTCCTTTTATCCTTCTTGATTTTGACATTAAATGAGGAGCCTGGTTGAGGTTTCCTCTGCTGGTGACTTTAGCTGCCCCCTGTTGGCCAGGGATCATGAAGCATTTTGGCAGGTAGAAGCCTCTGAACCTTTTAATTAAAATGAATACATTAAGAAAGTGTTCTCAATAGGTAACATTGATAATTAAATATTAACTTTCTTGTAAAGGTGGGCCTCTGCTTGCTCCCTTGAAACCCATATAAGACTAGAAGACTTCCTATACTTCACTGTTTGTCGGTCTGTATTCTGAGGAAGCCTTCTACAATCAACTGTCAATTTAAGAGAGGTGTAGTATGTCTGCTCTGCAATTTATGAGTAGTCACATCAGTGATTTATCTTGCTTCTCATCCTTTGCATTAGGCATGTGCTGATAATATCTATTACACTTCATCCTTATACAGTGTGCATATAATATGATTGCTCAGTGTCAGCTAGCTAGACAACAGCCATTGGTTTCAAGCATTCATGGTCCTGAATTTTGATGGTGTCTGCTTCATGACATTGAATGTGGTTTGGTTGACTATTTGACGAATTGGCAATCCGAAAATGGCCCTCGTGTGTGGTTGGGGTTGATGTGTGTGTGGGTGTGTGTGTCTATTTGCCCTGCAATGGACTAACGCCCTGTTTGGGGTTTGTTCCTGCCTTGCGGCCTATACTAGCTGGGACTCCCACAACCCTGTTTAGGACTAAGTGGGTCTGAAACGACTGACTGACTATTTAACGAGTAAAATACTAAAGGTGCAGCATCAGGCCTTGATTAATAATATATTAATATTATTACTGTAATCAAATCATAAATCTTGAAAGAAATAAACAATATAGCTTAATTGCCTACATTTTTATTTTCAGTTTTTACTGAAAATGTGTTTAAATGAAAAGTAATGTACAGATATGTGCATAAAATATACTGAGTAAAAGTATTTATTTTTTTGTGTATATTATGAGTATGACATGGTATATTATATCTGCCTGAGGAATGACATTGTGGAATGAAGAAGCAGACTGGTGTATTGTAAATGAGTGTTTGGTAAACAGGTACTGTATGTTTTAAAGGGTTAGCAAATTTTAAAATTCGCAACATGAAAATGAACACGTATTTCATTATTAGTTTGAATGCAAAAATGCAAAAAATTAAAGGCTATAACACTGATAATAATACAACAACAACAACAAGAACAATAATAATAATACCCAAACTGTGGCAGCATATATAGGAGACAGAGATGTGGCAGTTTTTACCAATGCTTAATGATAATCATTTCTTTCACTTGTATGACAGGTTCAATATGTGAAATGCAAAAAAGGAAAAGCTGCCCAACTGCTTTGTGACTTCTAAAATGTTGCACCCCAAGCACTTTTTTTCACCAATAGAATCTTGCAAACCAAATGTTGTTATCAATAATTAAATGTCCTCTTTGACATTCAAAAATTGTCAAACCACCATTGTGCCTCAAACCCCACTCCATCTTGTTCTCACCAGTCCTGGCACCTCTTACGGCAAGTGAAGCCATTGTGAGCTGATGATCATCAGACAGTCTGCACTAAACAAGTTAACACCAAATAAAGTCAGCAATTCAGTAGTTTGCACGTAGCTGGAATTCATGGTTGGTGTGAAGGAAATAATCTTTTATGTATTTTTCTCTCTGTCACTCTCTCTCTGTATATATAATACATTTATGCATATGTATATAAATATATATAGCTGTTATGGAACAAAAGATTCATTTTTATCCAACATGTGACACAGCTGTATCATATATATATTGTGTGTTTCTAACTTTCCCAGTAACTTCCTTAGGAATATTTCTAATTAGAGTGGCAAAAATAAAACAGAGAATTCAGCTGCTGCTTTCCAATATATCAATTAAATAATAAAATAAATCTATCTATCTATCTATCTATCTATCTATCTATCTATCTATCTATCTATCTATCTATCTATCTATCTATCTATCTATCCCATACATGTGTTTGGGAGATAGGCTCAGGGCTCTTTTGTTAGCAATTCCACCCCAAACCATGGGTTGATGCTCTTAACTACTGCCTCTCCTGTTCTTTTATCCTCAAACCTAAAGATTGTCTGTACGAGGAGCCATGACATCACTACAGCTCCTGGGAACTTTACCCACCACCTTCCGCCTAGGAGGATTTAGAAAGAGACCACAAGTGCAACCCAGCAGTCTCACATCTGTAAAAATGAATTGTGTTAACTCTTTTGTTAACTTTATTTTTTTATACAGAATTTGCCTTTGAGGTGGCCCAAATCTTTATCTCCTCTAGTGTCATGTATTTACCATATATATTGTAACAATGGTGTTATATTGCACCCGACCTGACACAGATTGGACACAGGAGGCACGTATAAAAATAAATAAAGTTTTATTTTTCTTTAGCTGGAGGGCACATCTTCCCCGTATCCCCCAGCCACAACACAGTCCAAAAACACCACACACTTCTTCTCCTGCACCACCACTCCTACCAGGCAACCTCGTCCTCCTCCACCCGACTCTGGCTGCTGAGTGGTGGTTGCTGGCCCTTTTTATTGGTTGCCCGGAATTGCTCCAGGTGTTTGATTTCCGACATCCGGCTGCACTTCTGGGTGTGGCAAAACCAATGCCCAGAAGGGTCTAGCAGCTCCTGCTGCAGCACCCCCTGGTGGTGCCTGCGGAACCCAACAGAGCTGTGGAGAACTCCCTCCCCCATGGAGCCCTGTGGTAGGCTGAGGCACTGCTCCAATCCAGGGGGGGTGGCAATCCAGTGTCCGGGGGGAGGTATTGCACTGTCCAGGGCTGCTCCCCCAAATATATAGTGGACCCAGCCGTCCTCCACTATATATATATATATAGTGTCTATATATATATACTATATATATATATATATAGTGTCTATATATACATATATAGACAGTATGTTTATATGTGTTCGTGTGTGTGTGTATATGTGTGCAAATCTCTTTGCAGAGTGACTTTTGAACTTTAACATTGTCCATTAGGTTATAGCTGTGTAATAAATTTTCTTAAATTCATTTTGAAGATTAAGGATAGAGCTTGCTAAACAATTATATTAGATTTCAATTGCTTGGAAAATTTTTTTAAAAGTCAAAGAAAAAATCAAATATTAGCCAAAAATAAGAATTGGCTCCCTTTTTACTGCAGTCTACATGTAGCCTTAGTAGCCTGGGACACAAACATATTGACTTTTCAACAATCACAACTTTTCTTTAGCATTGTTCTAGGATTGAGGGTTTGGGTGCCAAATTTTAGGATAAGAACAAACAAGATTTTCAAATGCAAATTAGCCTTACATGGAGTACTCTTTGACTCAGTGTGTTTCAGACGCATGTTGAGAACCACACTTCCCACTCATCTCTCTCAACTCATGCTGTCCAGATTATGTCTGCAAGTAGTCATATTCCTTAGACACATTTCAGCAAATGCTCTGTTGGACTACTATAGCTGCCTGCTTATTAGACACCATTGAAGAATCCAGAGATCTTCACCATTTAATAGTCATCTTAACTGTAACAACAGATGGAAACGCATTGTGTGATGAAAAAATTATCAGCAGAACTTTTACTACAGTATTTTTTTCCTCAATGTGATTGATTACAAGAATTTTTCAATGAGAACAATATATATCTTCCCATTAAAAATAGAAAAAAATACTCACAGTGGAGATCATTTAAAAATAATTTAGTATGTGGCAGTCTGTTGTGAACACCTTCCTCAACAAACATATCTTTAACTAAGTGCTGACCACTGGCAACCTCACCAGCAGGCACTCTATCTTTTTTCTTTCTCTTTTCAGTGAAATCAAAGGACTTGAATTTCTGTATTTTCATCTGCACATCAGCCAGTCAATACATAAGAGAGGACACAAGCTGGATTTAATGATTTCAAAAGGAATAAAAGTTAATGTGAGGCAGGTCATGGATATTGGTATAGCGGATAATTTTTTCTGTATTATTCACAGAATAATACACTTCGCTCGCCCACCGCCGGGCCTACGCTACATGCTAGCCTCTTTGCAGTTCTGCTGCTTGTGTATGGGGATGCAGATGTAGAATTTCAACAGATTTTTATTTTCATGGGAATTGTTACATATGCATAATAGAACTAACTATTTTACATTATAGCGAGTAATTAACCATATTAAAAAATAGTAAAACATAATAATTTGAAAGTAAATTATGTTTCATGTTGCTTTAGAGTTATTCATTGAGTAGTACAATTTCATTCTGTTTGACTTTGAAATTAACACGCAAATACTTTTTAAACTTACGCTTTTACTGTAAAACTTCAGTTAAAGCAATTCAATTAAAACAATTTTTTAAATTAAAATTTCATCAATATCACATTGAATTTTGATTCTGTGTTTGGACTATCATCGTGACAACGCAACATATAACTTCCCGTGATTGAATTTTGTTTCTTTTTCTTTATTATATAAAAACAATTTTTTCAAATGTTTGGCTCTGAGATTTGTTAATTGTCTTTGCAAAAGCTATTCTAACAGGAAACTGTTAACATTTTAATACAAATGGCATATCAAGATCTCCTTTGTTGTCTAATGTTAACTGTTAAGATTTACTACATTACCTTTCTTTCTACAGTAATTCGTGCCGTGGAAGACTGGACGGTGTTAACAATTGTAGATATTCTTCAGGATATTGTAAGTTGATGTTTTCATGTTCCGTATTATCACCACCAACTGTTTCAGCATAGTCTATTGATACGCATTTAACCATTATGCCTTGTCACTGATCGTCATTTTTGGCGTTAATTCGTTTGACTTCATCTTTTCTCTGTGCTAGGATTTTTTCTGTTGATAACCCTTTGTGATGAAATTCTTCAATAAGATTTGGACATCATACGTCTTCTTTAATTGGGAACTTAAAGTGAGGAAAACATAAAAAATTTATAAGAGCTGAGAGAGTAGGCACTGTGTCTGTCAAAAGCATTTACACGAATTAAAGGTGAGAGTACCGTGTGCGTGGTTGAATATATTTGAGAGGAGGGCGTGACTTAAAAAAATCTTGTGGCCAAAGTCTTGCGGGACTTGAAAAAAATCTCTTCAAAAAAGTCCTGTCTTGTTGCAGGATTTTTTTAAATAATAGAGAGATATAGAAATACAGTACTAATAACTACAACTAATGAGAATTGTATTGTTAAAAAATGCTATTTTGATACATTTGAGGCTTTAATGCTTGCTAATATTCTAAACAATCAGTCCGATTGTAGTGCTTACCATAATAATGCTAAACCAGTAAGGTGGAATATTTTAATGCTAAGGTTAGAGCTGCAGCTGATATAGTGGCCCCTGAAAAGGACTGTTAAGAAATCCTCCAGCACTATCATCCGTGGAAGACCCAAAGTGTGATTTAAAGAGATCATACCAGAGAGCTGAGGGTCCTTGAAATATTGAAGGGAAAAATAAGTGAATATAATAATGGAGTCCACCTTGAGAGACAGTCCTATTTCTCTAAAATTATAAATGATAATGCTTGAAATCCAAGAGTATTAAATTCAAGTATTGTTCTTCTTTTAAACACAGCTCACACAATGGAATGCTTCCTAAAAACTACTAGTGAAACATTTGAGGCTTTTCCTATATTTTTAAACACAAAATAAATGATATTAGAAATGATATATTACACCCCCCTAAAGTTAACCCTGTCAAACCTCAGCATGAACATTTAGGAGAGATAAATTCTTTCACTGGAATAGATCGCACCAAACTACATAGAATCATTTTTCAGCTGAAACCCTCCATTGTGCCCTTGACCCAGTACCAAGAGGCTTGTTCAAACAAGTCTCCGATGTCCAGGTTGATAGCTTACTTGACATAATGAACTCAAAATTAAACAAGTGGGTCTTTCCTGGATGTCTAAAGACTGCAGTTGTTAAAACCCTTAAGGTGCTTAAGAAAAATAATCTCAACTCCTTTGCCTTCAACAACTTTAGAACAATTTCTAACCTGCCTTTCTTTAGTAAAATTCTAGAAAAAACAGTTTTTAAGCAGCTAAATGATTATTTGATTCTATGCTTGACAAGTTTCAGTCAGGTATTAGAACAAATCATAGTACAGAAACTGCACTGGTTAAAGTAGTAAATGATTTGTGGGTTACTGCAGACAGCGGTTGTATATCTGTTCTTGTTCTCTTTGACCTGAGTGCAGCATTTGACACCATAGACCACAGTATTCTTATAAAACACCTTAGACAATGGGTGGGCCCCTTGGGCAGCATCTTAAATTGGTTTCAGTCTTACTTAACAGGTAGAAAATTCTTTGTTAGTTGTGGTTATTGTACGGAGACCCATGATATTGTATATGGTATACCACAAAGATCTATTCTAGGTCTACTGCTTTTTTAATCAACATGCTTCTGTTAGGTCAGATTATCTAAAAACACAAGGTGAGTTACCACAGCTATGCAGAAGATACTCTTGGCTTTCTAAACCAATGTCTTAGCAGTAATTCTGATTGGATGAGTAGTACATTTCTCAAACTAAATAAAGAAAAAAACAGAAATCTTAGTGATTGGCAAATATAAATATAGTGTGGGTACTGGAAATAAACTTGATCATTTCGGTTTAAAAATTAAGATGGAAGTAAAGAATTTAGGGGAAGTCATTGACTCTGACCTAAACTTTAAATTGCATATTAACCAGATTGCTAGTACTGAATTTTTTCACTTAAGGAATATACCAAAAGTTAGACCTCTTATAACTTTACAGGACAAGATGCTTAAAAATAGTGCACACTTTTCTTTTCAGTCTACTGTAAAGCACTCCTAACAGGACTACCTAAGAAAGACTTCAATCAGCTGCAATTAGTGGAGAATACAGCACTAGGAAAAGAAAATCTGAACACATCATCACCAGTTTTAGAGTTGTTACATTGGTTATCTGTGTCATTCAGAATTGATTTTAAAACAGGGGTCCTCAATCCCAGTCCTGGAGAGCCGCAGTGGCTGCAGGTTTTTGTTCTGACCTGGTTGCTTAATTAGAAAGCAATTCTTGCCAATAAAGCACTAACAAGCTATGAAATTAAATTAACTCTGCTATGTCAGGTCATTCTCATATCCTAGATTTTCTTTCCCTTTCTATCATGCAAATGATTTGAAGGCTAAAATGGATGAGTAATTCTCAGTCCTTCACTTTTTTCTCTTAATTTTTCTTCCAAGTATTTAATTAAACCCAATAGTGCAGATAAATACACACAGGTGTAAATGTAAATAAGCTAAATGGAGAAATGCTGCTCTCTCTTGTCATTTGCATATTATTGATAATAAGGAGCAATTAAAATAGCTGTTTAAGACAAAATTAAGCAATAAGGGCTCAAAATCACTAAAGTGAAGCAGAAGTGTTACTTTAGCAATAAGTGCATTTTATTAAGCAACTGGGTTGGAGCAAAAACCTGCAGCCACTGCGGCTCTCCAGGACCGTGATTGAGGACCCCTGCTTTAAAATACTACTAATGGTTTATAAAGAGTTAAATAATCTTGCTCCATCATTTATTTTGGAATGCCTGTCTCCCTACACTCCAAATCATAACCTTAGATGTCCTAATGGAGCTCCTACTGATAATTCCAAGAGCCAAGGTTAAAAGAAGTGGTGAGGTGGCCTTCTGCTGTTATGTACCTAAAATCTTAAATAATTTACCAACTGAAATTTGCCAGGCTAATACTGTGGAACATTTTAAAGAACTGCTAAAAATTCATTATTTTTATTTTATTTTTTTAATATGGCTTTCTTGTAGCTACATTTTAGTTGTATTCCTAACAAATTATATGGGCATAGAATTATCATTCATCAGGGATCTGTAATCTTTACTAATTTTTATTTCTCTCTGTTGTCTTTTCCAGTTCTTCTGAGGTGGTGCTACCACCACCTGATCAAGGCACCATGCAGCCACCTGTGATGATGGAATGAGGGCGGGTGCCACAGCTGTTTGCAAGACCGACTTAATCACATCCTCTCATATGAAGCTTGGAAATGAAAAGGAATGATTTAAGAACATCTATGTTAGGTAGAATGACCAATAGAGGCTGGGTGATCTTTTGGCCTTAGAACCCCTGCAGATTTTGCTTTTTCTCCAGCTTTACTACCTTATCGTTGGACACATCCTTAGAGACTTACATCATGACACTGTACATAAGGATGATGGTCTTCAAGTTGAACTTTATCTGATTTTAAGATCATTTAGATTAATTTGTTTTATTTCTTCTTTCTTGGTTACTTAATCTTTAAAATTGCCTAATTCCTTTTTTTTTGTATCTTTATCTTTGTGATCATGTAAAGCATTTTGATTACATTGTTTGTATGAAAATGTGCCATATTAATAAAAGCTGTTGTTGAATTTATAATTGTAATGGTCCTTCTCTGAAACTTAATTAAAACAGAACACTTGTTGATTGCCAACCAGGACCTACTCTCATGCCAAAAATTGTGAGAAACAGTAATAGCATGACCAATGGTTTTTTCCACTAACAAAACATAAATTTCACATTGACCCTTTATGAAATGCCATTGTGTTTATTATGCAGCAACACAATTGTAGGTTACCTGAAACTGGAAATCAGTTATGGTAGGTCTAACATTTAAAATGTGTACTCCAGTCTGTTGCTTGAAAAAACAGCTTGAAAAGGTGATGTTAACATTAATTAGAAGTGGTTTATGTTAATTTCACTACAATGTACATTATCATCTCATTTAAGATCATAAATGACAATCTTTAAATTAACAAATTAGATGTTAAATTTATTTTATGCTATTCTCATGCACACTATTTTGTCATGTTAACATTATTTTTTAGAAAACCCTATAAAAGAGTATATAATCTACTGTGGTAGACCATATGACTTGGAGTTTGGCAAAATAAGTTCCCTTATAGTGTACTTTGCTTTTTTTCTTTTTACTCTTGTCTTTTGTTCAGTTTGATCTGCTGAAGAGAAGATCACATCTGCTGTTAAGCTATTAGAGGTCACCCAAAAATGAAAGTTTATGTCTTCTACTCTCAAAGGCTAAGGGATCAGAACCTCTTTAGGACACATGGAGACCTAATCCCTGTTTTTAAAATCCTCAAAGACAGAAATAAAGGTAATCCAACATAGATCTTTGAGTTTAGTTATTGTTAAGGTGAATAAAACACAAATAAATGATCAGAGTTGGGGACTCAATGGTAAAACCCCTTTTTTATGCCAGAAGGCTAAGGCAGCTGTTTAAACATAAGGCTTCTTTTCAATCTTCTAGTGTTCAAAGATCCTTCTTCTCTGTATATGGTCTTTCAGATGATGCCTGTTTTCCTTTCTCCATTGGCTTTTGATGTGGATGGAGTGGAAGAGGGACACGCATGAAATTAGATCACTGTAGTCTTCCTGGTTAAAGGTGACAATGAAGATGGGTAAGTCACCAAGTCACTCTCAAATCCTACATCTGGTGTCTCTTTATATTCTTTCCTGTTAAAGTTAGGCCTGACTTGTGCTTTTGACATCATGTACTGAAGGACAGTGATGCAAATAAATGGAAAGTGCATTTAAGACAGAGAATTAATTCATAAAAAAGAGTTATGGAAATGTGAAACAAACTCTGATAGTTGAATTTGGAGTCCTTCATGACTTTGTAAAAGAATCTGGATGAGATATTGCATTAGTGTAACTCTTAACTAAGCATGCAATCTTTATTAACTGAAAGGTCTCCTGTTGTTTATAAACTATCCTACATATTTTAAAATAATGAAATGGGAACAACAAAAAAGTAGACATCCCAATACAGAAAAATCACATTTAATGATGATTAAAGAATGCTGGTGCATAATGACAATGTGATCTGTTGGTTAAACTTCAACCCTTCAGCTGGGTGACAAGGAACTAAAACTCCAAATGTCTATGCCATGATGAATGCACTTTATTAATGTTTGTAATTTTCTAATGTCTATCATGTGTGTTTTTTTTATTTACTTGGACAATATCCAGGTGATGGTTTAACCTGATGGAAGAAGTGAACATTACTAGTTATCCCCTTCTTCACGTGTTTACCATACAACTTGATATATCATTGTTTATTGAGAGAATAATTTCTGTCACTGTTATAAAAACACAAATTATAACCAGTTGAAGAACAGCATTAACTAAGCAAAGACACATCAATGTTTTACTATCCAGTTGTGAATTCCATTTCTTCCTATTTACTACTCTGAAACACAAGGCATGTGAAACATTTGGTTACAATCGATCACCTGGCTAGCAAGATGCTGCTGAAGAAAAAAGTAGCACTTAGGTGACAGACAAGAGTCAGAAAAATCCTCTGCATATGAAAATTTGTAGTCATGAGCTGCCAGGTGGTGGTATGCTCACTTGTTGGGAACATTATCACAAAAATAAATAATCTGAGGAATTCATAGTGACAAATCAGCATGGATGAACAGGCAGGAAGGTAGCACAGCTCTGAAAGCCAGCAGGGTGATTCTGCTTAACATAGAAATTTCACCATTCTCTGTACACATGACAATACTACTACTTGCACTTTTTACTTACAGTTTCATTTTCATTTCATCCAAACTACCATATTGTATTTGATTTTGATCATAGACTCTGACATGTTTTTAAATTGCCAAAACCATATTTTTGCATAACAGCATAATGTATACAATGTTTATAGATTTTTAATGGCTGTTTGTACCTAAACTAAAATGTTACACAGGTGTTGTTTTTTTTTTCTGTTTAGGGCATGATTGCCATGAACGTGCCTACCCTTAATTACAAAGTCATCAAAGTTAAACCATGGCTACAAATAGTATAACCCCCTTTAGATTTTTTTTATTACATAGAATATATATACTGTATAATCCTTCCATTGTGTTCTGGTCTGCTGAAGGGTCTGCATCCAGTGGGATTCGACCAGTGGGTGTTCCTTATTACATGCTCAACCCATCTCAATTGTCTGCTCTCAATCCAGAGAAGCAGTGACTCTACTCTGAGGATCTCCCAAATTGGTAAGCTTCTCATCGTATCTCACCAGAATACCTCAGCCCTTCCACAAAGAGACACCTTAGGGAGAGCAATCCACTCTTTTCTGAGAAAGAAACCTGACCTCAGACTTGGAGATGCAGATCCTCATTCCTCCCACTTCACACTGAGCAGTGAGTCACTTGATTACATGCTGAAGATCACAGTCAGGTGAGGTAAAGAGGACATCATCTGCATAAAACAACATTGCTACCTCTTAAATCCCCAATGGGACACTCTCGCATCATTGCCTGTGATTTGACATTCTGTCTGTTAAAACTACAAACAAGACTAGTGACAATACACATGATGGGGTCTGATGCCAACGGTGAATGAATTTGACTTAATGCAAAGTATTCAAACACAGCTCTCACTGCAGTCATATAGATGGCACAGCATACTGTCTCTCTCTCTGCATCTGCATCGTTTTTCTGTTTAAGGCATGGTGGTGAAGTGATTAGTAAATTGTCCAGTTCAAAGAATTAATAAGCACAAAAAGCATTTCATCTGCTCCAGAGCTGTTACAGTGTCTTAGAGAAAACAAAACAAAACAAAACAAAAAACTTGCAGGACATCTTTCCAAATGGGGACGTTGCTTTTAGGATTTATCTAATATTGCTTATTACTATTGCAAATGATGAGCTCAGGCTAGTGAAGAATAGGCTCAGATCCACAATAGGACAGATGGACTCATTTAACTCTGTTGTCAATTGAGAGTGATCAGTTTTGGAAACTGGATTTTAGTGATCTAATCAAGGACTTTGCTGCATAGAAATACAGAAAAGTTTAATTTTGAAAAGCAAGTATTTGTCTGTGTTTATATACAGAATGCCTATTTAATATTTAAAATTCTTGTTTATGTGGGCATTTGCAATAAGATTGTATAGTTTATTTTTCAAACGTTGGTTTGTGATGGTTACTTGTCAGCTGTGCAACATACCACATGCACTTCAGAACAGGTAATCCACCTGAGGCTAAGCATGTTCGGGCCCAGTCAGTACTTGGATGGAAGACTATCTAGGAAAAGCTTAGGTTGCTGCTGGAAGAGGTGTAGGTGAGACCAGAAAGGGACACTTATACTGTGGTGTGTGTGTGGATCCCAATGCCCCAGTGTAATGAAAATGGCACTGTCTTTTGGATGAGACAAAAAAAAAACGAGGTCCTGACTCTCTTTGGTCATTAACTCCTCCTGGACATTTACTTCATTAAGAGCAGGATGTATCCCGATGTCCAGGCTAAATTGCCCTCAGTAGCCTGTCTCTGGGTAATTATCTCTCTCACCCCTTCACCACATAATGGCTAATGTGTGGCAAGTGTACTAGTGCAAAAAGGCTTCTGTTGTATTCTCCAGGTGGATGCTGCACATTGTTGGTGGTTAAGTGGCTCCCAACTCTCTATGTTAAATGCTTTAAGTAGTGAGAAAAGAACTTTTTTAAATGCGAAGATTATTATTATTATGGCTAATTAAAGATATAAACTTTAATATAACATACACTCTAATTTCAGAGAGTAAGCACATATTTTTTCTGTTTTTCAGATTTTTGCCATTCAGTTTAAAGCTAAGAATCTGTATTTGTCATTTACTTTACTGTGAGTGTCTCTGTAGACCTTGAAGTTGATGTTTATAGCCAGGGGTGTAGCACAAAACTCTGGGCCCTATACATAAGCAATGTCTGTGGGGCCCTTTCCTCTCAAAAACAAACTGTTCATTCCAGGCTTCAAGCCCCCCAGGTGGACCCCTGGTAGTCCTTACCATACCACTCCTCCCCCCACAACACTCGTGTTTATAGCACTCATAGTATTTTGTGTAGGTGGGGCCCCAAAAATATCTCTAACTCTAGGGTCCCCACCCTCCTTAATCCAGTCCTGATGATTGTATTTAGGTTTTATTTTATGATGGTAATACTGTTCTAGCTTTACTTTACGTTTATGTTTATTAATAAAAAAAGAGCCATGGCACTATGAAGTTTTAAAAAAGGTGTTCATGAGGCACTAAAGGCATTACTAGAAACGATTCTCTGTTGCCAGGACATAATCAAATAATGTAAATTTAGTCTTGATTAAAATCAGAGAATTCTGTCTTTTTTATTCATTGCATACCTTGAGCGAGTCATTTTAGACCATGAAACTGGATCGTTCCGATTACGGCAGGTAATAATCTGCTAACAATAAATAAATGCTGTACTTTGGAAAAGAACAAAGTGCAAGCCACTTCTGAATGGCAACGTGCCAGCACTTGTCGTCATGCAAGAAACTTTTCATTATGAACCGTAAAGTTAATACCTCTGCAATGTTAATGAAAACCGAAGAACTATTATAACTAGTTATATATCGTTTACTGTTAAGACAAATCTGTTTAAATATGGTTTTGTATTATTTTTGCTGGGCCTTTAAATACACCTGCCGCCTTAAGTTCTGTTATTTTCCAGTTGCGTTCTAAATATATTAAACTACAAGATCCAGAATGCACCACGAGTCCAAAATCCGTTGATTCCACCCCCTCCCCATCAGTGGAAAGTATGGTCATGAAGAATCGCTCTCTATGGCTGCCTGTCTGACAATCTTGCCGACTTCATCCAATTAGAAACCTCGCGTGCAGCCGTAGGCTCAGCGAGTGTACCTTCGGCAGCCATGTTGTGTCCCGGGAGACTCGGAGCTTGTTTGGAGCAGGCAAGGAAAGAGTTCCCTATTCGAATTTTGGGACGGTGTTTTCGGCAATAAGAACCAACTGGGTCAGGTAGAAGAGAAGAGAAAGAGATCACCATGAGCCGGCCGTCATCGGCTGGCGGCGGAGGCGGAGGGCTCGGGGCCGGGAAAGCAGGCGGCGGTAAGCACAGTGGCTCCGCTGGAGCAGCTGCCGCCGCTGCCGCAGCAGCAGCTGCCGCGGCAGCGGCTGCTGGAGTGGCCGGATCGGCGGCCGGTTCGGGCTCCGCGGCTCCTACAACTGCCACAGCATTGCCAGCTTCTACTTTGCCCGGCCAGACCGCGGAGCTGACTGCGCTGTTCGAATGCCCGGTATGTTTTGATTACGTCCTGCCGCCCATCCTGCAGTGCCAGGCCGGGCATCTGGTGTGCAATCAGTGCCGGCAAAAGCTCAGTTGTTGCCCGACTTGTCGTGGTCCCCTCACCCCCAGCATCAGGAACTTGGCCATGGAGAAAGTGGCTTCCACTCTGCCATTTCCGTGCAAGGTAAGTGATGATCCTTCAGTTTAAACTTTGCGCGTCAAAACTTGAGTTGTTTGCATCTGCAAGAAACGCCGCTAGGAGGGAGCTGTAGGCGAAAAAGTTTTGACAGAAAAGGAGCTGTTCAGCTTCAAGTATGAACGCGTGTGGCCTAGCCTGTCACCTCTGACGCATTCCTGACTGTTGTTATCATGTATGTTGTACTCTGCTTCGTTTCGCCACGTGCTTTGTAGTCGGTACTTTACCCGTTACTCCATAACAGCACACTCGGGCTTCCTGGTTACTTGAAGTCTAATAAGTCGACCAGCGAAAAATTCACTTCTCAAAATCGCTATTCATTTCGAAAGGCACGTGAGATTAAGATGCATTGATAAGCGTTTTCCTGTGGCCACATCCGTCTGTTAAGGTGGTAACATACCCATCTTTAGTGAAAGGCGCTATATAATAATGTACTAAGTTGATTTGGTTTTAAGTTTCATGTCAACATTTAGTAAGTGATTGTAAGTGAAAAATGAAGAGACTTGCTGTATATATTTTAACGTTTAGGTGGATGTAAACTGAAATATGTGTGCCATTTTAATTAAACTACACTTCTAATCGCTATTCTCCTTGGGGACCGGATTGAACACAAGAAATGTGGGATCCAATTAGTTGTATTGGTAGTGCTCAGCTGTTGGGCAGGTGAAATCAATAGTGAAATTAGGAATTTAGTAAATAGCCTGCAACCAACAGTAGGACCCTTCTCCCATTATCATTTTAAAATTTATTATATATATTTTCTATCATTTTGACTTTTATCTGGCATAAGTTACTTTGGGGGATCAAAATAGCATGTTTGGGAAATTTCTTTACTCATTGTTTGCTCTGGAAAGATAATATGAATTTTTAGTACCCATCTCTTTTTATATAGCTGCTGTAATAAATAAATAATTTAGTGAATAGTGTATATTTCAATTGATTTTTGAGGTGGACTGCAATAGTGTCTTGGAAACAATGGTTTGGATGATAAATAGCCTTTAACTATATATTGCAAGCATCCATTTTCTATGCATTATGTATTTTGCAAAACTAATTAAGGTTCAGCTTTAACTACTTTGTGACACACAAAAATGACAGCAGTTGAAAAATCTCTTAATTTTTCCACTGCTTTTTAAGAGTGAATTACAAAAGAACTGAACAAATACAATTAATCAGGAAGAAATCCATCATTTTTAACTTCTGGAGCAAGCATATGGATTTCATCTCATGCTATTTTGTGTAAATAACATGTTGTTGCTAGTTGACACCAGTTTGCATGTGACCTTCTTAGAGTTGCTTAAATCTGCAAAATTTGTCCAGTGTAATGGATGAAAAAAAATCTTTAAAGTTCTTAAATGTATAGCTTATAGCCCATCATATGCTGGGGATGTTCAGATGACCAGAGTTCAGTGTCATCACTTTGTTTAGGCAATCATGGACACATATCCCCATCTTATCTTGGGTTACAGGAAGCTTGGAACACTTGCCTATGTCTATCACAAAGTGTAGCAGAGGTAACAGGATTAGTTACAGACCAAAATTGGGGGAAATCATTTTGGGGTGTTGCTACCTTTGTTTTTTTCACAGGGAAAACAAGCTTGCTTTTTGTCTGTTGTTAGTAAAGTTACAAAAGTTCTAAGGCGGGATTTGAGTATTGCAAATCTCAGTTAAGGATCGTGTCCAGAGCTGTAGAGTCGGAAGCAATTATTGGGTTACTGGAGTTGGAGTTGCTACCAACTCTGACTAAATGTAAATTGCAATATAATGTGTTAAAATTTCCATTGACTTGTATATTGATTCATCCATTTTCCAACCTGTTGAATCTGAACACAGGGTCACGGGGGGTCTGCTGGAGCCAATCCCAGCCAACACAGGGTGCAAGGCAGGAACCAATCCCGGGCAGGGCGCCAACCCACCGCAGGACACACACATCCACACTCACACACCAAGCACAATTTAGAATCTCCAATCCACCTAACCTGCATGTCTTTGGACTGTGGGAGGAAACCGGAGTACTTGGAGGAAACCCACGCAGACACGGGGAGAACATGCAAACTCCACACAGGGAGGACCCGGGAAGCGAACCCGGGTCTCCTAACTGCGAGGCAGCAGCGCTACCACTGAGCCACCGTGCTGCCCCATATTGATTCAATGAAACTATTTTTAATTTTAGACTTTTGATAAAAATATAGCTTCTTTGTTAATTTTGTAAGTTTAGTCTTATGTTTAATGTTACTCAGTGTTTGTAAGCCACAACGACATTGCTGCATCCTTTAAGCCTGAACTTTTAACAGGTTAGAATTGTAAAAAGTAGCCTGATGATTCACCTTGGCAGTGATGAAGATGAAGTACTTTGTATCTTGTATGTTGTATGGTTTCAATCAGCATATTAAGTATATTAGTTAAATTATATACAGAGGAGTTGGAGTAGGTGTCAGAAGCGGTGGTACCAGAAATTGAGGAGTCAGAGTCTGAGTTGGAGTCGTATGTTTTGTGTACGGACTCCACAGCATTTATTGAGACAATTTGGATGGTGGGTTATTTGTGGTAAGCGTTACTGAAGGTGGGTAAAAACTGTTTTTCAAAACTGCTGATCTGGGCTTTGATCCTGCAATATAGTCTTGACAGACCATAGTGGTGAGAGCAGTTTGTACACTTAACATTTTCAAACCCTCTTAATCAAATTCAGTAACATGGAGATCTGGAGCTTATCCACATGGCACTGGATGCAAGACAGGAAAGAGGATGATCACCAATGCTTGAAAAAGATCTGTAGAACTGAAGGTTAATAACAACCAATATTTTTTGTGTTTAAATTTCATAGCCTTATATTGCCTTTCTGTCTTTTATGATTTCTTGACAGTAATACATGTTGATACCACCAGTTGAATACAAAATCTGGCATGTTCTATTATTCATCTAATTTTTATCCTCCAAACAATTGTGAATATTCAAGATTGTTGGATGTTATTGTATACTTCATAAACACCCATTTTGTAAGGTGGCTTATGTTATCAAGTTTTATTTTACATGTATACTCTACTAATGGAACATAGGCAGATTAAATGCTTTGCTCAGAGTCACACAGTGACTTGACATTGAGGGTAGAACCAACAATATAGCAGTTACACCACACTGCAGTTATGTGTTTTAAAGGGGATGAGGTTGAGGTGGGATTACCACCGGATTGTGTCACTCTTTCTCACTCAGTCCAACAAAGTAGTATTGACTCTGAACCTGGCAAAGAGCTAAGTTACGGTCATTATACTACATTGTCAGATCTACCATCTTATTCTGTTCATAGACTTCTCTTTGTTACTAATCATTTTAGTCACTGCAGTCTAACCTGCAATTCTGTTGATTTGATTTACTTCAACTGTATCCAGCTACAGAGCCCTGGGTGAAGAGTAAATAGAATCCGGAGATGGTACAGGGTCCTTAAGGTGCTCTGTGTATATGAGGGCTTTATCATAATATGTCGTTACCACCTACAGTCTTCTCATTAGGACACCCATTCAAGATTCAAGATTCTTTATTTGCTTAATACACAGTTATACAATTACAGGTTGAGTTACACAGGCTTGTGTATGGAGTGAGATCTGTGTCAAAAATAACTCGTAATAATTTGTAGCAGGTGCCACATACACTATTATCCCTTTGTTAGTTTGCGTCTCCTCAGGGTGTTCATCAGGACATGGGTTGGTGAGGGTTCACCGAAAATGGGGAACTGTACCTTTAAGGGGAAGACACAGTACAGTATGGACAAGACGGTTGGGCTGAAGGGAGAGAAAAAAAGAGAGAGAGAGACACCGAGTGGTGAAGCAGCATGTTAGTGCCAAGAATTCAACTGTGAGCTACCTGCTGGAAGAAAGTTTAGTTTTACTCGGTGATACAAGGGAGACGCGTCTCTGAAGACAAACGTTTTTGTGGTTTCACCAGAGGAATCGACTTTTACAGGAAAGTGTATTCTTTTGATTTGAATGGGTAATCAGTATGAATCAAGTAATATTTGAGTGTATATTTTTGTCATTATGTTCAAGATTTTCATTTGTTTGGGCTATTCACTCAAATATAGTATTACTTTCATATTTTACATCAGCTGTATGTAGTCCCCCATTAAAGTCTGCAGATATGAATGTATTTGCAAAGCAGATATACTATACATATGTGCCATTATCCTATGTGTTACACTGATGTATTAATGTTAAGAGACAGGAGTGCAGAGTTTTATTTTTGAGCCTCACAACACAGTTTCTCCCTTGGAGGTTGCAGTTGTATCCAAATAGTGACAACATAGAGGAAGTCAGATAATGTCTTTCTTCTTGTGCCTGTTTTTTTTAATTGAATTAGAAGACATAAAGATTCTGCATGTCTTATCTGTGTAGAAAGATGGTCTTTCTTTTTCAAAATATTCAGCAGCTGCTTGGCATCTGGGATGGTCTGAGCCTCTGCTCTTTCATTCATTAGTGTAATGTGTGAGTCTAAAGAACAGATTGCTTGGCTGTCTTCTTGGGAGTCAATAATTTAATTGGAGTATGTTGACAGGGTAGTCCTCCCTTGGGGTATTTGGTGGATGTTGAATGGAGTTGTTTGCATCATTCCCATTTTGTTTTGGTTCAATTTGTACTTCAGTGTTTTGTGTTAACTGGGCACCCCTGCTTCTTCATGAAAATGGTAAATTTGATCTTAGTTTTCTGCCTTCTGATTTGTTGTAAAAACAAAGGTTTACACAAATTAAGAAAAAAAGGTTTAATATTTGCAATTCACAGCAAAGTATAGCAAAATATTTTGCTATACTTTAAAGTGCATTCTTTAAAGGTTCTGCCAATCATTGATCTGGTCTCACTCAGGTCCTTTGCTTTTGACCTCACTGCCACTTTGAGCTACTGTCTACTGGTGGATGTCTTTCAGCAGATCAGATCTAAAAAGTTACTAGTACCAAAGAGACTTGGACTTACAGTAATCCCTCCTCGATCAAAGGGGTTGCGTTCCAGAACCCCCCGTGAAAAGGTGAAAATTCGCAAAGTAAAAACCATATGTTCATATGGTTATTTTTATATATTTTAAGCCCTTATAAACTCTCCCACAGTATTATAAACATTTTCTGCACAGTTATACAGCATAATCCCTTTGTATTCTCTTAGATATTAGGTAAGATTCGTTGAAATTATGTATGTAAACACACTGTTTATATACAATAAAACCTAAATATTATTTTAAAGATATCGAGCGTCACCGATATCACATATGTTACAGCCAGTACGACAGACAGGCCACCTGCAATAAATACGTACAATGCAAGAAAAATTGTATACAGTAAAATGTGTGTACAGTGACACTAAACTATGTACATATAATAAGTACTGTACGTAGAAAATTAATTATGGTTACTCACCAACAATGACACGATGACTTGTCCGGTAACGATGTTTAATTTTACTGCACAACAAAGGAGAGCGTTACAGTTCTTCTAAGGGAGCCTCCTCAGGCGATTGTGTAGCACCGCCGTTGTTGTTCTTCCGGCAGTCTTCAATCCAAATCCCTAAAGCAGATTCCATCCGGACTACCGCATTATTACATCCACTTACAACTCATTTTGCTCCCTGGTTAAAGGACACTGCGGCCATAGATCTTATATTCTTTTCCTCCTTTTTAAATAAAAAGAATCGTGGACTCATTGATGCCGTAATGGCATCCTGCAGCGGTGTAGCTGTTCCCTTCCTTCAACATATCCAAAACTTTTACCTTTTCGGCAACTGTTAGCATCTTCCATTGGCGCTTGGGCACGGCCCCTGAAGCAGGAGCAGATCGTTTTGGAGCCATAATGAAGGGTTTGACTACGCACAAAGATAAACACAAAAGAGCAGAAAAGTTAACTCTTTACACAGCGAAACACGTTGATGCTGAATGAGCGGGAAGAGACTTCCTGGTTAACGCAGTGGAATCGAATTCGGCACTCCGTCACTGAGCCAGTCAGCACACAGAAACTTAACTGCGTGCTCTGATTGGGTAGCTTCTCAGCCATCCGCCAATAGCGTCCCTTGTATGAAATCAACTTGGCAAACCAACTGAGGTTAGCATGTACCAGAAGTGAAAAGACTGATTGTCCGCAGAAACCCGCGAAGCAGCGAAAAATCCACGTTATATATTTAGCTATGCTTACATATAAAATCCGCAATAGAGTGAAGCTGCGAAAGTCGAAGCCTGATATAGTGAGGGATTACTGTATATGTATAACATTTTAAGGTATTGTCTCATTTAACATGTACAAACATTCCTACTCCATTCTGCAGCAGAGCGGCATGCTGTGATTTTATACTGATAAATATTCTGAATATTTTTGGTGTAAAATGTTTTGCTAATAGGAAACATCACTTCTAATAGAAGTTGGAGGACACAGAGCTTTTCCAGTGATAATATATTTTTTCAATTTATTTTGAGGTTGAAAACAAGAATAGCTTTCAGAGAAAATGTTATAGAATAATCTTTACCCAAAGCAGAATAACAAGACTGGGATATAATATAATTGTTTGCATTCATTTGAAGCACAAGCGGGCCAAGTGACTTGCTCAGGGTCTTGGAGTAAGTTGAACATAGCATTTGAACAAGAAACATTGTTCTTTAAGGCCCATTGCCATAGTCACTAAACTACAACATTCTACCTTTATTTGAAAGTGTTTTCAGTATTGGTAAACCTTACATCTATACTAATAAAAGGCAAAGCACTCACTCACTCACTCACTGACTGACTCATCACTAATTCTCCAAGTTCCCGTGTGGGTAGAAGGCTGAAATTTGGCAGGCTCATTCCTTACAGCTTACTTACAAAAGTTGGGCAGGTTTCATTTCGAAATTCTACGTGTAATGGTCATAACTGGAAGCTATTTTTCTCCATTTACTGTAATGGAGTTGAGCTCGAAAGCTGTGGGGGGGGGCGGAGTTTCGTGTGACATCATCACGCCTCCCACGTAATCACGTGAACTGACTGTCAATGCAGTGCTTAGAAAACCAGGAAGAGCTCCAAAAAGCGCTGAAAAAAACATGCATTCTATAATTGAGAAGGCAACGAAACAATAAGAAACGAGCGAGTGACATATACAACCATATTCATGAGTGCTGCTACTTCGGAAACAAAGCACGGTGTAAACTTAAAGTTTAAATTAAGTTCATAGACAGGCTGCCGCTGGCGTTTGTCATGCCCACGGGTAATGCGGGATACAAGTTTAATGAGAGGACGCAGGATATAAACGAGAGTTTTGATCACTTTGTAACTAAGTTAAAATTGCACGTGAAGGGCTGTGCTTATGCAAATTCCGAGAGACTGTGTTTGTGGGGGATTGACAGTTAAGGCGGGTGGGGTAGTCACGTCATCATCTCTCCTCCCATTCACCTCATTTCGCTCTGAGCTGAGCTCCGCAGCTAACGCAAACGCAGTGTTACGGAAGTGACTTTGTGACGCTGCCACCAAATACTCACAGAAAAATCCACAAGTTAATACACACGCTGTCTCTACAGTTTCTCCACACTGAATCCTCCAGGCACTACTTACAAAAGGTTATATTGACAATCGTGTTAAGTTATTTTTAAAATGTTTCCTTTTCTTAGCACAAGCACAGCTGAGAAGCTTCGATGCGTGTGGTCCATAACGCGTTAAAAAAATCACGCATTTAATCACACTTTGCAATACAAGCAAAGGGGAACTTCTGTCAATGCATGATTTCCTGGTACACCGATTACATTGATCAGCGCTTCCCGATTCATTTTATCCTCGCACCCCCTTAGTTTGAGAAGAAATATGAAAAAATATGAGGTTAACACAGAAAAACAGATCACCAGTTGAAGCTTTATGAATAATTGATTCGCCATCAATAATTGTTTTGGTAAAGCCATACTCAGTGTAATCCTCCTTCCATTTTATAATTTTTCCGCCACTAGCCATGATTAAATGAACGGTAAAAAAGTAAGAGCGAAGCGAGGGTGACTTATTCAGGCAGGCAGGTGACAGCTCAATAGCTCGAATTTGGATATAAGTAGGTTCTATTTAGTCGCCAGAAATATCTTTGTTAGGAATGGAAGTTGAATTTAGTCTTTAAATTTCTATAGTAAAGAAAAAGTTATGCAATGATGACTAAATTTAACTATATAAAGT
>JANRMT010062790.1:48102342-48132342 GCA_026402145.1 Polypterus bichir lapradei
GTAAAACATTAACGTTTTAAGAAGTAAAGGTACATTGAGCACTACTGGAGTGGTTGCGGGTAAACTACATTTTAAAGACGGTATAACAGAAGAGGTAAGTAGTACTAACAGCAGCTAAAATGTATATGGATCATCTCTCGGTAGTAGATCCCTTTTGAAAGGCGCTACACGACGGCTGTGGTATAGAAATTACATTTTCTATGTGAAAGTCCAAATTTCTGCCTCTAGTAATGTGCCTTACCAGCAATTAAAGAAAATTAGTTTTGTGTCCTCTGCAGTGTTAAGAGAGAAAGGCTTTGGTTTGGGATAAAATGAACAAAGGTGTAAAGAAAGGAAAGTTGCCTTTTTCTTTTATATAGTATAGAGAGATGTGTTCGCTGACGATATGAGCGCCTTTTGGGGACAGTCGCGGTGGGTCTTGTGCAGACTGGTGAGACGTCCCAGCTATTAATCGGCTGTGATGGCACTGTCAGTCCTTCACTCCTGTGTGTGTCTTCATAATCCGAGCTGACGACCTCATAATCGTATACGTGCAAAATAAAGTGCGAAGCGCCTTAATATTATTTTGCCGCGGTGTAGAAAAGGGGTCCCGTGTTTGCACTTGTCTGGGCTATAGCTCAGGGGGAGGATGAAAAAAATTAATAGTGCTCACTTTGAGTTAAGGCAGAAGCGCAGTCAGCGTCTCAAAGGCCGGCACAGCTATGCGCGCGTGCCGGCTGCTCGACTTTTGCTGGGCAGGAGACGCCAGTTTTTGCAGACACGTTCACATGATCAAAAGTCTCCGCGCTCTTTGGAGGTCATTCATATACAAAATACCCGCGCCTCGCAGCGGAAAAGTAGTGTGTTAAAGAAGTAATGAAAAAGAAAAGGAAACATTTTAATAATAACGTAACATGATTGACATTGTCATGAGTGTTGCTGTCATATATATGCCTGCCTAAATAAGTCACCCTCGCTTCGCTCTTACTTTTTTACCGTTCATTTAATCATGGCTAGTGGCGGAAAAATTATAAAATGGAAGGAGGATTACACTGAATATGGCTTTACCAAAACAATTATTGATGGCGAATCGATTATTCATAAAGCTTGAATTGGTGATCTGTTTTTCTGTGTTAACCTCATATTTTTTCATACTTCTTCTCAAACCAAGGTGGTGCGAGGCTAAAATGAATTGGGATGCGCTGATCAATGTAATCGGTGTACCAGGAAATCATGCATTGACAAAAGTTCCCCATTAATTGTAATGCAAAGTGTGATTAAATGCATTATTTTTTAACGCGTTATGGAGCACATGCATCGAAGCTTCTCAGCTGTGCTTGTGCTAAGAAAATTAAACATTTTAAAAATAACGTAACATGACTGTCAATATACAGTATTTGTTTTGTGAGTGTTACTGAGTGTTGCTGTGATCAAGGATTAGATTATCATTATTTCTTTCAATCAGGTTCGTATTTGTAGGATGTGTTGTGTTCAAGTTACATTCCGTGTTTGTCAATCGTTGTAAAGATGACAGGTTTCATTCATCGATTCGTTTCTTACTGCATCAATAAACAGCTCGTCTTCTTCTTTATCTAAGACCTGACACACTGCATGCACGGGTTTTTTTTTTTAACACTGTCTTCCTTTAGCGGGACATTGACTTTTTCCACCGTGTGCTTTGTTTCCGCAGTAGCTGGATTTATGAATATGCTTGTATGTATCAGACGCTTCATATTTTTTGCTGCCTTTTCAATTGTGTAATTCGGTTTTTGCACAGCGCTCTTTGGAATTGTTGCTTTTTGTCTGTGCACTGCGTCAGTTCACGTGAGCTGCTCGGTGTACATGCATCGAAGGTTCCCAGCTGTGCTGGTGCCATCTCGTGCTATGTCCATGGCTGTATTTAATGTTACCGAAGTCCTGGCACTTAAAACTTTCTCTCGCAGTTTCGCTGAGTTTGTGCCAAACACCACCCTGACCATCTCATCTTCCTCTGCATAAGCACAGTCCTTCACCCGTGAATATTTAGTGGGAGTTTGCTATTGGATTGCCGCTGACGGACGGCCATATATGGGCAGGCACTAAATTACAAACGCCAGCGGCAGCCTATGAACTTAATTTAAAGTGTAGGTTTACATCGTGCTTTGTTTCCGAAGTAGCAGAACTCATGAATATGGTTGTATATGTCACTCGCTCGCTTCTTATTGTTTCGCTGCCTTCTCAATTATATAATGCATGTTTTCTTCAGCGCTTTTTGGAGGTCTTCCTGGTTTTCTATGTACTGCGTGATTACGTGGGAGGCGTGATGATGTCACACGAAACTCCGCCCCCACAGCGTTCAAGCTCATCTCCATTACAGTAAATGGAGAAAAACAGCTTCCAGTTATGACCATTACGCGTAGAATTTCGAAATGAAACCTGCCCAACTTTTGTAAGGAAGCTGTAAGGAATGAACCTGCCAAATTTCAGCCTTCCACCCACACGGGAAGTTGGAGAATTAGTGATGAGTCAGTGAGTGAGTGAGTACTTTGCCTTTTATTAGTATACTAGCAAAATACCCGCACTTCGCAGCGGAGAAGTAGTGTGTTAAAGAAGCAATGAAAAAGAAAAGGAAACATTTTGAAAATAACGTAACATGATTGTCAATGTAATTGTTTTGTCACTGTTGTGAGTGATGAGTGTTGCTGTCATATATATATATATTTACACACACACACATAAACATATATATATACATATCTATACATATACACATATATATACACACACACATATATACATACATATATATATATCTACATATATACACATACATATACATACACACATACATACATACACACACATATATACACACAAATACATATATATATACATACACACACACATATATAAACATATATATACATATACATACATATCTACATATATACACACACAGCTATTTCGTATCAGTGCAATACGCTGCTTGTTAAAACGGATAACTCCCGCTCTTACGTGCAAGTCTGCGTGGATATTATGAACTATCGTATTTGTTCAAGTTCTATTTAAATTTTAAATAGAAGGAATTTTTATTTAGTCGACAGAAATATCTTTGGTAGGAATGGTAAAAACAGACAGGAATATTATTCCTGAATAAATCAACTCAAACCTTAAACAACTTATAATATTTTGCTCTCCATAAAAATATATGCTGTCTAAATTATACAAGTTAGAAATAAAGTAAACTTTAAAAGAACAAACATTCAAATTTCTTTACTCTTATGTAATTTTATATAAAAAATAAACTTAGATTTTAAATATCCCAAAAGATTTTGCTCTCCATAAAAATATATCCTGTCAAAATTATACAAATTCAAATATGAACATGCTGCATAACAAAACCTGGAAATATAAATAAAATGTGTTCCTTTCAGCAATAACAAATCAAATCATTCAGTTGTCTTTGCTCATATGTCATTTTAGAGCTGGACGCCTAGTATCTTTTTTTGGCAACAAGTTCGTTTATGTTTGGTGTGAGGTTCTGTGTTGTGGAGATTCTCAGGATGGACTGCAGGTGCTCATGAGTGAGGCGACTCCTGTGTGCTGTTTTGTTAGTCTTCATCACTGAGAAGAGCTTCTCACACAGATATGTGCTACCAAACATGCACAAGGTTCGAGCCGCATGTAGACGGACTTTTTTTGTTCTTCAAAGTCACTAAAGCGCCGTGCGCTCAGTTTATCAGCAAAGTGCGTATTTGGGAACACCGTAGTGACGACTTGGTTCAACATTACTTGGCAACAGGGAAAGTGGGGCAAGTTGCACTGGTGAATTTGTGTCTCCCATAAAAGCAGCTTCACTTGAAATCACTTTGTGATTGTGCACGGGTAAAAACGTCCGCTGAAGTGTCAGATTCTTATTTAATTCTTCTGCTTTCTGTATCTTCTGCATTGCATTCAGGTCTTTCAGGTTACCGTGATGTTTTGTCTCATAGTGCCGTCTTAGATTAAATTCTGTAATTACAGCCACATTAGCTCCACAAATGAGACACACGGGTTTAACGGCAATGTCAGTAAACATATACTCAGCCTCCCATCGGTTTTTAAAGTCTCTATTTTCAGAATCAACTTTTCTCTTAAGCATCGTGTGGGCTAGCTTCGCAATAACTTGCAAGCTAGACTTGATTAACGCGGTAAGTGTTCGGCAAGGCAGGTGAAGCGCTGCATTATGGGATCTGTAGTTTATTGTGTTACCAGCGCTTCATATACCCGGGCCATTAATAACAATAATACAGTATATAAAATGATCTCGCGGGCCGGATATAATTACACGCCGGGCCGGATGTGGCCCGTGGCCCTTGAATTTGACACATATGGACTAAATAGAACTTGAAAAGATATATTTTTTCGTACATCGAGCCCGCGTGCTAATGTGGTTTTGCCTGCATGCCTCAATAAGTGACCCTCCCCTCGCTCTTACTTTTTTACCGTTCATCTAATGAATACACTGAGTATGGCTTTACCAAAACAATCATTGATTGCGAATAAAGTATTCATTATTCGAGTATGTAGATCAGGGTATATATATATATACATATACATATATATATACCCGCGTATCGCAGCGGAGACGTAGTGTGTTAAATAAGCTATGAAAAAGATTCGTTTCTTACTGCATCAATAAACAGCTCGTCTTCTTCTTTATCTGAGACCTGACACACTGCATGCACGGGTTTTTTTTTTAACACTGTCTTCCTTTAGCGGGACATTCACTTTTTCCACCGTGTGCTTTGTTTCTGCAGTAGCTGTACTTATTACATACTTATCTTGTATTTATCAGACGCTTCATATTTTTTTGCTGCCTTTTCAATTGTGTAATTCGGTTTTTGTTCAGCGCTCTTCGGAAATGTTGCTTTTTGTCTGTGCACTGCGTCAGTTCACGTGAGCCGCTCGGTGTACATGCATCGAAGGTTCCCAGCTGTGCTGTTGCCATGTCATGCTATGTCCATGGCTGTATCTAATGCTACCGAAGTCCCGGTACTTAAAACTTTCTCTCGCAGTTTCGCTGAGTTTGTGCCAAACACCACCCTGACTATGTCATCTTCCTCTGCATAAGCACAGTCCTTCACCCGTGAATATTTACCCGTGGCAGTTTGCTATTGGATTGCCGCTGACGGACGGCCTTATATGGGCAGGCACTAAATTACAAACGCCAGCGGCAGCCTGTCTATGAACTTAATTTAAAGTGTAGGTTTACACTGTGCTTTGTTTCCGAAGTAGCAGAACTCATGAATATGGTTGTATATATCACTCGCTCGCTTCTTATTGTTTCGCTGCCTTCTCAATTATATAATGCATGTTTTCTTCAGCGCTTTTTGGGGCTCTTCCTGGTTTTCTACGTACTGCGTGATTACGTGGGAGGCGTGATGATGTCAAACTCCGCCCCCACGGGTTTCAAGCTCATCTCCATTACAGTAAATGGAGAAAAACAGCTTCCAGTTATGACCATTACGCGTAGAATTTCGAAATGAAACCTGCCCAACTTTTGTAAGGAAGCTGTAAGGAATAAGCCTGCCAAATTTCAGCCTTCTACCTACACGGGAAGTTGGAGAATTAGTGAGTGAGTGAGTGAGTGAGTGAGTGAGTGAGTGAGGGCTTTGCCGTTTATTAGTATAGATTCATAAATAATAACAAAATGCAGAGTACATTTGAATATTGGCAACCATACAACCTGATTAAATGGTGATGTGTAGTTTCAGGTGGCACACAGACTTGTAGTTACTTAAAATGTCTCTAGTTAAGGCATCATTGGTGCTCATCTTTTAGCCACGTGCCTGTTCAATATGGCTGCTGAGCTGTGCTCTTCATTGTGTTGTCTTAATTATCACAGGTTAGCAAGAGATGCTTCTTTCAGATGTTAGTAAGAGAGAGAGTGTGAGATAAAGCAAGCAAATTTATGGGTTTTCTGTCCAACTCCTACAGCCAATAGGACATCATGGTACTTAAAGGCCTCTGAGAGAAGCCAATTCCAAATAGCCATACCTCAGACCAGTGGGGGAAATAGAACATCTTAACATCTGCCCCCAAACCATATGTTAAAGTACACCTTAGCCTACTTGCGGGGGTAGAAAGACTTTAGCAAAGAAACACTCGCCAAACTGGTTTAAGACACATCCCCCAAATCCTGTCGTAAAATTACAAAGAGACTTAGTCATAATGGGGGGTGGGTTGGGGGGCAAAACAGAATGCCTCTCACCAAAGTAACACTAAATTACATTGCTTTGCCTAAATTATAAATAAAGACATACAGAACATTTATCAAGTTATATGCAAAATCTTACATCACAACAGGCGGTATACTGGTTCATACCGAAAACCGCTTTTTATTTTTGTTATGATATGGATTTTTCTTATACCGCAACAATGGTTTAAATTGCCTAAACGATGTTCGGAAAGTGGCACAGCGGGAAACTGTTCAAGGGGGAACCTTTTTCACTGCTACACCGATAATCACATGCATTAGTGGAGGTGTTGCGCCGGGGCTCTTTTTCACTGCTACACCGCTAAACAGGCATGCAACGGAGTACATGCAGTAGTTTATGTATTGCGGAATGAAAATGGACATAGAACATTCCGAAACTGAAGCTTTAGCTGATGATAAAGTTGAACATGATGACACAGAAGAACTTTTGCTGAAAAAAAGGAGTCGCGTCCATTGCCTGGAGATACTTTGGTTTTAAAAGGTTGGATGTGGACCATTATGTTCAAATGTGTGAATACTGTTTCTATACTACTGGATAATACTGCAAGCCAGGTTGTACTTGTTTTATATTTTTTTTTCAATACACTGTAATGTACCTGGGTACTGTGTAATAGTATGACTACATGTTGACTTTATTCTTGACATTTCCACTTTAATCTCGACGCTTATGACGAGAATAAAGTCGACATGTTGACTTTTTTCTTGACATTTCTACTTTAGTCTCGCCGTTTATGTCAGGATTAAAGTCGAACATCGTAAACTAATCTTCATTGTAAAATGAATATTTAATTTACTAGACTTTCTCAAACCCCATCATAAGGTATATAGCACATTGAATGCTTTGTTATAAGTGTTCCCCGAGCCATGTTAAATCGGTATGTGCTTCTTAAACTGACTTCCTCTTGCACTGAGGAGGCGCCGGCAGCGATTGCCGCACAGAATACATTCACTTCATGATATTCCTGCTCCCTGAACATTTAGAATTCTAAGATAAATACTTGATATAATTTTCATGATGAAATGCATTAAAACATGTATTAATCATTTGGGGGCACAGGGAACACTTAACACAAAGTATTTAATGTGCTACATTAATTTCTGATGGGGTTTGAGAAAATCTAATAAATTAAACATTTATTTTAGGATGAAGTTTACTTTACGACATTCTACTTTAATTATAAAACTAGCAAAATACCCACGCTTCACAGCGGAGAAGTAGTGTGTTAAAGAAGTTATGAAAAAGAAAAGGAAACATTTTAAAAATAATGTAACATGATTGTCAATGTAATTGTTTTGTGACTGTTATGAGTGTTGCTGTCATCAAGGATTTGATTATCATTATTTCTTTCAATCAGGTTCGTATTTGGAGGATGTGAGATCAAGTTACATTCCGTGTTTGTCAACTGTTATAAAGATAACTGGTTTCATTCATCGAAGTGTTCACTACCCAAATCGGTACTTGTGAATCTAAGATGTTTAACAGGCATTCCGGTATTAAGTTGTTGATTTGCCTGCGAATATTTAGCTGCAGCGTGTCTATGAACTTAATTTAAACTTGAGCTTTATACCTTGCTTTCCTATTGATATGTCTACAAAGGCTTGTTGAGCTTCAGAGGGTTGTTCCTTTTTTGCTGCATCAATAAACAGCTCGTCTTCCTCTTTATCTGAGACATCACACACTGCATGCATGGGTTTACCTTTCCCAGTCCTGCAAATTTAAGCGAAGTGGTTCAATTTACCACATTCTTTACACTGTCTTCCTTTAGCTGGACATTGACTTTTTCCACCGTTTGCTTCTCTTCCGTAGTAGCTGCACTGCATGAATATGCTTGTATGCGTCACTCGCTTCATATTCTTTTGCTGCCTTCCTAATTGTGTAATGCATTTTTTGTTCAGCACTCTTTGGAGCTCTTCCTTGTTGTCTGCGTACTGCGTTCACAGTCAGTTTATGTGAGCCACTCAGAGTACAAGCATCGAAGGTTCTCAGCTGTGCTTGTGCTATGTCGTGCGATCTTGCGATGTCCACGGCTTTATTTAATGTTAGCTCAGACCTGGCACTTAAAAGTTTCTCTCACACTTTTGCTGAGTTTGTGCCAAACACTATTCTATCCCTGGCCATCTCATCTTCGTTTGCATAAGCACAGTCCTTCACCAGCAATTTTAACTCTGTTACAAAGTGATCAAAAGTCTCGTTTATACCTTGCGTCTTCTCACTAAACTTGTATTTCGCGAATATCGTATTCGTCTTAGGCATGACAAACGCCTCGTAGCGGCAGCGTGTCTATTGGATTGCTGCTGATGGACAGCCTTATATGGGCAGGCACTCAATTACGTGGGAGACGTGGGTATGGGGGACGCAATATAGGCAGGCAGCCAGCTATGTGAGAGGCGTGGTGATGGGTGACGCAACTCCGCCTCATACGGTGACCGAGCTGCAGGCTATGGCCATATATATGTACGTAAGTAGGATTCAGTTATGTCCGTTACACGTAGAATTTCGAAATGAAACCTGCTTAACTTTTGTAAGTAAGCTGTAAAGAATGAGCCTGCCAAATTTCAGCCTTCTACCTACACGGGAAGTTGAAGAATTAGTGATGACTGAGTGAGTCAGTCAGTCAGTAAGTGAGGGCTTTGCCTTTTATTAGTATAGATAAACTGTGAGAATGAAGTGAAAATGTTAACTTTAATCTCGACATAAGCGTCAAAATTAAAGTGGAAATGTTGAGAATAAAGTCAACATAACGACTTTGTTCTCGACATATAGTTTGTTTTTTTTCTTCCCTGTGTCCGTATTTTTTTTTCTTCTCCGTTTCCCTAATACGATTCCGTAGGGCTATACCACAAATAGCATTATAAATGCAAGTTGCAGTTTTATTATTTATGTATATAGCTTAGCTTGAAGCAAGGTCCATATTAATGCAATTTGCCTAAATGATGGTTCAGTTGGTAAAGATGTCATCACCAAGTTGCACTTGTTGTATTTTATTTTTATTTGGTGAATACTGTGTAATGCACCTGGGCTTGAAGTCTTGAAGCAATAGTATTATTACTGGAAGTTGCACTATTATTTATTTTATTGTTATTATTTATTAGTTTAATTATTATGCAGTTTAATGATGGTAACGTTGTTTAAAAAGGCACTTTAACGTGTCAGCGGACAGAGATTAACATTAACAGAAATTATAATTGGTTTACAAAAAATATTTACTATTTATTCCCTTTCTAAGACATGTTCAGTGCAATACAGCTTTTGACAAGCACCTCTGGATATTTTACTAAGTCTAAATGCCTCTTTGGATGGTTTAAAATATGTTGTCAAAATTATAGTTTAAGTTGTTTGCAAAATTTGTTCAATAAAAAGGTTCTATATTTTGACACACAATGTGATTCCTTCTCTTCATTAGTGCCACCCCCTTGAAAACTATCACTTTATTGGGCCATGCAAACCTGTATTAATATTTGTGTGCACATTAAATTTTTTTTTTGTACAATGCTCGTGACAGTGGAATAGGTTATTCGTAGCTAGTCTACTGCAGTAATTGCAGTGGAAAATGTGGTTAACATCCAATCATGCATGGGGAAAAAAATACCGTTGAATGCCATGAAACCGGGATAATTTAGAAAAATACTGTGATATAGAATTTTGGTCATACTGCCCAGCTCTAAGAGATCAGGTGGAGTTTTTCTCTTGCCATGACCAATCTTTATGGACTTGAGCAAGTTAGGGGCGTCTCACCCTTGAGAGCAGCACAAAGTACATTTGCGCTGTTCTGATGGAAGTGCTTTAGTTCCTTGTAGCAGGGACCTATCAGAGAGAACTCTTAGTCAGTTTTATAGCATATTTACCTACTCTAATTCATACTTGGCTGCTTGCCATATTTTGGTCACCTGCTTAACTGTCCAAACTGTCACAGTCTGCCAAGCAACATATTTTTATTTTTCGCAAATCCAAGTGTTCAGGGTACCATATCAAATATTTGATGTGGCCTCCCTCTGCCTCAGTCATCAGGATTTCTATATCATTTGGAAAGAAATACTTTTTTCCTCTAAACTTGGCATTCAGTGGCCATTTTACCAGAAGTAATCATACATTATGCTTGCTGATTATATGTCATTATATCCTACCATATAATGAATTTTGAGAGTGTAGTCTGGGCAGAGATTATTTTCTTGAAATAGTTGTAGCCCATTCCAGCCTTGTGCAGGTCTACAATCTTTTCCCTGACGTCCTTTGACAGCTCTTTTGTCTTGGTGGATAGTGCTGGGCGGTATGACCAAAATTCTATATCATGGTATTTTTCAAAATTATACTAGTTTCACGGTATTGGACGGTATTTTTTTCCCATGCAAGAGTGGATGTTAACCACATTTTCCACTGCAATTACTGGCTAAGAATAACCTTCTCCACTGTCATGAGAATTGTACATTGTACAAAAAAAAATGTAATGTACACACAAGTATTAATACAGGTTTGCATGGCCCCATAAAGTGATAGTTTTCAAAGGGGTGGCACTAATGACAAGAAGGAATCACATTGAACAAAGTTTGCAAACAACTTAAACTAAAATTTTGACAACATATATTCAACCACCCAAAGAGGCATTAAGACTTAGTAAATATCCAGAGGTGCTTGTCAAAAGTTGTATTGCACTGAACATGTCTTAGAAAAGGAATAAATAGTAAATATTTTTTGTAAACCAACCACACTTTGTTAATGTTAACAATCTCTGTCCACTGATATGTTAAAGTGACTTTTTAAACAACTTTACCATCATTAAACAGCATAATATTTAAACTAATAAATAATAACAATAAAATAAATAATAGTGCAACTTCCAGTAATAATACTATTACTTCCAAGACTTCAAGCCCAGGTGCATTACACAGTATTCACCAAATTAAAATAAAATAAAACAAGTGCAGCTTGGTGATGATATCTTTACCAACTGAACCATCATTAAGGCAAGCTGCATTAATATGGACCTTGCTTCATGCTAAGCTATATACATAAATAATAAAACTGCAACTTGCATTTATAATGCTATTTGTGGTATAGCCCTGCGAAATTAAAGATTAAAGTCGACATTTCTACTTTATTTTCGCCGTTTATGTCGACATTAAAGTTGATATTTCCACTTTATTCTCATAAGTTTATTTTTTCATTAAAGTAGAATGTCGTAAACTAAACTTCATCCTAAAATCACTGTTTAATTTACTAGATTTTTTCAAACTCCGTCATAAGTTAATGTAGCACATTAAATGCTTTGTGTTACGTGTGTCCTGACCCAGTTGTTAATCGCTACGCGTTTCTTAAATTGACTTCCTGTTGCACTAAGAGGAGGCACAGGCAGTGATTGCTGCACAGAATGCATTCACTTCATGATTTTCCTGCTCTCTGAAAATGTAGAATACTAAGATAAATTTTCATGATGAAATGCATTAAAGCAGGTATTAAACATACACGGTAGTGCTGCTCCCTCGCAGTAAGGGGTCCCCAGGTGTACGTTCAGTGTAGAGAACTTTATGGCAGGTGTGATGAGGCTCCAAAAAGCTGGATGTATGAATGGGTATTGCACAGGTTTAACTTAAATATTGTGTAAATATTGGGTTTGTGATCTGGTGGTCGGAGACACAAACACAGAAGTCAATGGATGTTTTTCTGAGCGGGCATTCTTTATTGCATGCGTGCTGTCTGTGTCTGATGTACCAAACCCCCAGTTCCTATCCTTCCTTTTTCTTTCTCCACATAACCAATCACCACACGATAAACATCTTTGTGAAATTAACACTAGTTATAAACTTAGACCACAGAGTGTTCAGAACTTAGAAAAATCTTCGTTACATACATGTTATGTCATCCATTCAGGGTTGCACCCATCCCAGCAAGCATTGTGTGCGAGGCAGGAGCAAATCCTGAACAGTGCGCCAGCACATCACAGGGTGAATACGAGCAATACATACACTAGCAGGGTCAATATAGCATAACAAAACCCCATGTCCTACATGACTTCGAAAAAAACTGAAGCATGCCGAGTAAACCCACCAGAAAAACATGCAGATTCAAGGCAGGGAACACCCGGGACCCCCTTGCTGCGACGCAGCAGTGCACCCTCCACGCCACTGTGCCCCCACATGATTAATACATGCTTTAATGCATTTCATCATGAAAATGATACGAAGTATTTATCTTAGTATTCTGAATGTTCAGTTAGCAGGAATATCATGAAATTAATGTACTGTATTCTGTGTGGTGATTGCTGCCTGCGCCTCCTCTTAGTGCAAGAGGAAGTCAGTTTAAGAAGCACGTAGCGATTAACATGGTTTGGGGAACACTTAAAACAAAGCATTTAATGTGCTACATAACTTATGATGGGGTTTGAGAAAATCTAGTAAATTAAATATTCATTTTAAGATGAAGTTTAGTTTGTGATGTTCTACTTTAATGACAAATTACGAGAATAAAGTCAACATGTTGACTTCAATCTCGACATAAACGTCGAGAATAAAGTATAAATGTCGAGAATAAAGTTAACATGTCGACTTTATTCTCGTCATAAGTGTCTAGATTAAATTGGAAATGTCAAGAATAAATTCAGCATGTCGTCACACTATTACACAGTACCCAGGTACATTACACAGTATTGGAAAAAAAAAATTAAACAAGTACAACTTGGCTTGCAGTATTATCCAGGAGTATAGAAACAGTATTCACACATTTGAACATAATGGTCCACATCCGACCTTTTAAGACCAAAGTATCTCCAGACAACAGACATGGCTCCTTTTTTGGCCAAAGTTCTTCTGTGTCATCATGTTCAACTTTATCGTCTGCTACAGCTTCAGTTTCAGAATGTTCTCTGTCCATTTTCACCATTCAATACCTCCAGTAACGCATGTACTCCGGTGCGGGAGTGAAAAAGGTCCCCTGTTAAACAGTTTCCCGCTGTGCCACGTTCCATAGTTTAGGCTGTTTAAATTGGTGTTGTGGTATAAGAAAAATCCATATCATAGCAAAAAAAAAAAAACGGTTTTTGATATGAACCGGTATACCGCCCAGCACTAGTGGTGGAGAGGTTGGAATGGAAGAAATTCATTCTGTAGACAGGTGTGCTTTTTCCACATAATGAGTTGAGATCAGGAGTATCTGTAATTGATTGATTTGATTGTAAACTGTGTGCCACATGGGCACACTGCCAATCTGTGGGAGCCAGAATTCTGGCTGGGTTGTAGGGGATCCAATACTTATTTCACTCAATGACATGCAAATCAATTTATAACTGCTATGTAATGTGTTTTTTTTCTGGATTTTTGGTTGATATTCCGTCTCTCCCCATTAAAATGAAACTACCATAAAAATCAGAGACTGTTCATTTCTTTATAAGTGAGCAAACTTACAAATTCAGCAGGGGATCAAATAAATATTTCCCCCACTGTTATCCTTTATGTTATGATATCACTGATATCAATTTTTTTTTTTTCACAAAGGCCAGGAAAGGTGCATCTTTTTGGGCATATTTCTGCAGACTGTATTAGTGTTTCACTTACATAAAAGGGAAAGAAAATCACTGTTATTACACAAATACATTAATATGATCTAAGTAATTACATTATTCACAGCCCATTGTACTTTGCATTTTGGTGTACTGCGTTCAAGATAATTACAGAAGACCCTTGTTTAAACATATTGTCATCTCCAGAAATATATTTCCTTGGATCAAAAATAAATCTGCATTTGTTTAGAAAATGGCAGATGTTCACAGGCAAAAATATTTTTAAATAGAAGATTTCAATTATCATAAAGCTCAATGGCTGTTTCAAAGTCAGAAAGGTTTTCCGTTTTGGAGACCGTTGAAATTGGGATTTTTTCTTTTTTTTGGCAGTGTGGCATTATCAATCTCCAGATTTAATAATAGACTCCTGATTTCTCTCCCCACCTCCATCCTGACATACCGAAAATTAAATTAAGCTTCCAAATGAAGAGAGTCTGAAGAGAGCTGAGCATTACTTCACAGAGCCAAGCTAGGCAATTTTCTGCTAGGGAAGATTGCATTTCTTCAGACCTACAAAGAAAATTAAATAAAGGTATCTTCTGTAATTGATTTGTTGTAGGATTTTGATTGCATTATTTAAGCATTAGGACTGATGCTTGATACGTTTGTGTCATTTGCTTGAGTAACCCAATCATTATTTCAGGCTTCAGCAAATTTGAAGGCATCCCCTTCTTATTTTGCTCTTAATTTAAATTCATATTGAGAAGTATAATGAAATATACTGTTATAAAAGCAGTTTTTGAAAAATACATTTGAAACCTTTTTGGTATAATTCATTAAGCCTTGAAAACATCATTTTTTGTAATGTTTTATAACATCATACACATGTCCATTTTATGTCAAAAGCTATTTTGTCATTGAGAAGACATTGCATATAATCACTTGAAACATTCCAATAAGGCTAAATGTTGAGCAGGATTGGAAAGTTTATGGCACGCTTGCTATTCCTGAGTACAAGAAAAGATTAAATTCTGTGCAAAGGTCGGTAGACAAGGGGCTACACCATAAAGGAGTCTGGTTCCTTTTGTGCATCTGTGACATGTTTACAGCTTCCCAATTCAGGAAATCAAGATGTTGACCCCCGAGTGACCGGCACCAAGCATTTATTCCATGGATTGGTGATTGTAAGAAAGGCATCTCCTGTGCAGTCATTGCCCTTCTAATCTCCAAATGTCAATTTAAACAGATCTCATAAATGAAATGGTGGAATCCCTACCATCAACTCAATCATGTTAAGGTCACTAACGTTCAGATTCCTTGTATTAAAGAAGAAGAAAAAATACACTTGAGTTTATGGTCCTTCAGTCAACAATTTAATTTGTTTAGCATCTTGTGCAAAGAAAGTTACATTCTGGGTGCTTTTCTGTTTACTGTGGTTATTATCCCTCTAGTGATGAATGACACGTTGCCTTCTCCAGATGATGAGAGAGACTGTTTCTTCAGCTTATGCAGAATCGACTTTTGGGGTATGATGTCCTAGGACTACAATTTAATGTACTGAATGTCCAGTGATAATTTCTTTTTTACACACAGTGTTCCTGAAATAGGCGAGCCACTTGAATTATGCAGATTTGAGCATATCACTAGAAATATCTAATTTTGTTTAAAAGCAAGTGATACTTTGCTCTAAACATGCATTATCTGAATGTTTGAAAACCATTTATTCCACACACTTTTGTTGACCTTAAATATTGCTTACGGGGTTCTCTGCTCAGCCTTATGGGTCTACTTAATGTAAGGCTTCTCTTGAACTTTTTGCCTAATTTGAGAAGAGAAATTTCAGTATTATTTCTTAAAGTCTCACTTTTCACTTACAGTTCAATCTTGCCTCTTGAAACTCTGGAGAGGTCAGCATACTTCACAGTGAGTTCTTATCCCTGTTAATTAGATTCTTGTATTCTAATTCGGTAAAGAATATGGCATATGACTTATCCTTTCATGCCTTCTGTTTCAAGCATTTATGATTCACATGCTAGCCTATGGTGGATTGCATCTCTATTCATATGGGTCTCCCACGTGGCAACCATTAAAGGCTCATTTTGCTGTTCATGTTGACAGCTTTTTTCTATGAGCATTCTGATTAAAAAAATAACATCCTACATTATCCATCCTGGTAAAAGTGTCACTTAGCTGATCCTAAATTACTATTTTGATTAAAAAGTGCACTCATATGAATCTGTGGCTCCCTGGATTTTATATCTCATGGGTGACAATTTAAAAATGGATTGTCTGAAGTCTCACTGCATAAACCTTCATGTGACCTGGGGAAAAATCAGCTTTGGTTAAGCTCCATGCTTAGTTAATTTTGTCCCAATCCTCCATGAACTAAAAGCATGTGTTTTTAAATATGTCAACCCTTCTGTGCAAAACTATCCACAAACATAACATTTAAATAAAAGAATCGGATACTGCTAGAGATATGTTGCATATATGCATGTAGCAAACCTAACAGATGGGCTTTATTTTGTTTTATGCATTTTTTTATACAGATGTCTTTGGTAGGGCCTTTACATATAATTAAGGGCTCGTTTATACTTCACGCTTAGAGCGCGGACGTGCACGGATGCGTGAGTTGCAGTACCAGCAAAAAGTCATGGGGCGCAGTGTGATAAAATTTGGAATATGACGTCAGAGTCTCTGTTTACTATCTACATGTGACAAAGCGCCTATGCGGATCCAACGGGATCGATGTGTGCACTTTGATGTTTGATGAATGGTTCGATGTGGTTAACAAAATGCCGACATACGGATGCATTTGTGGGGCTTTTATATTCAACTGTTGCATATTCCCAATCATAATGACACAATACATTTTAAAAGTCTCACATACCACCTTTTGTGCCGTCTTTTTTTTCTGGGGTTTCCTCATGACCTGACAGCAGCGGCAAACCGCAATAGATCACCGCATAGAACAAAATTGTGATATTCCAACTCTCTGCACGTTTAGAATCCTTAGATTTATACTTGATATCACTTTCATGATGAAATGCATTAAAGTATGTATGTTACATTTTACAGATAAATTGTTAATTTCTTTTAAATAATGAATATTGTTAATGATTACACACATGGGGGTTACACGGTGGCGGAGCGGTAGCACTGCTGTCTCGCAGGGAGTCACGTCGCTGGTACTGCCTGCCTGGAGTTTACCTGTTTTTCTGCTGGGTTTCCACAGTGTGTTCCGGTTTTCCTTCCAAAAATATCCAAATTTGGTGACACTAAAATGACACTAGTTTGTGTGTGTGTGTGTGTGTGTTTGTATTAACCTTTCAATGAGCTGATGCCCCGTCCAGGGATTGTTTCTGCCTTGTGCCCAGTGCTTGCTGGAATGGACACATCCCTGGATTGATGGATTTAATCATTAAACATCCTTTCCAGAGATATTGCGGTAAGGTGTCATCAGAATTTAATGGGTGTTCCAGGCAATTCACAACACAGCAAAGCTGAACCTGTTCTCACCGTGATACTATCTCGCACTGCCACCTGGTGGATTCCTCCAGATTTACGTACATGCGCAAGTATAAACAGTAAAACACTTGCGTAGCAGGAGCGTCCACTGTAGCATGCGTCGCGTGAAGCATAAACCTGGCCTACAGCTTAGAAGGGAGTACTGAAGCAGAGCAATGGGCTAGACTAACCCAATGATGTATCTTCTGTTTTTGCATTAACCTGAGGATTTAATGTTAACCGCATCTGTGTGACAAGTGTCTTTGTGTGTGTTGTGATTTATCTTGTTGCTTGACTAATATAATTTATTCATATATGATTTTTAAGATTGAAATATATTTTTAACAACTAAAAAATCAGTTAAAAATTAATTGCACCCACAGATGCACCTGTTATTCATCAAAATGTTTGCTAATGCTCTGCTACTCAGATGGATTTGGTAGCAGGAAGTCATCTCTCTGATTTAAACAGCAGCTTGTTTTTCACTCATTTATGCCACCAACAAACAAACACAGGACAACAACTGGCTTATTCCTGTCATTTTTCACTGCTTCAAACTACCAACTTTAAGCATACATACATTGTCGAACCTACTTAATCCAACACAGAGTCGGTATCGACTTACCAATCAGGTTGAACAAAACTCTTGCACACAGTTAACTTATGGGACTGTACACAAAGGCATTACCTTTACAACACTAATACACTGGCATAAAATCAGATTTCCAATTTCCTTTGCATGCATACATTAGCACTTTTTGCGGTGAACATGTTTTATATTTAAACGTGTTTGCAAGTTTTTCAGTAATCTTTGGACTAATACATGTGATTTTTAAATACACACTGCAAGAAGAATTTCATCTGTTATTCCAGAACAGCTGGTACACATAGCAAGCAAGAGTATAAAAAAACTAGTGCAACACAGATTGTAGGAATGCAAGAATTTACTGCCTGTCTATCCACTGTGTGGGTGATTATGCGAATATACATGACTTACTGTTATTCTAGTTAATGTACATTCCTGTAGAATTATTAGCTGTAATTGAAAAATGCCTAAAATCAGGGCATCACCAATGGTTCAAATTTGTGGTGATTTTTGGTGATAGTGGAAAAACGACAGATGGACATAGTAACAAGATACCAAAATTTTAACAAATGAAAGTGCAAGTGAGGCTGGTGTCAGACATTTACCCATAATATACTGTATTTGTGTTTTTTTTATGTGTTTATTTCAATTATACTAAGAATGGATCAAGGTTTACTGTTTAGACTACATTCACATTACAAGCCTCATTGCTAAATTTAAATTTTTTGCTCAGATACAATTTGTATACCTTGACGGTTCACATTCATAAGTACAAGTGACCTGCATCTATCTGTAATGTGAATGCATCTGTCCTCGGAAAGTGCATGCATGTGCACGTGAATATGTTTGTTCAGGCATCATCTGCATTACCAACAACAAAAAATGTATATTTATGAGACAACTCATGCGTGGTTTTAAAACTGACGAAATGACCATACTTGTAGCTAGTGCACTGGAAGATGACAAACAATTCATCCGTTGTGCATGATTAGTTTGAGAAGGTTTTGCTTTTGCTGTTTTTGCGGCTATTGCTGGCTTTGCTGCACAAAGAGGTGTATTAATATGAGAAAGGAGCCAACAATGGTGGAACTGCTGTAGATCTCCTTCATTGTTGTTTTACCACACTGCTAGTGCAAGCTAAAGATTGCAGCGATCAGCCCAAACATATAGGCAAAAAAAAAAAACCACACATGAATTCTGATCCGACTATTCTCATTCATGCCGCAAGAAAACATTAGATACATATTTGATGAAGGACTGCATATGAAAGTGACTCTAATTTGAAAAGATTTCTGTGTTCACTCATCCCTGAAAACATTGGATTTGTGTCATGTTAAGGTAAAAAATCAGAAATGGGTCTTCATAGTTAATTGACAGATCCAAAATATGGGGTTGAAACTGTTGATGTGTATGGAGCTTATATGTTCATCAAATGTATAAATGAGATGCTCACATAACCCAAAGACTTACTAGAGAAATTAATAGGTGACTTAAAACTGGCCTGGTGTGAGTGAGTGAGGCCTTCCTGTCTAGACTTGTGCCAAATGTTGCCAGGATAAACGCTGACCCTCCATGGCCTTTTAATTTAATGAGTTTGAACAATTGAAACATGGATACAAGTTGAAATTTGGGCTGATGCATCGTACAGCAATTCTGCAGATACGAACAAGCACATAAAGCCCAGCAAATTTTGCTTGCAATTGAATTTTAATTCATTTTATGTACTTATTTATTTATTTGTTTATTTTTTACTTAAGAATAAAGCAAAGTAGTTTTGATGTAGATAAATATGTGGCGGTTGTCACTAACACTGCATCACAGTACAGTAGGTACCATTTTTAGTTTTATGTGCCACCAAAAGTAACCAGCATAGTCATATGTTGAGCTCCTTCAGGTACAACGAAGGGAATGGGTGGAATCTGTTTCTCTCAGCAATTCCATCTCAGTAAGTGTAGGTACTGAGAGGGGGAAGTGACACTGTGAGTGATTCCTCAGCAGAGACAGTATACATTTTACAATGTTCTGTTAGTGGTGGGTTTTTATGCCTTTTCCAACTCCATAAGTTATTGCGTCATTCATTATCAAAAACTGTTGGATGTTTAAGCATAAAGTCAACATACTGTACATACCTATGTTTCAGTTTAGTTTCAAATACTTGTGTTTTGTTATTTACAGCACAGTGATATTTCCTATACTTTTTAAAATTAAATTTCAAACATTTCTCAGTAAATTAGGTAGAGTATAGTAGATATATTTGTCTACAATGGGCAATTAAAGTTTTATAAAAGCTCAAGTAAAGAAAAAGTGTGCCATGGAAAATAAACGGGTGTTGCAGCCAATAATAGTCCTATAGGTGGCAGTAAGATGGTGAGACCTGTCCAAATGTTCTACAGGTTTGCATATAATAAACCGTTACATATTTCTTCTAATTTCCCATTAAAGAACATTTTTCAGTTCATGTTCTGACTTGTATACAAAATCAGGTTTACAGATATCCACAATAACAAAACTTGCTTATAACCCATAACACTCATGTTTTGGGGTTGTAGAGTGCACTTTACAATATTATTTTTAAGTGAGTTGAGTGTCAGTGGGCTGTGAATTTTACACATTGTGTTGTTGGGTTATTTTGAATATAGTATATCTGTCCTGGAATTTTATGAACTCTCTTCTTTTAGTATGTGATGGCACTGAGGTGGTGGATGGGTTCAGTCTGCCCTGGCAATAGGTAAGTTAAATTGCTCTGGCTATAGAGGAGCTAATCCTGAACTGAATATTTAAGAGGTTCTTTTAGAGTTTATATAAACAAACAGTGGAAATCTCTCATTTCTGTTTAGCTGAATTTCCCTGTAAACATATACTCTGGAAAAAGGAAATGATTTAATTTTCGAGTGTTTGTATTTTTTTGTTTTTTTTTTGCCTTCTAATGCATATACCACTAAGTTTTTTTTCTAAGGTGGCTCTGACAGTTCTGCTCATTTTTCACAAATCAAAAAATGGAATATCATACTAGTTTAATTTATACATATTCACTGAGAAGTGTACTCAAGTTTTTGTGGTGGGGCTTGGCAGCAAGAACAGTTTATGATTATTTACAGGTATTTGGTTCATTTTCCTAATTACCTGCTCAGTGTATAACATGCAGAATGCCAGACTCACTCCTTGCCTCAATTTATCCCCTTGTTTTTGAGGCAAGTGAGCCCCTTTATCTCTGGGAAACCTTCCAGCCTCTGCCAGAGCGACAGTCCTAATGCTATGCCAGTGTCAGCTTCCTTCCTAGCTGATGATTTAATGTTCTGTGTCATCTACTTTTCAGAGTATGTTAATAGAAATGTCAGATTTAATGAGCCTTAACTAAATTCAATTAAAGCATGAACCATGAGACTCCTATTTATAGTCTCTCTTGCACTTGCATCACCACTCCTCTTCTGGCTCTTTTCAAAGGGATTCTCCCTTGAAGGAACACATGCATTTTGGCTTCTGTATATTACTGAGCAAGGCATAAAATGGCTCAAGATTTAATTTAGGTATATCCCAGAATACACCTGTAATACCATTCCCCAGTATATAAAAAATACCAAGGAAAGAGGAAAACGTTTAGTGATTTAAGCAGATGATTTCCACTGATTTGTTCTAGAAAATATTAATATTAGATCTCACTCACTGTTAAGATCATGCCACATTTACCTAAAGCGGTAAATTGCTTGTAAATGTCAAAGTATGAATTTGAAATTACGCGTTAATTGCACAACACCCTACTATACCTACACAAATAATACATTTTATTTATTTTTAGGCACCATTGTAAACACTTAAGGGCACCGAACAATAGATGAAACACACATTATAAACAAAACTAAAATACAAAATTTAAAATCAGCCAGAGCAATTGTAGTCAAAGAGAAAAAGCAGTCTTATACAGATGAGTTTTAAGTTTGGATCTGAAAAGTGAGAATGATTTAATATTTCTAAGCTCAGATGGTAGTGAGTTCCAGAGCTTGGGAGCAGAGCAAATGAATGCTTTACTCCCCATGGTGATAAGACGGACAAAGGGGACAGTCAAGTGGATGGATGAAGAGGATCTAAGGGTGTGGGAGGGAATGGCAAGACTGAGGAGGTTGGACCGATATTGAGGGGCAAGGTTGTGGATAGCCTTAAATATAAACATGAACATTTTTAATTGAATGCGGAACTTAACTTGAAGCCAGTGAAGCTGCTACAAGACGGGATGGGGTTCTAGTAATGATGCGTGCAGCTGAATTCTGGACCAGTTGAAGCTTATAAAGCGATTTGTGAGAAAGACCAAAGAAAAGGGAATTGCAATAATCCAAACGAGAAGTGACAAGGCTATGATCAAGGATAGCACTGGTGTGGGAAGTAAGGGTAGGACGAATACCATTAACGTTACACAGGTGGAAACATGCAGTCTGGGAGATGTTCTTAATGTGGGACTGAAAGGATAAAGTACTGTCAAGGATGACACCCAGTCTCTTAACCTGTGGGGAAGGGGAGACAGAGGAATTATCAATAACAAATGAAAAATTATCAGTTTTGGATAGTGCTGATTTTATACCAATGAGGAGAGCCTCAGTTTTGTCACTATTGTCATCAGCATAACAGTGGAAGCTAATTTTATGTTTACGAAAGATATTGCCAAGGGGAAGGAGGTAAATAATGAAAAAGGAGGGGCCTCAGGACAGAGCCCTGGGGCACACCTGAAAACAGTGGTGGGTTGGGATGTGAAAGTTTTAAGCTGAACAAACTGATTGTGGCCTGAGAGATTTTATCAATTTATTTATTTATCAATCCAGAATACACCTAAATGGACATTTCTTAAGTGGAAATAAATGGAATAAAAGGAGACAGCAGACAGAATGAGGATGTAGAAAGAGTCCTGTCTTCAATTCAAAAATCACAGTATTATGGGAATGTGTTTTCTGTTTATGATGTACACTTATTTTTCCAGACGTAACTATTATTTTATAGCAAAAAATGCACACTGTGAGCATTTTTTGAGCCTGGATTATGCAATACAAATAATGTAAGAATTTTTCATTTTTTTTCAATGGACATTTTTCACATCATTTGCTGTTTTACAGCATTGGTCACTTTTGGGTTTTTTATATCATTAACTTTTTTCTTGTTCTGGCTATCACTACAAACTACATGGTGTAAGCAACATATAAAAAATATCATTTTTGGTTGAAGTATTCCCAGTTCCAAGAAAATTAATGGATACTTGGTTTAACATGCGCTATTAAAGGATAGTGAGCATCACATTCACAGTATAGAAGAAAGTAATAAACATCTGTCTAAATAATACATTAAGTCATCATATTATTTGTTACAATTCTTATTTTCTTAAACTATATTTTTTTGCACATCTTTTTTTAATAAAAATGTACATAAAAATATTTCTACAGTTCCATAACTAAAACATAAAATTATTCATTACATGAACAGCAGACCGATACAAGGCAGCCTTGCACATGATTTGTGTAGTGCATGCACAAGGAGTATTCTCTAATATGGGGGCTATGCTGACAGAGGTCTACAAAGAAGGTAGTCTCTGGAACTCATGCCATACTCTATTGTGCTGATATGCTGTAGGTAGCCAGACAGGATCCAGAGGTGCTTGCTGAGTGAATTATTGTTTTTTTACCAAAACTAATATTGGATACAACAACCTGTAGTATATTATTTTTGTTTAACTTCTGTGCTTTATTTGGTCAAATGTCTGGGTCTTTTTGAATAATGTATTATGTTTCAGTTTTATATTGAGCTGCATTGTTGAGTTCTTGAATGGGTCAGTGTTTTTAATTTTATGTTTGCAAGTCATTTTTATTTGTCCATATGTTTACAGATATCTGCTATACAATAGTTGCTAAACAAAAATTTGCAATTGCTAAGCAACATGTATCACAAGGGACAGCTAAGCAAATTCAGAAGCTTGTTTTTCTCACTAAATTTTACAGTGGAACCTTTGAAGAACACGATTCTGTCTACAAATCATATTTTAAGTGTTGAGATTTTCTTTCTTTTTTTTTTTTTTCTGGGTTCATTATTCCATCCAGTTTCATGGGGTATCAGAGCCTATCCTGGCAGCATTAGACTCAATAAAGGAACCTACCCTGGATATTCAATTGCATCTCACACGTACACACACCTAAGTAAGGAAATTTAGATTTTCTATATAACCTAATATACAGGTCTTTAGGGTGTAGGAGAACTTTCCATAATGACACAAGAAGAGCATGCAGACTCCACAGTATCAGTGTCTACGCTAAGATTCTGTATTTTTCACTTTTATTGTGAGCCTTACGATAGCATTTGAACAAATGTCCAAACTGAGGTTCCTGTGCATAGTTACTTAGTTAACTCTGCATGGTGGGATAGGAAGCTTGGGGACCTCAGAGCAGAAGTGTGTCTTTTCTGGATTGAGAGAAGACCGTTAAGATGGTAGTTAGGATGTCTGTTGGGTGATTCCATGGCCCATTTGGAAAAGACAGCAGGGCTAGCCTAGGACATCATGGAGGGAGTCTAGCTTTTGAATGGCTTTGGTGCAGCTTGGAATTCCCTAGGGTGTTCCCAGGGAAGTTGCTAAGGATAAGATTGGCCTGCTTTTCCCAGCTTGGTTTGCTGCTACAGTGGTCCTCACCAGGAAAAGTGAAATGAACATGGGAAAGTGGCACATATGTTGCCCCAAAAAAGTAATATGAGAATTAGTTCTGGTTAGATTATTCATTTACTATTGGGTAAACTCATGCACCTGCTACATCTCCTTTACATCAAGCCATTCCAGTTACACTTTGTAAACCTCACTGAAATTCCGAAACTTAAAAATACATCAAGAACATACAAGTTCCAGAAAGCTGAATTGTTATCCACTTGAAAAATAATGAGAAGAAAAGAGCTACACTTTCCCTTTGACTAGCTGGACTGTGTAATTATTTGCTTCTGTTAACTTTACAGACTTGGCAGATAAAAACGCAAGCTTACTGTACAATGTTTGACCATTGTATTTGTGAATCTGTCCTGTCTGGTTAATAGCCATCAGTATATTTGATAAAGCTGGCAGTCCTAAACACAAGGCAGTGGCATTTGTGTTGTATTTTGCTTTTTTATAATTCTACAGCGCTCAAACCTTAGAAATGCTGGTGGTAGTCCACTTATCTTAAGAGCCTCTAATTGTGCTGCCACTCTTGCTGCTATAAATAGCTGTCCATTCACTCTCCACCTTGGAGCTGTGCTGTCAGCTTGACAGTGTGTGAATATGTACAGAGTAGAAGCCATCAGAAGATAAAGCTACCTCCTGTTTGAAAGCGTCTGTCTGACTGTGATTACATTAACAGGCTGTCCCTGTGTCTCCTGTTTTGAGTCTTGCAAGCAGGGAAGTGTACATGCATTGGATTAAGTTGAGGCTTGCCATCTGCCTACTTGCTGTAGTCACATCAGTTTAGGTCAGGGCATGAGCTGGAAAGTGTGGCAGCTGCCTTTTTGACTCCGAAGTCTCTTCTTTGCCAGTCATTTCAGCATGCAGTTGGCAGAAGATGATGAGCAACTTAATCCCACAGGCCCATGGGAGGAGTGAGAGGGAAAGTACTAGCAAATGTGTTGCTGGATTTTGTGCTTCAGAGGAGGAGAAAGAGAAAAGAGGAGGTGTAGCGTTTTCCTTAAAGCAAAGGGCTGCCACATCCTACTTTTACCTATCAAGGATGTAGACTGCAGGTTTGGAAACTTAAAGTGCTGGCCAAACTACAAATGAGTTTTTTTTCTCTCCTGATTGCGAGAAGTCTGGAGGTGTAGCATTTTTTCTGTGCCCTTTGGCAGTAGGCTTTTTTATATTCATTCACTTTTTTCCATTTAAGGAAAATTAAGAAATAACATCTGTTGTGCTGAACCTTTGGAGTATTGCTACGGATGCATACTTTTATGAAACTTCTCAAAGGAATGTCTATATATAAAAAAGCCAGGTGAGAGATGCTGTGCCCTGTGGGGTGCTTGTCCCTCTTTCAAGAACTTGCTGGTTTCCGTAGTCTGTTTGGACAAACACATGGAGTACAACATCTGGGCAGACCAGTATTCCATGTCGCACCACTGTCAAGCAGGAAGGTGAGTTCTTCCTGTGTACCCCCTGTTCCATTTCCCTCTGTTATTCACTTATATCCCATTTTTTGTTTTAACTAAGGTTGTCTTTTTCATCTATCCATATTCTCCATTGGTTTCTAGTATAAACTAATAATAGTGGAGGGGCATAAAAGTATAGAAACACTGTGGTGCCATTTGGGTTTCATTCAGATTGAAACATTCAATTAAAATACATTGCACTGAGTGATAACTCTGCAGCCACCTTTTGATTTTGTATAGTTATGAATTATACAACTGTTTATGAGACCTGTTGCATTATATCTTCTATGATCATGCATCATAACAATAATGAATAACTTTTTTGCTGCATGGATATATTATAGAATGCCCTCTGGTGGGCATGGGTGGTGGAACCCTTAGAAGTTTTCTGAATGAATAATGTAATACAAAAGAGATATGATCGGTCTTGTTCAAATGAAAAGGATAGAATTAGAAATAAAAACATAAAACTGTAGACTGCACCACAATTTGAAAGTGTCGGGGAGTGGAATCATAAGTGAACTTTTAGTCCACCAAATATATTCGTTGGTTGGCACTAGCAATTATGATCAATCTTTCGGCCTTTTTATTATAAAGTTATGACCACTTGTTCCTCCAGTTTTCTCAAAAGAAAAACACTACTGTGTGATATTATTTCTTACTAGCAAAATGAAGTGAGTATCTGAATACATCATTCCTCTTCATTCACAATAATTAAAACTTTCTAAAAATAACTAACAAAGAAAAGCAGTTATAAGTGAACATTGTTTGACCTATTTTAAACAAGAATGGCCCCTTATATAACTTCAGTGAATAATGTACACAAACCAAAAAAGTCTGTATAATTAATTTTTTTGATGAGATGGGGATTGATTAGATTGCAGTTACTGAAAAAGTTTTTTTCAGTTCTTCCAACTGTTGTGAATTTCTGCTTCACTGCAAGAACTGCAACACACCTCCTGCACATTGCAATGGCAATTTGCTGATGCCACCTTAGCTTTAAGCAATAGTACTGATTTGTCTTTAAAATAATAATTGCTTGGGTGAACTAGAATGATCATCCCCTTCTGTGACAATTATCGTTGATGATGTTTCTTCCAACAAGTTCATTTTTGATGCAAAACTCTGTCTTTTTTAAATACAGTAGCTTAACTCTTTTAGTAATCAGGCATTCAATAATGATAGCCTATTTAGGACAAAGCCCTGGGATACATGATGCAATCCCTGTTAGACTCCATTAATTCTGTTCTTACAAACAAAAGATAAAATAAATTAAATACATGCACATAGAAATATGTTAATTACACGGTACTGTTAGAGCATCTTTCACAGAGTGCACCTTCACAAAGTTCTTTCAAGGCATGCAGAACTTTTTAAGCAACATAATTTTGAGTTCATTAAAAAGAAGTGAACTTAATGATGGTACTTACTTAAAAGTTTGGAAATGTTAACAGAATTCCGCCATGGCATTAATGGTAAATTAGGTCAGATCCTAAGTTGCCTAATACCAGGTGTCCTTAATTGTACTAAACACTGATTTAATTTACTGCTATATTAGTCTTTTATTCTAATTGTGTGTTTGCATAATAGTATTACAACATCCACCCATCCATCCATCACAGGGTGAACACACACACCAGGGCCAATTCAATAACACCCATTCACCTTAAAGCTATGTTACATTTCACATCTTTTCCAGAGATTTTCAGTCATAGCCTTCCTTTGAATAATCTTAGTGAGTTGGAGGCAATTGGCGGCAAACAGTTGTTACACCAATTGCATAATTTGTCATACCCAGCAACTTACTCTGATAAAATCAAACGGGTTTGATTTTGTCTTTAGTTGTAGGGATAGGCTTGTATATTTGAGAGCTAGCAACCAATAAGTGCTTATCTGGAAACACAATGCATATAATACAGCGATGAGGAGTATGGAACACAGATATGGCTGCCAACTCTCTTTCTCTGGAAATGAGGACATTTGGGTCGAAAAATGAGGATTTTGAGGATGCCTTTCCCTATGATATAATAATACGCCTTTATACTGTTATATGTTTATCACTATAATTATGATATGATGGCCACTATCATAGTCACTGGCAAACTAATAACCCATTAAATATTTTGAATATGTCAAGCCTTTTAAATTAACAGACTTCATTCCTTCCATTCTTATTTGGACAGCTTAACTGTCGTAAACCTGTAAAAAAAAAAATGATACAGATGGTAAATTCACTTCTAGTTAAAAAATTATTTTACTCTTTTCAATTTAGTTTATTTGCATGTATCTACACTCTTTTATATTTTTCCATTGAAGCTATTTTTCTCAGTAAATCTGATAAAACAAGGATATTGTTCAAATGATGATCAGAAACATTTTGTGTGACAAACATGCAAAAGAATAAGAAATCAGGAAGGGGGCAAATAGTTTTTCACACCACTGTATATATCACACTCAACTTTGAAATACAGGTATGCATTGCTTTAAGAAAATTGTTGGTAACCAGCTGTATTAGGCTGCCAAGTTATGTATGGATATCTTGAAATCAGTATTTTATCATGCCTGTTTTACTTAAATTGAAAGGAAAAGCTGATGACATGCCATTGCTGGGTCTGCTTATCCTCAGCACTCCTTAAACATTTACATTGATGGTACAGAAGGGAGCTTTTTTTATTGCGTGAATGAGGCAAAGAGGTCCATTAGAGTATTTAACTTTACCTTATTTGTAACGTGACCTGGAAACCATTAAGTGAATGCCCCCCTGGGATGAATATCATTAACGAGAGTGGTTTTGTAAGGAGACAACTGTCACCTAAATCAAGCACAGTGGTCTTGGTATTTGTATGTAGCCCCTGGAGATCAGTCCCTGGAGATGTGAGGGTTAATCACTTAAAAGCACTGAAAAAGTCTTAGGCCATAGGCGTGAGTTAACAAGTAAGGCCTCAGTACTGATATGTATATCAAAAAGACCTTTAACTCCAGATTGGTAAAATCCTGATATGTGGACAGATGTTCTGTTAAGTGAATTAATTCTTTGCCGTACGTGCAATAAACTATGCTATTTCAGTCTGCAGAGTTTCATATGTGTGTGTTTTTGCTTGTTTTTAGTTTATTACTACAGCCAAGTGGCCTATCCGAAGGTGAATAAGTTTTTTTCTCCTCCTGGGCCATGAGAAGCTGTAGGTTTTTCTTGTAACACTGAATGTAAAGCAGGAGCAAATCTGTTCATATTACTTGGAAGAGTAATTACCTGTAAAAGACAACTGTACCACAAAAGAGCAAACAATTTTGAAATGATATAATAGAAGCAAAGAGTGAGCACAGTGACTAACATACTCTTTTTGTATAGTAATGTAAACGCTTTGCCACACTGTTTTAAAATAAATTGCTTTACGTGTTAATAGAGAAGCTGATTATTTTATTGGCTAAGACTTCCATAGGCTCCTTTCCTCAATAGTTTATATCTAGTTTATACAAGCAACATGCAGCACATTGCTTGTGGAGTCTGGCACACACCAACAGAAAGGAGCAAAAAGCATTAACTGTTAGCCAAAGCTCTTCTTTCTCACAGTTTTACAAATTCCACTCTCTACTATAAACTCACAAAGAAAAAGCAAAGTGTCTCTTACTGGTGAGATGGCATTATAAACCATTTATCCATTATTAAACCCCTCTTAGCCAGCTTAAGGTCTCTGGATCTGAACACGTATCACGATGGCATCATGAGCAAAGCAGGGACCAGGCCTGGATAGGACACCAGTCCATCACAGGACACTGTCATAAACATATTGGCACTAGCTCATATGGGGGCCGGTTTAGAATTACCTGTTTACATCTTTTTTTTTTTTTTTTGGAATTATTAGTCATTATTGTACCAGTATAGGATTTTGTTGTAGAAATATACACTTACATTATTATAGTATTTTTTACCTTTAGTTTTTATTTTGCATATTTTTTCTTTAAAAGAAATAAAATAATATACAATATACAGTATGTCAAGCAGAATAGAGAGAGAGTTATTGTAAAGGATTAAAGTAAAATCAAAAGTTTATAGTTAGAGCTGGTTATGAGGG
>JANRMT010062790.1:48139408-48187235 GCA_026402145.1 Polypterus bichir lapradei
ACTTTTGGTCTTCTTGGATGTTCTCTGGGTAGGTACTAAAAAGATTTAGAAAATTCTAATCTTCCGCAAGTACAAAGCCAACATGAAAAATAATAAAATAGCCAAAAAAGTATCAAGTCTGAAAGTTATCAGTTTGCTGCCAAACAGCCCTTGCACCTAAAGGAGTCTGGATGTACTAATGCATTCACCATATGAAAATCATAATCTTCATGACTGACAATTTAAAATGTTGAAATTATGTCCCACTGCTGTGCAACAGAGTTAGACAGAGAACCCCACATAAAATAAACATTTTATAAACAGCAAGACATCACTTCTGTTTGTAGTAGTTGTGCACTGTGTGGTGAATTCATATACTTGTTCAGCCCAGAGTTACAGAAATTATTTATTTCTATTCCTTCTGAGTTCCTTAGCAAGTTTGCTGCTTGGCTAATACTCTTAATTAACAAATAAAAATACTACTAATTTAATTGTATGCCTATTGCTCAAAGAGTTTTAAAAGTCCCTGTACTCTTTATTAGCATAGACACTTTCTGAAGGGTTAGATAATCTAGGTAGGTCATACATCAAAAGCACATAGGACAGAAGAAGGTGCAAGGTTTTCTTGTGCAGATGCTGTGCAGCCTGCAAGATTTGGCTGTGTTTGCTATAATCTGATGGCATGCCACCAAAATATTCTTCTTCAGTGGGTGGTTTTAACAGCTCGGTTGCTGAAGGTTATAAATCTCTATCTCTGTTTGTTGCCTGTTGTATCAGTAAATTTGCTTGTAACCCCTTAACTACCCATTAAAAATATTTCTGGGCATGCTCAGGCGGTCTGCAGTGTGGCAGTGACACTATAATCTAGCTCTCAGAGTTTGTGTTTAAGCAATTGTATGCCTACATGTTTAAAAATATTTAAACTCAAATAAGCTGAACATGTTAATGAGTCCTTTTATTGGCTGTAATTGTACTCCAATCTAAAATATAATACATTATATATAAAAAAGTTATATTTTTAATTTAAACAGACTAAAAGGTATATGTAACTCTAATTTTAAAATATATGAGGAAGAAAATTCTGCTTTCTTTAATCAAAATGGAATTAGAGATATCAGTAACTTAGATTCTCACCAGCTAAATATAATTAGGGATATCTCTAATTAAAATTCTAAACAGTTAAACATTGAGTGTAGATATTGATAAAAATTGGCAGGAAACATTAAATATAAAACAGCTTGCCATACGTATGCCTGTGTACTTTCAGTTTTAAAGACGCTGATTCAATTAAAAAATAGATTCAGATTTTATTGGACTAGTTTTTTTTTTAATGCCTAACTATGCTTTAAAATCAAATACAGTAGACCCCCGCAAAGTCGCAGTTCAGAGTTCGCGGCCTCAGTCATTCGCAGATTTTTTCTTAGAACCTGTCTAATAATTATTAGGGAAACCGCAAATATCCTCCGCAATTTTTATGGCTTTTTTCGTGGCAATACTGTAATGTAGAACAGGAAGCAACTGTAGCAGAAACGTGGCTTGGGATGATGAAAGTAGCCAGTAGAATCTGAAACTGCGACTCCCAGCAGTCCCTGCAGTGGCTCTGATTGGTAATCTGCTGGGGCTATTGAGGACAAAGGGGGCCAGTGACCAAAAGCAAAAAAAAAGTTTTTGTAATTTGCGTTTCAAGTTCCTGTCTCTCTGCCTGCCTTCTGTTGGGTTACCTGTACATATTCGTTTTGTTCTGGATCGTTTCGTGTTTGCCGTCTGCATTGTCTGCAGTCTGCCTGTGTACATGAGGACTGTAAATGGATTCATGGCCATCCTGCAAAGAAAGAGGTGCTCGTGAACCCATCTTCACCATTTCAGGAACTAGCGGTAGGACTATCTTTACATTCCCATTTAACGTGCGGATCTCTGGACTACCTATTTTCATCATTACATTTAATCCGTTGCCGTTTTTCATGATTTACTGTGTGTGTTTTGTTGGTGCTTTGTTGTATTTAATGTGTAATCGCTGTAAGGGGAATAGGGGTGGTATCGTTGTTTTCATTACATTCTTTATTTGCTGTTTAATTACCGGATTGCTTTGTTTTTGTCTCTGTTTGTGAGTGTGTGCGGGTTGGGTCATAAAAGTAAATAAATCACTGTTTTCTCGACGGTATGAATCTTGGCTCCCACCGCTACAGTTATTAATTTCTCCTTGCTGCTGATTGACTGTGATGCATCTCCAGCTGAGTGTTCTTGTGTTTTCTGTTTTGTTCCTCTTAACCCTTAAACCGCCACAACCAGCTATAGTCGTTTCCCAGTGCCATTTGCGAGCATGCAGAAGTTGACTTAAAAGCCTGAACAGCACCTGTCCTTTTTGGCTGATAGCTTTGTTTCTCTCCTTACCCCAGACATCCTCTGCTCCTGTTGGGAGTTGTGCTACCCTATGATGTTTGTCTGTTCTTTAATAGATAACTAACTGCATACTGAGCTCGTTTTACTTCAGAAAGAGACATGTTTGTTTGAAGTGTTTGAATAAAGTTCCTGTCTCTACAATCTCCTGTGTTTCTGTGCAATTCTGTGACCCAAGCGTGACACACTGCAGCCTCCCTGTCTGTGGGATTGAGACAGTGTCAGTGTTTACCTCTGTGTGTTTGCGTGCTGCCAGTTCAAGTGCAGATAGCTTGGTGATTTACTTAATTTTTTCCATGGCGTCAGTTGCACTTTGTACATATTGTTCCAGTAGTTTTTAAAATAGTTTTTACAGTTCATTAGCAGTGTTCATTAAAATGATCAGTGTTGCAGTAATTGTGATGCTCTTTGCATGGAAAAAAAGGGTTCTATTAAAATTTCACTTTTTCTATGTGAATTGTGACGTTTACTTAAATTGCAGCAAAAAAGTATTTGGTCGTCCAGGGATGCATTAACCCCCAAGTATGTGTCAGTTTAAGGGTTAAAGCCCCAAGATGCCGTTGAAACGCCCTGCACCTTCTAAGGCTTCTGGAAATGAAAATGCGCTTGCATGAACTACAGTACATATAGCGGTAACATCAGTATTTTACGTTCTAGCACTGCGGGAGACATAGGAGTACAGTATACAGGTTTACCTTTGCATTCTTTTTTTAGGTAATGTATTAATCTGAGTTTGAAATTAAATTAAAGTGTTTTGGGGTATTTAGGGTTTAAACTATAAAAATAGGCATTTTTTTTAACCACATCCAAGATTTGTGGTTTTTCACAATTCACGGGTGCTCTAGGAATGTAACCCCCGTGAATTTTGGGGGTGTATTTTACTTCTTCATTTCAATGTTTTTATAGATAGGATTTTTTTTACCCTATTTGTCTGTCACAGTAATGAAAATGTGACAGATTGTAGCCCTGCTGTTGCTCTCGTGGGAGTTGGTTCTGTGAGCATAAACAGTAGCTGGAAAGCTTCATGACATGTATGTCTGCTGTATAATATGCCCTTCTTGGGTTTGAAAGACTGATAGTCTACTTTAATACAATGTAAAACTGTTAGACATAAGAAAACCACTTTTAGAAAAAAAATACTTTTGACAAAGCAAGATATCAGCTGAGCTGAAATGAATGACATTCTTTCACGTTTATGGACTCTGATTGGAGTTAAACTACTGCAGCATATTCCATATGTCTGTTGCAATAATGTCAATTTCAGATTGCTTCCTGTAGAAATAATAGCAACACATTTTTCACAATAATAACCGCATGATAACCTACAGTTAGAGTCTGCACTGTATCAACATGTAAATCATAGGTAACTGCAATTTCTGACATCATTTACAGATGACCAATCATGAACTGTTCAGGTGCTGTTATTAAAATAAAGATCTTGCTTGAAGAAGGGGCCTGAGTTGCCTCGAAAGCTTGCATATTGTAATCTTTTTACTTAGCCAATAAAAGGTGTCATTTTGCTTGACTTCTCATTACTACAATAATGAACAGAGACAGGAAAGTTACAGGCCGAATTGTTGGAAGTTAAGGGAGACAAAGAGGTGTATCTTTTCTTCTTTTTTCAAAGCAAGCATAGACCTGATTAAGCTTGTCTTGTAAATCCAGATCATCAGATGGTGGTGGTGTGACCTTGTTTTGTATTTAAATATTTCCTCTAGACTTTCCCAAACTGATCTCATGTTATTGAGGTCAGTTTTCTTTTCAAGCATTGTTTTCCACATAGCAGAACACAGTTTATTTTCCAACAGTCTTGTTTAAAAATATTTTTATCTTTAACAGTATATAAGCAGAATATTTATGCATATGGAAGATCCTCATTTTTAAATCAAATCTTTCCATTGCCATTTACTTTTGCAGTTTTTGATTGGTTCTGTAAGTCTTCACAGACTTGAATATATAAAGTTATTGTCTCTGTGTATGTATTCATCTGACGAGTTACACTATTCTGATAGCATCCTAAGAAGTGCAGTCAGATGATGATGAAAGATGCATCTCTTGGTTGTGCTGGGACATATCAGTGAAGTAACCTGGTGTCATCTGGTGTTTTGGGTTTTTCAACATCAGACACCCTCTCCCAGGCAACCCCACTGAGGTTATTCAGATCCCGTGTTGTGTCTCAGCAGCATTAAGCCACAGATCTACCCTCTTGATCCAATGCCACCTGGTGGCTTTCACTGCAGTTTCAGTTGTGAATTTAATTGCCTTTCTCTTTGTCTTCCCAGTTATGCCTAGAACTGTAAATGCTTTGCAGAGTGAATGCCCTGCAAAACCCTGTCAGCCTGCCTCCACAGGTTCACACCATGTTTGCCAGCTTCTCTTTTGGAACACATCTACAAGTTCCTGATACTTGGCACACTTTCTCTCGTTGGCCTCATCCATATGCTCTTTCCACAGCACTGACAACTCTAACATAATCAGTTGCTTGGTGGATTCTGAAACAATAAGCATGTCTGGCCACAGCCGTGATGATGTTATCGAGACTGGGAACTTTATCATCCAGTCCAAGTCCACTTCCATATGTCAGTCATTACCAAGGAGTAAGGAGACCGGCTTTCAATACAGCTCGTGAGCAGTGTTTGTCTCTGGCTCTCAGGAAAGCAATTGTCTTTGTCTGATGGTGGCCTTAACTATGCTCCCAGCAATTGCCTTTAGGACTTGATCATGGTGCCTGTCTTCAAGGGCCTTTGGACAGCTGCTGAGAAGGTGTTCCAAGGATCTTCTTCTGGCACACTGAAGGCAGAAAGGTGATTCACTCTTACCCCAGACAGACATGGAGGTTTGTTGGACTGGGTAGTGTGTTATATACAGTTTGTACTAGGAACCTTTTCAGATGGTAGTCTGCTTGCCAGATACTAGCTCATGTGATCTTTTGCTACAGTGCTCCTTCCCATCTTGTCCATGCTCCTTTCTGTCACATCCCCAGTATCCTGCTAGCTCGAACTTTCTCCATGCCTGCTCTCACTTCCTCCTGTATGAGGTGTTGCTGCTCCTTGTCCTGGGCTCTGTTGACCCTGGTCGCTTGGAAGTAGTCAATACCGGCTTGCCTTACTGAAGTGGACCTTACCAGAACCTTATGCCTCATTTGTGCACCAGCCACCTCCAGAAATTTACTTGCACTCCACTACTTGCCTGTTTGAACCTGGACTTTTGTGTCTCTGGATTCTCAATACTGCAGAGCTTCCTGTGTCTGTGACCATGAGCTCTTCTGTGAGGCCATGGATTTGGAGATGTAAACTGTTGCTGGTGCCTTACAAAGCAGTACTCCTCAGGCAACGTGGTAATTCTAGACACCTTCGCAAGTAGCAGCTGATCAAAAGAAGTTTTCCAATTATATTTCCAATTTCTTTAGTGTTTGTAGACCATAATTTAACTGTTTTCGTCTGTGTTTTAACAATTTTTAAATTCTGTTAAGTCAGAAGTAGTAGAAGCACTGAGTAATCAAAATTTTATAGTGGAACATTTGGAAGTATTAAATATATACTGCAACAGACTTTTTATGGCATTTCACTTTTTTATCACACTACAAATACTCGGCAGACCTTGTCTGATTAAAAACTCTCAAAATTATTATTGTTGAATCATGACAAAAACTATTGGTTAAGGAACAATGTTGATCTAAGTCAAACATGGCAGTGTGTGAGTTCTTACATGGAGGAATATCAACTCTAGTTAAAACTATTGATGCAGACTTCTGTGGCGAATGAAAAGGCCTTCAAATTACAGTGAAAGGTTTAAGATGAGGAGAACGTATTTTGATCATTCTGTAGAGTAAAACAAATGCTGCCATCTTTAGATTTAGGAAGCAGTGCAGTTGACCAGCCCACTTTGTTGGTGATGAAGCCCAGCATACAGTATATCCTGCACTGTACCGAGTCAAGTGATCCAGCCATGTGTCTGTGATACGTATGGCAAAGTGTTCATTATAGCTTTTGTTACTTTGTTGTATAAAGAAATATTTAACTGTTTTATAATGGAGTGAGCAGACGTTTGTGAATGTTAAACCCCGGCAGTAGTGTTTTTTAAGACCATTTTCTGAATCTATAGAGAAACCTCTCTTTCACTGTGAGAACTCTGCTTTCATTTGTAATGATCATTCAGGTGATCTCTGTGGTAAGCATTTAAACAATAGTTCTTTAGGTAAAATCAGATAATCTAAGACAAATATGCCATGTGATTGTTGTTCCATGTGTTCATATTTCACACTTCTGAACAACAACCAACCACAAAACAGAGAAACCCAAATTCAATTTGTTTTGCTGTGTGCCCTTTTGCCACCATATTCACTCATTTTACTATCATTGTTAATTTAGTCTAAATCAGTCAGAATTATTAATTATCAATAATCATGACTATTATCATCAGCTAAATAATACATACTAAATTAATATCATTAACTCACAAACACATGATAAAAAGGAGTATACAAATCCTATCTATAAGATGTCCCAATATTTGACTACTAATTGTAGACAGTGTCTGACTTTAGAAGGCATTTGCCTTTGTAAATATGTTCGCAGGCTTGCAATGGAAGCTTCTCAAACAGACAAGCTGCTATTGTTGTGTCATGTTTTGGACATATGCTTGTCATCTACTCTTGAGTGTTCTTCTTTGTTGTTAAGATGGAAGTATCTTGGAAGTGATACTTTATTCCTGCTGCTAAAACAGAAAGTGAAAGAACCTTCCTTTGACCACCAAAAACAGATAGCGTTGATAGCATAGGTAAATGAAGAAAACTCTTTAGCTATCCATATTTATGGTTTTTAAGTGCCAAGTGATAGCAGCTTTTTTTCCAGTCAACAGGGAAAATCAGAGACACACCAGATATTTTTATGAGTTTAAAAGTTCCTACTATACAAGTTTGTTTCACTTTAAGACACACCTTTTGGGTCCAAATTTGACATTATACCAGGATTGGTTAAAAGTATAAAGCAGTGCTCCTGAATACTGCAACCATTTTTGCCATCCAGTTAAGTTTATTGTCATGTGCACTTTGTGCAATGAAATTCTTAGTTAAATATCTCCTCAGAACAGTTGATAATAAAACAATACCAACAAAAGACAAACAAAAGTATAATAGCATGTAATTTTTATATATACATATACATATAATTAAATGTATATTTATATTATATGTAAATGCAAATGTATAATAACTATACATGTATAAACACACACATAGAGTTTGTTATGTTGTATGTAATATTTACTCTTATGATGACTGTTCAGTACCCTCATGACTTATGGGTAGAAACTGTCCCTTCATCTACTGGTATGAGTGCCAATGGCTCTCTTCTGTTTGTCAGAAGGCAGAGGTGTGAAGTGCAGCTGCTTCTTTAATTATATTATTTGACTTTCCAAGGCTGCAGGTGGTGTTGTATATGACCTAAAGAGAAGGCAGCTCAGTACTGGTAATGTTCTGTGTCACCTTCACCACCCTCTGCAGTGCTTTAAGATCTTGAGCCAAGCATGTGCCATAACAGGATGTGAGGCACCCAGTGAGGATGGACTCCACTGTGTATCTCTAGCCTGCACCACATCATTTCTTTTGGATTAGGATCTGAACTTTCACTCGGCCATTCCGAAACACAAAACCTATTTAGCTTCAACCATTTGTTTATATCTTTCATATTCTGACTTGTGTGTTTAGGGTGGCTGTTTTGCTGCAAGACCCTGTTGCATTTAAGTTAATATGTGGGCTACTCTGACATATTCCCGTGGAATATGCTGGTATATTTCAGAATTTGTAGTCATTTTAGTAATAGCAGGCAGTCTTGGTGCTGTGACAGCAAAACAAACCCAAACCATGATATTGCCACTGCCGTATTTCACGTTTTGGAATGTGTTGGAATACAGTGTTGAGTTTTTACCAAAAGTAACATCACTCCTTTAATCCCAAAAAGTTTGGTTTCAATTCACACATCCACAGAACACTTTTCCAGTGGTCTTGTAGTAAATCTACAGTAGCTAACGTTAAATGGGCAGCAATGTTCTTCATGAAGATTAGTAGCTTCCTTCTTCAGCTTTTCCCATGCACACTGTTCTTATTCAGTGTTAGCCTGATGGTGAATTGTGGAATATTGACATTGGCAAGTCTAAGAGAGACATGCAGTCCCTTAGACAGTTGCTTGGGTTTCTTTGTGATATCTGAGATTATTATACACCTTGCTCTTGGAGTGATTTTTTTGTTGGAAGACCACTTTTGGGGAGAGTAACAATGATGAGCAATGTTCTCTATTTGTGCGCTATCTGTCCGACAGTGGATTACAGAAGCGCCAGAGTCTTTAGAAATGTGTTTTGAAACATATTCTGATGTCTTCTTTGATTAAGGTACATTATGCATTCACCATAAAAGTTTGTAAAGACTTATGTTTTATAACTTGACCATCTAAACTTGTATTTGATTGTCATCCCACTGATTGACAGTGACAGCCTCTAATTATTCACCTGACTGAACTACTAATGCTAAGGTTTACATACTTTTTCTCACAAGGACATTTAATATTGAGTCATAATGTGCTCTCATCTATTTGTACAAGTTAGACCACATTTTAGTTGAAGTTTATGAAGAGATTCAAAAGAATTCTAAATTATTAAAACCTTTCTGGAACCACTGTCTGTACTGAAAACAAAATATTAAAGAAAATATCTTAAGATCTTGTCACATTAAACATTTTCCACTCAAAGATATCAAATACACAATCTTGCTGAGTCGGGACAGTCATTACATGCTTTTCTGAATGGCAATTGTGTAGTCTGATATACCCAGCAACGCAGGTTTGATTTTTCTCTGAAGTCTTTGGGTTGGCTCTGTGTGCGTTAGAGCCGACAACCAGTGAGTACTCAGCCAGACGTACAATGCATGTAATGCAGCAACAAGGAATAGAGAATGTGTTTTGGACCTCACAAACCGTAGAGAAGCCCAGATGTCTTATGTTTTATGTGCCATGATAGAAATGTGAACTGTACTTATCACAGAGTTGTCTAATCTGACATACTCTGCAGTCTTTCATCATGCAATATGACATGCTCAGGTGACAAGATCACCAACTGTACTTTTCAAGTTTGAATTCCCTCCAAACAGAAGTTGTAAAATGTGACAACAGCTTTACTTTTACCAACTTTGAATATCTTTTAAATAGTTAGAGGTTTGCAGAGTATTGCTTACGTACTGTATTTTTTTGATTGCATGAACAATAGCATTGTGGAAATAAATCTTTTGTCTGACCAGGCTATTTCTCTGTTATTCCCAGTTAAACATGTGGCATCATCTTGGTGCTGCTTCCTTCCCGTCAGTCCACTGAAAAAGGCGTGCAGCGGCCTTTAGATGGCTCTGCTTTTACTCTTGATCTTCTCTAAAAATGTGAAACTGGACATGTTGGAAAAAAATGTGAATCTGTGTTCAATTATGAACATTTTGCCTTTTTGAAAAGGGGTCCTTATTATCTCTAAGGTGTAGTAGGTACAGTTCTGTAGTAAATAGACATTATTTGTGTATATGTGTGCAGCAGCAGTGTTTAATTTGTTTCTTTCTTTTTTTTCTCCTGTAGTACGCCTCAGCTGGTTGCCTGCTATCCTTGCATCACAGTGACAAGCCAGAACATGAAGAGATCTGTGAGTTTCGTCCCTACACATGCCCCTGCCCTGGAGCCTCCTGCAAGTGGCAGGGCTCACTGGAAGCTGTGATGCCCCATCTAATGCATGCTCATAAAAGCATCACTACATTGCAAGGTGAGGACATAGTGTTCCTGGCCACTGACATCAACTTGCCAGGAGCTGTTGACTGGGTGATGATGCAGTCCTGTTTTGGCCATCATTTCATGCTTGTGCTAGAAAAGCAGGAGAAGTATGAGGGACACCAGCAGTTCTTTGCAATAGTTCTGCTAATTGGCACACGCAAACAGGCGGAGAACTTTGCTTATCGTCTGGAGCTCAATGGCAATCGACGCCGCCTTACTTGGGAAGCTACACCACGGTCCATTCATGACGGAGTGGCCTCTGCAATTATGAACAGTGACTGCCTTGTGTTTGACACCTCAATTGCCCATCTGTTTGCGGACAGTGGCAACCTGGGTATTAATGTAACAATTTCTATGTGCTGAGTGGCATTTCTCAGTTAGCAGGTTGCTTGGAGTGGGGAACCTCCAGGCAATTGTGGAAATGGTGGCTGCCTTCTAGGCTCAGTGCGGCAAAAGCAGTACCTCTTTGTTTTTTGCAGAAGAGATTAAACGAACCTTACACTGGCCAGTTATTGCACGCCACATACAAAGTTTCATAAATGTCCTTGGTTGCATGTCCCACATGCAAATAAGTAGGCATCTCTGTAACAAGAAGGTACACTTGTTGGCTTGTTTCAAAACTGCCTCACCCCAAGTTTTTTTGCTACAGACTGCTGGCCATGTAAGCAGTGTTGCACTGTAATGCTTCTTATCATTGGCATGCACCCATTGGTGTAGGAGTGTGAGTACCACTTTGTCATTTAATGGTTAGAAACTCTTTGCCTTGTGCAGATGTGTAGGATACCTAGGCAGAAGAAGAACCTGGACATGAACATTGGTTAATTACACCAAGACCAATAGAAAAGCAGGCCTTAACTTTGCAAGCAGAGTCTTGGTAGGAGTAAGTAAAAAGAAACCGAGGTAAAGGCAAAGGATTACCCCAAAGATAGGCAAATACACTCTAGTTGGCAGAATAAGGTATAACGACGAGAGGATTAAAACGGCACATCAACTCTAAAGTGTTTTATTTTGACATTGATCATATGCGTTTTGTGAAAAAAAAAGCAGAACACAACCCGTTTGCCAAAGAGGGAAAAGTTTGTGTGTGATACATCTATACAGAATGCACATTAACACACTTGTATGTACAAATTAGCCATCCATATTTCAAACCTTATCATCCAAATCAGGGTCGAGAAAATGTACAAATTCTAGAAGAGTAACATTGTCATACTTATTTTTTTGGTACAGGGAATTTAGAATGTAGTAATTATCTTGTGATGAATGTAAAAGGCTATGGGATTTGTCATAAGTAGTCAGCGTTGAATGAGGAATTTTTGACTCTTGTTAAAATCGTATTACAGCCTGCATGGATTTGGACTGAGAAGGTGGCTGAGAGCACAAATGGCAACAAATACTGAGAAAAAAATTATTAAATATATATTGCATGAACTATGCAAGCTTGTTAAGGTTGCTTTCTGATTGATAGATTTGAATCTTTGGAGATTGTGGGTGAGAAAGCACATTGCTGCTATAGGGGAAACGTGTCCAGAACATTTCACGAAGGGGGTTTTCACTTTTATCTTTTTAAATTCTGCTCAGAATATTTAAGAGAAAAATGTATAGGGTCTGGTGTACTTTTTGCCCCCCCCCCCCCATTGTGACACGCCATGCGTGTTGGTAATTTTGACCCAATCATTGTTTGAACATCTTCACCAGGATGCTAGCATTAAAGCTGTGTTGGCTAAGTCTATGCTACCCTGACTTGCCACTTACCTCTGAGATTGTAAGGTTAGAGCAAGCTGGCATCCTGATGGCATGTGCTTTCCTCCAAGTCCTTTTCTGTGCTTTGCATCCCTCAAAGCACTTTACCTCACATGTTGCTGCTGTTACTGCCACAAACTTTAAAATCAACCGCCTGGTTCCTCATTGTCCTCCGTGTGACTGATTCTTTCCAGTGGGAGTTTTGTAGAACTGCTGAATTTAGTGATTTTTATACAGCTTTGTATTTTGCTTGATCAGCCCAACTGTACGTAATATGAGCTGCTGCAGAGGTTGGGATGTGAATTCCGCACTGTTAATGGCTTCCTTTGGCAAGCTTATTAATAGAAACACAAAAGATTTTATAGTCTTTTTATAGCATCTACAATTACTCCATTTAGTATTAATTACAAGCGGGGGACTTGTTTTATACCTGTCAGTTCCTTGCTTGGCCTTAGTTACTTTGTAATTTTTAAGTTACATTTAAAATTGACCATCAGTATTCTTGCACTGATGGCAGTTCCTTTTCTTTTTGGGCTAAAATGACCCTCCTCTCCAATGTAAAACATCAAATGTTGATCTCCTGGCCTTGCTAATTTATCAGTCTTTGAGAAAACAAATATCCGTCACAGAAGTCGCCACTGTCCCTGCTTTCTTCTTGCAAAGGAAACATTTTCTGGTGAAAGACTCCCTGCTCAAATGGTGAGCCGACAACTGAAATCACCGCATCTGTAGGTTTGTCTTGTATACAGAAGAAACAAAATCAAGCACCTGAAATATTTGCATCAAGTGTTTTTATATATTTTTTTTATGGCAAATCTTGAAAATATGTGAATTGAAAAATGTTTATAATGTTTATTCTATAAATGTTGTTTTTTTTTTTTTAAATAATAATAACAGCAAACTAACGGGTAGATTTAAGAGATTCTCTCCACCACCACCACCCCCCCCTAAACAGCCAGTGCAATACTTAAAGCTTTCTGGAGCTGTTAATGTTGCAGTGTGGGTCTGAAGAGCTTGAACCGAGATAACCTTGAAGAGCTTTGACAAAATATATTTTTGGTACTAAACACAAGCAAGTAGGTGGCGCTCTTGCACTTAATTTAATCTTTCTTCATTATTCACATGTCTGTTAATCTTTGCTCTGTCGCTCGATGACAAGGATGTTTTGCTTTGAGATACACCACTATGTATGTTATTGCCAAAACTTTTTATTTTTAATGATTTTATTTATTATTGTAATATACAATTATTTATAGCATGTTTTTGTATTGGGACAAAATAGATTATGCTTTCAGGAGTGCCCTTTTCTTTTTCAGAAAGCCATAATTGCGTTTTTATTTTTTTTTTTTTATATATAAAAAAATATATATTTAGTATACAGGCTATGCTCTGTTTTGTGAAATGTTTAGTTAAACGTTATTCTTTCTAAAAAGCACTGTCTATGGTAGATTCAAGTGTCCTCATTCCTTAGTTAACGAAGAGTGTTACTTAATGTTTTTGGGGTGGTAGATGTTGATTTCTATTGTTAAATATACAGGTTAGTTTTAATTTTACAATGAAACAACCGAATCTGCACAGAATGACATCTGAAAACCCAGTAACAGAAATGATACTAGTCTTTCAGGATAATACCTGATTTTTGATTTTATTTAAATACAAGTTTATTATGCCTCTTGCCACATTCCTAAACACATTGAGGGTGTTGGATCTTTTATATTCTCATGCAACCAGCCTTCTAAAGTTCAGCTTTTCCTTGTCTTTTTGTTGAGTGTCTTGATGGGAGTGTATTTTGCACAAATGATTTTGCACTTGAATTAATATCTTCAGTTCTTTCAAAATAGATTTTTTTAAGTTTTAATAAAGTTGTGGCAGTTGATTCAGCTCTACAAAAATCACAGACTTAAAGTAGTATGAAAGCTTTTGATTTATAGCAAAATCTGTGGAGGAAAAGATAAGTTTTATTTTTTTCCTAAATATCATTCAATTGTGCATGTTTTAAACCAATACTAGATTTTTTTTACAGATTTAATTCATTTCAGTCAGTGGGTTTTCAAGTCATAAAGCAATTGCAATACAGTAGGATTTGTTATTTTCTGTATATGTGTGTGTTTAGAAATGTCTGAATAAATCACAATGTGATGTTGCCAGCACTTAATTATTTTTTGTGTGTTAAAAAAAAAAAAAAAAAAAAAATGGAACATTTTTACAAATCTTATTTCATTAGTAAGGATTTTGTAGTACAAAAATCATATTGTGGCATAAAGTCCTGAAATCAAGACCTTTTGAGAAGTTAATTTCTTAATTCTAGCTGAATAGCATCTTGTGTTTACTATATCTCGGACTGATACATTTCCCAGCATTAATAATAATACATTTAATTTATATTGTTATATCAGTGGTTCTGTAATGTAACTCCTTGTTTTAACAAATATTTTGTTGTGTAACCTCAACTCAGTTAGGGTAAACTGAAAGAAATCAAAATCATACCATCTTCAAAGATAAGACATTGAATACTAAGCACACATCTTTCTTTACATTTAGAGTTGCACATTACAGTAAAGATTTGGATAGTATTTGCATTGCAAAAAAACACGTCATGTCAACTTGAAGAAATATAAAGAGGGATATTTTTTAAGTTGGAGGATAGTTAAAACATTTCAGTGGAATACATTTCACTCTTGGAGAGAAATTTTTCTATGCTAGCAGAGCATTTCCTTTAGCTACTGTATTTTGAGACCGGACTTCTCTAAACCGCATCATTTCTTCCATTTTGTGTGAAGTTTGACAAAATTGTAAACATTGCCATTCTTGGTGCATGAAATCCACTCTGATATATCCACGCTATGCCTTACAAAATGGATGTATCTTTTTGTTTTTGCTTTACACATCCAGGGGTTAATTAGTATGAAAAGTTTTGTAACTTTTTATTGGTAAATATTGTGTTTGTGTTTAATATTCTTTTTCACCTTAGGTAACACTACTGAAAAATAACAAGTTTGTGCTAGTAAAAGATTTTTTTTTTTTTTTTAAGTCAACATGTAAATTATACACTCAGTCCATAAACTCCCAGACTCTATTGTGTGCAAGTAGCAAAGCTGTTTTGTTCCTTTACTCATTTACGTTGTATATATTCAGGACCATCATGAGTTGTAGCTTTGGTGTTTCCTAGTTTAGATTATTTTTTTCTGATGCTTTATCTACTGTATTGTTAAATCTCAAGTGTTGATCTTGCCTTTTATCTAGTATATGTTAATCCTCAACATCTCTTGTTTTTTCCCAAAAACTTGATTTATTTCAACTGTGTATCATGGATTTATAGTAGATGTGTTACAGATGTACATTGAGAAATGTTAAAAGTCAGATTATCCAAAGGTGAACAGTAATGAGTTACTAAAGATTATAACTGATGGGCCAAAATAATTAGTGCATTTTCACTTTGGCTGTAGGTGCCATTAAAAATAAATCTGGTTGGACAATGTAGATATTGGAGTTTGGGTTTGCCAGAATACTGAACTTTAATACCAAATATACACTGCCCTTTCACAATACCTACCACCAAGGTTTGGAGTTACTGGTGGGAAGCGATTGCTGTGCTGGTTAACCTCTGGTGCTCTCTTTATTATTTACTAAAGATCATTACATTGATGTAATTGCTCATTTTTCCTTTAAACTTTAGAAACAGACCCTTTATTTTTTTAGTTCAATGCACTAATTATTTTGGAGAGACCCTCACTTCATTTTGCATTTGTGTGTGTCTTTTACGTATAGCATACATTTTTTAAGTGTAAAAAATAAAAGTGTAAAATTTTATTATTATTTCTTGAAAACAGTCCTGGTGGAATACAATAAGCTGCATATATTGTGTCAAAAATGTAAAATTCCTTCCCATGATTGATCTTCTATTTCTGCTTTCCTGGTTGTTTTTTTTTTTTTTTTAATCTTCTTCTAAATAAATAACTGATTTATTTTTAAGGATATGTATTATTCCTTTAAAAAAATCTAGGAACCCTCTTAACAGTAGTGCACCTTCTGCATTAAAAGAAGAACTCAAATTCAGAAGGGAGAAATTTAAATTTAAAATACTATGGATTCCTGTTGAGCAGGTGGTTGTTTGTACTGTACAATATATTGAATCTGTTGTCTTTATTTCACAAATAGTTTTATTCTATTTTTTTTTGCTTTAAAATAGTGAAATACATTGAATTCTGTCACCCTTCTTTTAAACATACTGTATGTGCTACCAGTAAGCGATGAACCAGTTTCTTGCTTTGTTCCATTCAGAGTCATTAAACATTATTTACATGAAGGGAAAACGTATTGATGGTGGTGTGGTTTATTAAGGTTTCTAGTCCGCACAGATGGGAAAGAAAGCCAGAGTGTGCTGTAGATTTTATAGAACCATTTGGTAAAACTGCATTTCTGCTACAGTCACACGTGACAAAAATTCTAAACCAACAGGAAAATCCCAACATTTCTGCAGTTTAACATATAAATATTGGTCCCATCTTAATAATGTGGTGACTGGTGCAAGATTGGTAATAAAACATGTTTCATTTGTCTGTGTCATCTCCTCATAGGTAATACAACATATTAACTTGTTCTGCAGTCAGATCTGCTTGTTCAGTGTACAATCAGCCCACAGACGTACTGAAGTAAGTATACTTGCCAAGAACATTTACGAATATTGCATATTTTTGTTATAAAATTTGCCAATGATATAACTCATTTTTATCTTGTCTGAGTTAATATTAATATGAAAAAGTCCATTTAAAGTATCTGCATAAGCATGAATTTAATGCTGTTTTTACCTGCTCATATGTTATTCAATCACCTAGTTTAAATACGGTTGAATGGAACACAACCAAAATTTTCAAGAACTACTTATATAAAAGATCACTTTATTCAGGTAAATCACAGGTCACTCTTGCAATGCACATAAAAACAAAATTCTACACCTGCATCACAATTCATTAAAACCAAAATCCTTGGATTAGTAAGCAGTGATGGCAAGTGTCTGGTACTGTTAAGAGCGTCACACAGTGTTGTGCTACCAATTAAGGGAACACTTAGCTTGTGTGTATTCTAGCAGCAAAAACGTATGCCTCTCATTTTTTTTCCCTTATTTGACAGCAATGCAGTAATGTACACAATATAAACACCACCGCTTCAATAATTAGATCAGCCAGTCCACCAAGAGCTGTTTTGACAATAAAAGTTTTACTTTTTGAAACCACCTGCTAATGTTAAGTGGTAGCAAAACAGATGATTGGAGAGGAAGTGGATACAGTATTTGTAACAAAAGAGGTGAAGCTGAAACCTTGTGTGCCTCAGAAAACATGACCATATTTAATATAAAAAGGAAATATAAATGAAAAGATTGACTATTAATTCAGTCTCATCAGTTTCTTGATGACTTGTCTCTCTCTTTTTTCTGACTATCTGAATTCCAGTGCCTTCCTTCTCGTCTTTCTCTAACATCCAACTGCCTGTCATGCTTCCTCCAATCGCCACTCTCATTTGGACTTCTTCCCCTTTCTTTTCCTTTTGGTCTGCTATCCCAGGTCCTTGCTTCTCGTCCACCTTCATCATAACAGCTCCTGTTACTGCTACTACTCTTGTTGCTTCCCCCGTGTTGCTGTCTGTGTTTGTCTAATTCTCTTTCCTTGTAATTATGTGCTGCTCTGTCTTCTCGCCAAGGTTTTGTGTCTTCATATGATCTATGTGAGTTACTGTCTTTGTTTGAATTTGATTTCACAAATGAAGAGTCTCTTTCTTTTATCAGCAAAACTGGGCTTTTTCGGCTTTCAGAGTCACTCTGCTTTTCTTTAACCTTTTTTTTCTTTTTTTCTTTCTTCTTCTTTTTTTCCTTTTTTTCTGCAAAAGTAACCAATAGGCATTAAATATTGAACACAGTAAGACTTGACAAATGAGGGTAATATGACTAACAAGTAGTTGTAATGCTTCTAGATATCTGGAATTGTGAACATTGGCTTGACACAAGAGAAGAAAATACAGTCACTTAAGAAAAGTTTTAAACATCCCAGTGGACATAACAACAAAGGAGATATTCGAACATTAAATTCTGATTGGATGTTTCTACACCCTTCAGAAAGTTACATTGACCTTTCAAGAGTCCAACAACAAATCCATCATGCACTTAAATACACTGAAAAATCTCACCTTTCTTTTGCTTCTTTACTGAAACTTCATATTCTTCCTCAGATTCAGAGGATGAGGCAGGTGGCGTTTTGGGTGCACAACCCTCCTCCCTAATTTCTTTCGTTACTTCATCTATGTCTTCAGAGTCTTTTGGAGGCCGGTAATTGGAAACATGATCCACTCTGATAGTCCTTCCTTTAATCTAGGGCCACAAAATAAATAATTAGAAAATAACAGCAAAGAGCAGTGTCAAAATAAATACTGAAACAGTAATTGTGTAAAAAATAAATACATGTTGTCATATAATCAAGCAGTAGCTAAATAAAATGTATACTGAATTGGATTTTTTGTATTTTGTTGTTATTAAAGCCTTAAATTACTGAAATTGGTCATGGGTTCATACCTGTATAACAGCAGTTATGCATGTATTCATTTATGTGTACCCAATTATTACCTTACAAATCACATGCCAGGTTAACTGCCCATCTATGGCAGTATTAATGTGTTTTTAACGCCTTTGTGATAAATGTTCTGGCATATTCTCTCTATTGTGTGGTGTGCCCAGGAGCTTTTTGAAAAATCAGCCACAAAATAAATGCAAACACTACAACTACAATACATGCTTGCCATATTGTTCGTTTTTAGTAACACAAACTATATTGCAATAGGAAGACCATATCATGGAATATTTATTACAGAACATGAAATTGCCAAATAAAGGAAGATTAAAACACATTTTCAGTATGTGGCAGTTCATTAGTGTTATCTTGCACTTTGTGTATCAATCGGTGAATAATCACACTTGCTGCCACCCTCATTACCTTTTATTACAGTATGCTATGTTCTGACTCTTTACTTACTTTTTTGTGCGGAATGGGGATTTCAACATGATTGTAAGATGGCATGCCAAACTCTAGGTTAGGGGTACTCAAACGGTGGACCGCGGTCCACAATCCAGACCGCCAAGACATTTTTGGCGGACCGCGACTGTCTTCTGCGTAAGTCAAAAGTCCGAATATAAAAGCACCAAAATTATTGTTGTTTTATTATTTACTCTGTAGCAGGGTTGCCAACTGGCATTTTTTATGCCAAATAACTGAAATCTGGCATTTTTGAAAGCTGTTTGGCATATAAAATTTGCGTTTGGTTGAGTTTCTGACATTACTACCGCTAGCAAAACAGACCCGCGGTAAGGACGTGTTTTCAGCATTATCGCAGTTTATGCACGCAGCTGGATTGGATGTAACAAAAATGGTTTCCCTTACAACAGACGGGGCACCAGCAATGACTGGTAAAGACAGAGGACTTGTCACTCGTATGAAGGCACTTCAGCCCAACCTTGTTGCTTATCACTGCATTATTCATCAGTTGGCTCTCTGTTCAAAACTTTGTGACGAACTGGCGGAAGTGATGTCTACTCTTGTGAAATTAGTGAATTTTTTATGATGTAATTAGTCTCTGCAGCGTCGTCTGTTTTGTTCTTTTCTTGAAGAGAAGTCTGCAGAATTTGGAGATTTGCTGCTTCGCAATGACATCAGATAGTTAAGCAAGGCCCGTGTGTTGGAAAGGTTCAGGAATCTCCGTGAAGATGTAGCTGACTTCCTGCAGTCCTCGAATACAAAGAAAGCTGCAGAATTTTTAACTTTTATTGAAGACAGTGACAAGGTCGCACTGCTGACATTTCTTGTTGATATTATGGGACATATAAATACACTGAATTTGTCACTTCAGGGTGCAGACAAAACCGTTGTCGAATTGCAAGAAAAATGTTGTGCCTTTGAAGCAAAACTGAGCATTTTCATCAATGACTTGGAAGGTGGCAAGATGCTGCATTTCCCAAACCTGAAGAGCTGCATGACAGCTGATCAACAGGCATGTTTTCAGTGGATTTCCACATTTCTACATCACTTGAAGGTCGAGTTTGATAAACGTTTTAAGGATTTCAGAAAACTGAAGCCTGTGTTTTTGTTTGTTGCTGATCCTTTCACTGTCCAGGCTGACGGTAAATAGACATCTGTGGCTGCGTCAATTTTTCCGAACTCAAACCCGTCACTGTTGCAAATGGAAACAGCTGATTTGCAAGCTTCTCACGTTTTAAAAGCAAAATTGAACGAAATCGGCATAACAATTTTTTGGTCAAAGTTTGTTCCAGATTCTCAGTATCCTGCTGCAAAGAAACTGGCAATTTCCGTGCTCACTATGTTTGGTTCAACATATTCTTGTGAGTGTGCGTTCTCCACTATGAACATTATCAATACGAAACATTGAAGTGTAATTACCGACCAGAAACTCAGGAATGCAATGAGAATTGCACTGACTGGTTACTCACCGAACTATGCTGCCATTATGAAATCGAAACAACAGTTTCACTACTTCACACTGAGTGACAATCATTTACATACCAACTGTTGTAATTGGTGTGTTAATTGCAAGTAGTCATGTGACGTTTTTGAATTGTTTTCCATGTTTTGTGCATGTCTTAGTCTTCTGTAAAAAATTTATCATTTGCGTTGAATCTATTACTAGCCTCCTACAGACCTACACCTACAGGGTAAACCTGGCTATAGCGGACCCCGATGGTTGGTGGCGAACTGAATGTGGACCGGCATTCAAAAACCTTTGAGTACCCCTGCTCTAGGTGGTTTAATGCAAGCCTTGTATTGATTGGTTTCGAGGACAATCTAAACAATTAAAGAGGCATCAGGTATATAGCGTAACAAAGGGTGAAAAATGGAGTGTGCGTCTCCAAACAGGTGGTTTTTTTTTTGTAAATATGAACAAGAAACCGGTGGCAATTCTCAAACAGCTAGATGTTATGACCAAGTATGTTTAAAATGTCTATATGACTTACAAGCACTGGATAGTATGAGGAAAGCTATTACACATATTTTCCCTCTTTTTCAAACTCAGTCCTGGGGACCCTATTTGGCTGCAGTTTTTTGTTCTAAACAAATTCTGATTTTCAATGGACTCCTGGCCTAATTCAACATGCTGTTATTTCCCTAGAAACTACAAATCTAAGTTTGGAATGTTTTTTATTAGAATGAACCAAGTATTCATGTATGTTACACTGTAATAATTTAGCGTTTTTTTTTATTTTAATATTTTTATCATTATGAATTTTATTCCAGGTGTTAATAATGACATTGCAGACTCTGAAGTGGCTGCAGCCTTTTAAAATTCAATGCCATTTACCTGGATGTCTGTTATTCTTGATGTTAATTGTGATTATTAGAATACAATGAAGGGAGCTAACTACATAGAAAAAGTCAAATCAATGGAAAAATGGCAAAAGAGAATATAATATTTAAAGCTATATCAAAAAATACAAAATATTTCTAAATGTGTAAAAAAAAAAAAAAAAGAAAGAAACTGCACAGATGAGCCTTTCTGAATGTGCAAATCTGAAAAATAAGAGAAAAGTGGAAAAAACAGCTCATTAAAAGAGATCAGTGAGAAGTAAAATGACTCGAGATCCCTAGGGCTAGAGATTCCTTTTGCAGAAAATGATGTGGCTTGCCAAAACTATGTGCATTTGACTCAAACCCAACAAAGCATATTTTGAATAGTAGTAGTATTCATATTGCATATACTAGAACACCTTGGTGAAATATTGCCATAATAATGTCAGCTGCATTTAAATGTAATTTGGCAAAGTTCATACAAATGAAACTATACAAAACACACAACACGATAAATGTAGTTGCTACAAACAGCCAAGTTAACACAAATACCTTTAAGACATAATCATCATATTAAGGTCAAGATGTTAAGTTTATGTATCTTACAGCTTGTGGGAAAGTACTTCTGTGAAATTTGTTAGTCCTAGTCTTCATTTTACCAAACTTTTTAAAAGATCTTAATGGCGTTATGTTTCAGTCAGCAAAAAAAAGTGAAGCGACACTAGGGTGGCAGTAGCCAATAAAATCAGAAGCAGTGTCCCCCATTATGCCCCAGTATTAAAATAATCCACATTATAAAATGCAGTCATTGATATACAACAAATAATGAGGTTAATAAAACATAAGCAGGCAGTGAAGCTGAAAGGAATATTATTTTTAGTAAGATAATGTGCTTCTGGAATGTAAATTATCAATAGAGAATGATTATCTTATAAGGATAAAGGAGAATGGGCAAAGTACCAAAATATTCTTGACTGGAAAGACCCAACCAATTGCATAAAAAGCTGAAAGTACAAGTTATGTTTTCACCATGACAGTGCTACAAAAATACGAGTGTCCCAGCGAGAACCTCAACCTACATCTAATTGCAGAAGTGTGTTGTGCCTTGAACATAATTTATCAGCTCTCCAATAATCAAAGTGTGAACTGTAGTAAAGATGAGCTGCTATCAGATAACGTGGATGGGGAAGCTGCAGATATGGGAGTCTTATTCAACACAATCCTTCTGTCTCAAGAAAACTTTCAGTCCCAATTTTTAATATTGAAAAAGCAGATTGGTAGTTTTGGTGCATTCTGACCACAATTCTTTTATAAACATGGGAATTTAGTTGGATTGTAATAGAGTTTTAGAGTAGTAGTAATACAGAGTAGTAGTAGTATTGTTTTATGTACATAGTACAGTTGAGTTCTTTCTTGCATTTCTGAACCAACAAACAAGACATTGCCACTCTGCAGCATCATGACAAAAACAAGAAAGTATTCATGGCTCATAGAAAGTTACTTGGAGAAAAGTGCAAACAGAACATAGACAGGAAATGGACCAGGAGTACAATGCAGCCTTCTGGAACTGCAGAGAAGTGAAGTAAGTTATTCTGGGGTTTCTTTTTATTTCTGTAAATTTATACAACATCCTCAGCCTCCCTAACTTCTTTCTAAGGAACTACCAAAGTAAAAAAAAAAAAAAAAAAAAAGTGCAGTTTACTTTGTCATTTCTTGCAGTACACATTTTTATTTATTGTTTAATTAAAGATACAGCTTACTGTATTATGAAATGTTTACTCACTGATGTCATGTACGGTACTGCTTTCAATATTGATGCATCTCAAGATGTACATGAGATTATTTTAAGCGAGTTATTTTAGTGAATTAACATACTACAAAAAAAATTTGTAGACCTAATATAACATGCAATTATAAAATCAATCGTTGTGATCTTATTTTAGTATTTCATGGTTACCTTAATGCCATTGAAATTGTCCACTGCCAAAATAGTGCTCCTCTGATCTTCATAACAGATAAAGCAGAAACCTTTTGATTTTCCAGTTTTTTTATCTCGAACTAAATTTATATTCACAATTTCACCATACCTGGCATAAAAACAGCAACAAATAATTTAAGACAGAAGATTTAAAAAGTAAGTTGGATGGTTTAGTAACATAAATGATCTTACGTAAGGGAGCACTAACAGAGTCTATTCATTAAACAGTTTTTTTATTATAAAAAGCATTGCCAAGAGAGGCTCTTCCAAAAAAACTACAAAAAAAAACTTTTGTTTTTGGTGATGCCACTAGATGTCAGTATAAATGACAGTTATTAAACTTGCATGGCAAATGTAAATACTGTAGGTAGTTAATTCAGCACTATGTATGTAATGGAAGGAACTTATGCATGTTACTTTTAAGTTTGAAAGTCCTTCTTATGCAAATAATGACACTGTTAAAATCAACAGCATCAAACTCTTCAGTAACCACCAAAAATATGAATAAATAGTTATGTGTAAATAATCATTAGCTTACTTCAGCACTCCTTGGCAAATATCATCCAGTTTTATCAATTTGACTTAAGCTTTATGTTACTTGCATGGGCTAATTAAACAAAGAGCTTCTTATAACATCAAATCAGGGTTTCAAGCTCGTGTGGGAGACGTGACACTGTATTTGCATCAGCATCAGTTAGAAGCTAGCTGTACGTGCAAAAGTTTCACTTTGGCTCTCAAAATCAAAACGTGCAATGCCAAAAATTTCACTTATTTTGCACCTTTCCTATTCACTGTAAACGTGTTTTTTGAAATTATTAGAGTATTAGTATTGCCTTTTCTCTTTGTTTTGTTCAACGGTTAGAGTTTCCTGATGCATTACTGCTTTCAAAGGAGATGAAATGTGCATATGAAATTTGAGCACCTGATATGCAATTTGGTACCATCAAAAATGTTTGTGGAAATTAACTTTGATTCATTTAAACTCAAGTATAAATATTCAATTTGTAAATGTGGTACAGCGTCTTTAAAGTAGGACAGATTTGGACAATATAAAATCTTTCAAAGAGTGACCCAAAACATTTTAAGAGCCAAGTGTTTACATTCATTCTTATCTTGCATCTCAAAAAACTATGAATACCTTAGTACTTGCCTGTTAAGGTAAAACGAATCCAATAACATTTCCTGAATAAAACATCTGCTATATAAATGGGGTTTATATATCATTTACACCTATGAAACTAGAGGATTACAATTGGCAATGCTTTTATGACAGGATTTTTTTTTTTTTTAATACAGAACTGACATTAGATCACGTGATTTCAAACAAGTAAGAACTACTCAACAGCATGAGAGGAAAAACAAATCCTAATTTGCAAATTGTCAAGACAAAGCCCAGCCCTGAACCCAACAGGAATGCTGTGGCAGGATCTGAAATGCAGAGGTTGTGATAGAAACCCACATACTTGCAAAGCTACAGTTTCTACGGCTTAAATTTTGAAAACCAAAAATTAACTTACAAGCATTATGAAGAAATACTTACTGTGAGAAAACACACAAAATGTCTCCTTCTGTCAAATCATATGCTAAACCACCTATTATAATAAAAAAAAAAGTCACACGCAGTTAAAAGCAGGGTATTAATCAACATAGGAACGTGCAACTTTTACACATTAGGATGACTTAACATTTGCTCGAATACCTTCCCATGCTCAGAGATAATGTGTGGAAGTGCTTCCCAATACATTTTCTTGCTAATTGTGGTAGTCATAGGAGTTAAACTTCAGAAAATATATACTGTATCTTATTTCAAGCATGTACTCAAAAGTAACCAGTCAGATGTTTTCAGGTTTTTCTTTATGAGTTAATACACATAGCACACTAGCAAAAAGCACCGTAAAAAAGAGTAGTTCCAAAAATTAGAGTATAGAAATTATTACAAATTCTCTATGATTTACTTGTTTTAAAATACAATTAAACTTTAATATGAAGTACTGTATTATAATTACAAGAGATCTTAATAAATAAAAGGCAGTCTTGCATCATCACCAAGTTTGAATGCATCCTTGGTTGTTTTTGTTTCGTATCTCATGGTCCCTTTCTCTATACAGAAGTATTGTTTCTTGTTCCCTTGATTAGCAGCTGTCTTCTCCTGTTTTACTAATTTTTGTCCATTGCAATTTTACCGTAATTTAACATTCACATCAGCCACATTTTAAAATGAGCAAACTTAACATCTAAACTGCTTTAGCATCTCAGCCTTTTTCTGTTGACTCTCATGTTTAGTGCATTTCTTGTCCTATCTACAAATGTGCCAAGATGTTTGTTTTTGGGTTGATATTCCTACTACTACTTGACTGCTGCGACACTGTATTCATAAGACATTGCAGTCAGTACGACTTACAAAAATTAAGTATTTGAGAAAGATTCAGTATGGTGTGTCTAACAAAACAAGATGGTTCCCATGGAGTACTTTATAGCCACTGCATAGAGAGGTGAGAAGTAAACATGTTGTAGTGATAAGGATTTCATTAATGCAGCATTCCTAAACACATTTTATTTCAAATACTGTATATTTTGTATACTGCCACTGTGGCACAGGTAGGTCATACCAGCTTGATGCAACTACTTGCCTTGTGGGGGTTTCTATTGAACTCCAGCTGCCAGTAACACTAAAATGAATGAATCAGGGATTTTGCCAGGTCATCTACTCAGATGCGAGAAAATGTAAGCGGTACAGTAGCTGTTTGTACAGTATAATCATTACTAACTTACCTTCATAGGGAGTCCTGCATAACTGTGTAATTTACTATACTGCTTGTATTGTAAATTACTCAGATGTTTTAACAGGCATATGTAATATAAAATTGTATCTTGAAATGCAAAGTTAGAATTGGCAAACAAAAAAAAATTCTATTACTAAAGTGGTAAGTCACTATTTAGTGGTTTCAGTGAATGGATAGATGTATCAATGACTTAGATCTTAGCAAAAAAGATTCATAAGCATTATATAATTATATAATTCAACTTGGTCAATGAAGAAAAGTTCATTACTCTGCAAACCCGAAGTTACCTGCAACAACTATACAATGCAACACCATTTTCTATTTAAAAAATACAGAAGCAAAAGTATACCAGTGAAATAATGGTAATGAAACTCCAATAAAAATGCTTTCACACATTTATACTGACTGCTATTCTATCAAAGATTTACAGCTATGGCAAGCTGGGTCTTCCAGTTATTACTCTGTGACATTAATTGTTTTAATTAGTAATCAATACCGCCATTCTGATTTATTTGGCCCTTTCATATCTATTATAATAAAAGTCCAAACCCTGTGAAATTCACAGCTGAACTGTTTTCTAAAAATTAGAGAGGACTTTAAAGCAGAATCTGAGGTAGCAGCGGCTTATCGCGTATGCGGATCAAATACTGTTAGACCTAGATCTTTTATTATTCGCTTTGAAAGATTATCATTTAAGCTAGAGGTGATGGCACTCCTCAGACACAAGCAAGAGATTATATATGAAAATAACCACATTCGTATCTTCCCTGATTTTTCTCCAGCAACAGCTACTAAACACGCAGCCTTCTTCAACATTAAACAATGGTTACGGCAAGCCAATATCAAATACAGCATCTTGTATCCTGCCAAACTGAAAGTGGAATTGCAGGGTCAATTCTATGTCTTCGCTAGCAAGTAAGAAGCAGAAAAGGAATTAAGAAAGCTGATCCCGGGACTATTCTGATACATAATAGTGAGTCATGGCCATTAATGATATGGCAAGGATTAATAATCTACTGTCTGATCTATTTGTTTAAAATACGGTTTTTATCATTATATATTCTCATTATCACTCGGGCGCTATCTGTTTAAGTTTTAGTTACAGTTATAGACAGTTGTGCTTAATTACTTTTTTTTTTTTTTTAAATTTTTTTCTCTCTACCCTAAACGAGACTGTTCAACATCATACCTTTGGTTTATTGTTATTGCTATTATTGCATTAAGACTTATTATGCTTATTCTGGACCACTTTCTAACACCATTACCCGGGTTTATTATCCGGGTGTATTATCTTAATACACTAAGATTGCTGAAGATTATATACATTCTAAGTGCACAGTTTGTTAATGATTACATTTTATGCATATAGTATTTAGACTATATTGGTAATAGATATCTCTATTTTTAACCCTAAAACGCCACTGCGTGGGGGCTTGTTTTGCTTTGGACGTGCTCTGTCTCTGGGTATGTCAGAGGACCAGGACTGTGTGAAGTGGGTTCTAGCCTCACGTGAGGAGGCAAAAAGGGAGGGTGGGGGGTTAAGGGTGGGAGAGAAAGAGAGCAGGCTAGATCTATACCTAATCTATCCTTTTAATCTTTATAATTATAACTACCAACGTAATAATAAGCTGCATGGTAATAACTCTTGGGGAAATAGGAAATTAAGGCTGAAGCTGTCTTATTTCCAGTTAAAACTATAAACTGGCATCAAAAACTCAGAATCAATGTCTCCATGATGGGACAGTTAACTTCGTGAGCTGGAATGTTAAAGGCCTGAATCACGAATTAAAAAGAAAGAAAGTACTCTCTCACCTAACAGGTCTAAACGCTAAAATAGTATTTTTACAGGAGACCCACTTACTAAGCAAGGATCAGTTCTTGCTGCAAAAAGACTGGACTGGCCAAATGTTCCATTCTAGCTTTACAAAGAAAACTAGAGGTGTGGGAATTCTCATACATAGAACAGTCTCATTTGTAGCATCAGAAGTAGTATTGGATCCTGAAGAGAGAGATGTGATGGTCATGGGAGACTTATCTAACTGTAAAATTTATTTGCATCCATTCCCAATCTGAACACTCATAAAATTATAATGGCTGAGGACTTTAATTGTGTTTTAAATCCACTCTTAGATAGGACTTCTACCACAGGGGGAACGACATCTAACACCGCAAAGATAATTACAAAGTTTATAACTAATCACAACTTATCAGACTCCTGGAGGATTTTAAACACAAACTCAAGAACATATTCTTTCTACTCACCAGTACATCATTGCTACTCAAGGATTGATTATTTCTTTATAGATAATAACTTCTTGCCTATGATTAAATCTTGCAAATACAATGCTATTGCTATTTCTGACCATGCACCTCCGATCTTGGAGCTAAAGTTACTATGCCCCACACACTCTCCTCGCAGATGGCGTCTCAACCCGCTTCTATTAGCAGACGAGAATTGTACAGAATTTATATCCAAACGTATCAGTTTCTTCCTAGAGACAAATACATCTTCAGAGATTTCTGCAGGAATACTCTGGGAAACTCTTAAGGCCTTCTTAAGAGGACAGATTATCTCATATCTTTCCCACAGAAATAAATTAGAAACCAAGAAAGTAGCAGAGCTAAAAAGCAAAATTACTAGATTAGATGAAGAACATGCCAGACTACAAAGCGAGGCTCTACATAGGAAAAGGCAGGTTCTGCATTCAGAACTAAACCTCTTGACAACTAAAGAAACTGAACAACTAATTTATAAATCCAGACATCATTACTATGAACATGGAGAGAAAGCTAATAAGCTTTTAGCTCAACAAATTCACAAGCAAGAAGTGTGCAACGCAATCTCAGTAATCACCAATACGAACTGAGACAAAATCATCGACCACAAAAATATAATGCACACTTTCAGAGACTACTATAAATCCCTATATACTTCTGAGTTTAAAGAAGACAATACACAATCTAATGCATTTCTGGATACATTACAGATACCACAAATAGACACTTTTAGTGCGGAGGAACTTGATAAACCTCTGGCGCTATCAGAATTACTAGATGCTATAAAGTCACTTCAAGGCGGGAAAGCAGCAGGCCCTGATGGCTACCCTGCAGAATTTTATAATAAATTCTCCACTCATCTAGCTCCCCTCCTATTAGCAACATTTACAGAAGCTAGAGACAACCAAACTCTTCTCAAACTTTTCGCCAAGCACTAATCACCGTCTTTCCAAAACAAAATAAGGACTTATTACAATGTGCATCATACAGACCAATTTCACTTCTGAATAATGACGTTAAAATACTCTCCAAAATCATAGCTAGAAGGATGGAGAAAGTGCTCCCCTCGGTAATATCACAAGATCAAACTGGATTTATCAGGGGCCAACACTTATCTTCAAATCTTCGATGCCTGTTTAATGTAATATACTCACCAACTAAATCAAACACCCCAGAAATAATATTATCACTGGATCCAGAAAAAGCATTTGACATGATTGAATGGAAATACCTTTTTACTACATTGGAGAAATTTGGGTTTGGCCCAAACATTTGTGCATGGATTAAACTACTATATACAAACAGAAGCTTCAGTTTGTATCAACATTTGTTCAGACTACTTTAAACGTGGTACCAGACAAGGATGCCCCTTGTCACCGTTACTGTTTGCAATCGCCATTGAACCACTGGCAATACACTGTCGAAATACTGAACAGATAAAGAGGATTATCAGAGAAGGACTGGAACAGAAAATTTCACTATATGCAGATGATATGGTACTGTATATATCAGACCCACAAAATTCTGTGCCTGCAGTCTTAACAGCACTCACAGAATTTCAAAAGATCTCTGGACTCAGAATTAACCTGAATAAAAGTGTACTCTTTCCAGTGAATTCTCAAGCATATAATATTAGATTAGATACCCTACCTTTTATCATTGCAGAACAGTTTAAATACCTAGGGGTAAACATCACACGTTAACATAAAGCTCTTTATCAACAAAATTTCACCATCTGCATGGAAAAAATTAAACAAGACTTGCATAGATGGTCAACCCTTCATCTCACTCTAGCTGGAAGAATTAACACTGTTAAGATGAATATTCTTCCTAAGCTCCTTTTTTTATTTCAAAACACCCCAATATACATCAATAAATCATTTTTAAGCAGTTAGATTCAACAATAACATTTATTTGGAACTCAAAACATCCACGTATCCAAAGAGCGACCCTATAAAGACAAAAGGCAGAAGGCGGCATGGCTCTACCTAACTTCCAGTTTTATTACTGGGCAGCAAATATACAGTACAAGCGACAAAAACCTGGACACAAATAGAAGAACATACACAGGCTTGGTCTGCAATAGAACTAAAATCCTGCAGTACTTCTTTATATTCCCTGCTCTGTGCCCCAATAAACGCAAGTTATCGGCAATTTACTAATAACCCAATTGTGCTTCACTCACTTAGAATATGGAACCAATGTAGAAAGCATTTTAAGATGGAGAAGCTTTTATCTGTGGCACCTCTGCAAGAGAACCACCTCTTTCAACCTGCGCAAACATATGCAGTTTTTAATATCTAGAAAAAATTTGGGATTAACTTGCTTAGAGACCTTTATATAGACAACGTCTTTGCATCCTATGAACAATTACATTCCAAATTTAATATCCCAGCTACACATTTCTTTCACTATTTTCAAATTAGGAACTTTGTTAAACAGAACCTTCCCGATTTTCCTCATCTTGCACCCTCATCCACGCTGGAAAAAATACTGCTCAATCTCAAGGACTCAGACACCATCTCTGCAATATATAAAATCATTTCACAGTCCCTCCCTTTCAAAGATCCAAGAGGACACTGGGAAAAAGATCTCTCAATTAATATATCAGAAAAGGAGTGGAAAGTAGCAATGCAGAGAATTCACTCGAGCTCTATATGCGCAAAGCATACAATTATACAACTCAAAATTATATATTGAGCACATCTGTCTCGTCTAAAACTCTCCAAAATGTTTCCAGAGCATGATTCAACCTTCGAACGCTGCAATCAAGTCCCAGCCTCACTGGGTCACATGTTTTGGGCCTGCACCAAATTAACATTATTCTGGACCAAATTTTTTAATTACCTTTCAGACAGCCTTGGTCTCACAATCCCTCCTAACCCATTAACAGCTGTGTTTGGGGTTCTTCCAGATGGGTTTAAAGTGGAGAAAGACAAACAAACTGTGATTGCATTCACTACACTTTTGGCACGCAGACTTATTCTGATAAACTGGAAGAACCCAAACTCTCCTCTTTTAAGTCAGTGGGAAATCAATGTTTTATACTATTTGAAATTGGAAAAAATCAAATACTCAGCTAGAGGATCTGTACAGACTTTCTTCAAAACATGGCAGGATCGAATATGTAATATTTTAAAATAAGCTCTTAAAGCACAGGGGAAGCAATTATTTCTGTATTTCTTTGTCTTCTGCATTCATCTCTATTGGCTTATCAAACTTATTAATTTAGGTATGTTAACAAGCCTTGAATTTTACGACGTTTGCCTTGCTCTCTCTCTCAGGGGTGGGGGTCGACTTGTTCTTAACTCAATTTTACTTTTTGGAAAAACTGATTGATTTGTATGGAATGATTGCAATAAAATTAATAAAACTTAAAAAAAAAAATAAAAAAATAAAAGTGTCTTTGTCTATATTTAAAAATCAACTTACCTATAAATATCCAAGCACTGTCTTTATAATCCGAATGCCAAGAAACTTTCTCACTTATGCCAAGTTCTGATTCCTTCTGGTTAAGTTCATTAATCAGTTTCACCTTTGTAAGAGGGCTAAAGTGAAAACATCCAGTGTGTTAATAAAACACTCCATTACAATGATGTGTATATATATATATATATATATATATATACAGGTTAAAAAAAGGAAAAGAAACCTGCAGTGCAAAAGTAGAGTATTACATCAGTAAAAATGCAAAATGGCAAACTAGACAGAAATTAGAAGCAGTGTGGTGTAGCAGTTAAAGCAACTGAACATTAAACCACAAAGTAAAAGAGGGCCAAGTCTGAACTACTGATCTTGAGAAAGTCACTCAAACTTACCTGTACTCTGACTGTAAAACAAAAAGGGTCTTCAAAACAAGTGTTCTCCAACCTGATTTTCTAAACTGCCAACTATATAATAGTAATGAAGGTTACCAACCACTTGCAATTACCATCAGCAAAAAGTAATCACGCGGCACACATTCGATGAATGGCTAACTATTAACAGAGTTCCCTGCTCTGCGTGTATAGACTACATCTAGTGTCAAAATGAGGCTCTTCTACCAGATAGCTATACCTGACAGCTCACAACCACTGGGGGCTACAAAGACTCGGTCGACAATACTGTGATGCAGTGGCACAATTGGCCCTGAAACACCTGACATGCAGAATATGTGGTGTTCTTACTGGCACTGCTCGTTAGAATATTATTTGGGGCAATTTCAAAAGAGCATTCTGACTTTAAAACAAGTGTGATGGTATTTGAAGAAAAGCAGATGGGCTCACCTATACTAAAGGAATTTGAAATTACACAGTTTCTGAGGACAAAAATGTGATTTTATATTAATTTGTTTTTCAGTGCAAGTGGGTGTTCAACACAGTGCTATGCAGAAGCTCAGTTCTGTTTTTCCAAGTGGTGCAAATTAAGGATGGTAGGCCTTAGTTTGTCAGACTGGGGAACTGGACACCCCAGACTGTAATCAGTGGCACAGGAGCTCCACAGGGCAGGGGACTCTTCTTCCCCCTTTCCTCTTCACCCTGTATACAGTGGACTTCAGCTACAACTCAGGCACATGCCACATGCAGACGTTCTCTGATGACACTGCCATTGTGAGGTGTGTCAGGGCTGGACAAGAGGAGGATTACAGGGGTCTAGTGGATGACTTTGTGGGATGGTGTCTGTCAAACCAACTGCTGTTGAACACTTCCAAAACCAAGGAGACGTTTGTGGACTACCGTAGGTCTAGACCACCACTGAGACTTGTCTCTATCAAAGGGGATAATGTGGAGTGGGACCTATAAATTCCTTGGAGGACAGGCTGGACTGGTCAGAGAACACAAAGGTTCTGTACAGGAAGGGGCAAAGCCTGCTCTACAATCTGAGGAGACTGGGCTCCTTTAAAATAGAACAATTGCAGGAGTTTCTTACTATCAGTAAGTGGTTGCAAATACTCTCTTTTATGTTGTGTTGTGCTGTGATGAGGAGTAGCTTGAAGAACAGAGATGCTGATTGAATTGACAAGGTGAGCAGGATTTAAAGTTGGCATGGAAAAGGATTCTGTGGTGACAGTGGCATAGAGGAAGACACTATGGAAACCATAACCTATTATGGACAATAAACATCACCCACTACACACCACTAAAATCAAGCAGAGGACTTTTAGTGGTAGGCTGCTGTCACTGAACTTCAATATGGACAGATACAATAGATTTTTTTTGTCCAAACCAACAAGACTCTTTAATTCTTCCAAACAGGGGTGTGGGTGGTTGAGTTCTGGGCCTGATGCTCCTTCTCTGCCCATAAGCTATATTAGCAGTATTAGCTATGCACTATGTCTGATGGCTCACTTCTTGGTCACTACTGTGTAACCTTTTTTCATAGTGTGCAACTTTAAACATGTTACCCTATCAGCATAAGCCATGTCACTTTAATATTATGTGCCACCTGGTAGCAATGTTATTTGTGCAGTTCCCACGGCAGTGTCATTATTGTATGCACCATCAACATTACGTTTATTGGACTGGAAGATTCCAACCCCAGTGTACAGTGATTGCATTTGTCAGCCTGTACTTACTTAATGTTATTTGGATAGTGTGTACTTAAATATCCCTCGGGATCAATAAAATATCTGTCTGTCTGTCTATCAACCTACACAACTCCATGAGTGAAGGAAGCTGAGACTGAGCACCTAATACTGGGTGTGATGGTGCCATGAGACATTCTGGAAAGGGAATAGTTCACAGTGAGACTCAGCAATAGGAAGGTAAACATACATGAAACAAAAATGTATCAAAAGTACAGACACCCAAAGCAAACGATTAAGGCGTTGGGAGAAAATCAAGCATAGAGACAACAGCAAAAATGTAATCTTTTTCAATACTGAACAATTTAAGAAGATCAAACAAAAACAATAAGCTCAGGTTTACCTATTTAGGGATATCTCTGCAATAGTAAGCAGAGAAAAAAAAAAAAAGCCTTGGTGATTAGTTATCCTGGCAATATAGAATGGTGTAATGTGTGAACAGTAAGGTAATAGTAAAGGAGATCAGTGAAACTAAAACTGCAAAAGAAACGGCTTGTATGTCCAAAGAGGGGACAATGAAAAAGTCAAAAGTAAAACAAACTGAGCGAAGACCCCGTAATGACGGGTTTTCACAATACAACTTGAATTCTGGGCTGCGCAGTATGGACTATGTGCCCAAGACAAGACAAGACCGGACGCAGAACGACAATCTACTGCAATTCACATTTATTTTCCCAACACTCACTGCCAAAATAAAGAAACCTTCTAATCGGAACAGCACTGACACACCCCAACTGCTAAACTGAGGAGGCACGGCCCTGTTACCTGCATGACAGTCAAAGAATCCAGACCATAATAGACTTGTAAATAAAGCAATAGCTTGCGGATTTGGCCACCAAATTAATGTCCGAGTAAAAGATATATGCCATGTAGCCAAACACATGATCCACTGCAGCTTAATAATAGTAATAGTTTACCAAGCGCTATTGTAACATAATAACAGCTTCTTACCCGGTCAGTCTGTACACTGAAAACGATTTTATTTTGCCTTAAAAATAATGATTCGTACGTGGGCTGCCACAAAGCAGGTGGGCAATGATAAAATAGCAAAGTCTAACGCATTTAATTGTGTTTCCTAAACACGCGTCTCCAACTCGAATACTTTCATAATAAAGCCCAGAGCGACTCTTATTACGGCTATTTTATTTTATCTAATTAATAATTCTTGGAAAATGGCATAACTAACTTACTAATTTTGAATCATTTACAACGAATGTTATACTACGGCCCGCTGCAGTATTTACTGACGAAACTATTTTTAAGCTACACCTAATTTCGAATTTAAATACATTTTTAGTCAAATTATATTAAATGTAATGCTAACAATCGACACACTTCTAGTTAAATGCGTAAAGAAGCAATGGATTTCCCTTTTTCCATATTTGTATATGTACATTGAGAATAATATACGAAAACTTACTTCATTTCCAGTAATGTTGATATTCCAGATGCACATTAAACAGCGCGAAACTCTCAGCTCAAAATCACCACTGGAACGTAACTGCTTTCCTTGATCTTCCGGGTTCAAAGATTAAACCCGGAATTGCGTCATTTTGTAAAAGGTCATTTAACGACGTCTGGTGGGTGTTGTAGTTCTACGAGTTCCACGCATTTCTATTTGTGTCGGGGGAGGTAATCGGTGGAGTGAAGCCTCCCGAAGAACCGAAATCAGGTCGAAGCTTCGAAGCATCTGAAACTCACCTCTCTAGTGACATCTCCTGGCCATTTGCATTAACGTTACACAACCTCAAAGTCAAGTTCAGTGACGTCTGTTAAACTTTTATTTCATTATTGTTGCGCCGCTACGGATTGGCAACGAAGAGAATGGTTCGTCATCGGCTTGCTGTCTAAAAAATGTAACTCCAATAGGCGGCATGTACTATACAACAAACAAGAGTTTAAATAACACAAAATAACACGCCTCGCTCATGGAACCCCGGCTCTTTTAATAAATATTCCAATTTTACATTGTGTCATTATTATTGCTCCTGTGATTAATTAGAAAGTCATCATGTTTACTTGTTTCTGTTATTACACATTTCAATTCCTCAGTGTCACGTATTATTTTTCACTACTCCCGAGTCCCTTGTCTTATATGCTGTACATGTAAACATTTTAAAAGGAGCATTTATTGAACTGACTGTAGAAGACTTGTCATCTTCTTAAAATTATTGAATTTATATGATATTGACAATTAATCATAAGGGGACTGTGATTTTGTATGGACTTTGCTGTATTTCATTTTTTGTTGTTGTTGTTGTTTGTGACATCATCTCAGTAGCGTATGCGTGACGTTAGCAATGTAATTTGTCATAAATGACAGCTCACGGGCTTTTTTGATATTTCCATAAGGCCAATGCTTCTCCGCTTGTTCATTAATATACTTTGACAGTTTTTTATTTAAATTTAATCTGAATTATTTAAAACATATTACCCATACTGCCTCACAGTAAAGAGATCATGGGTTAGCGTCCGGGTACTTTTGAGTAGTGAGAAAAGGGCTATATAAATGCAATGAATTATTATTATATTCATTGCCTGTGTAGATACAGTGAGAATAAATAAAAAAAGTCTCATATAGTTCCCAATGTAATGCGTGCCATTGTGGCTGATAGACGATGCCTGATGACCAGGCTCTTCTCATAATTATTCCCTTCTTGTGCTTTTTCTCATTATTGCCTTATTACTATTATTATTATCTTTACATGATACCATTTCAACTGCTTTTGCTGTTTTGGACTGTATAAGGACGTTGTTGTGAGTGTTTATTGTTGTTGTTGTTCATTGTTATGTTACAATTGTATGGCTGTAGGGGAAAGGGGAGGTTTGTCTGATTGTTGTTTTGTATAGGGCTTTCATTTTAATATATTATTTTTTTATTCATTTGTAGGATTTGTCTCTCTGCTTGAGAGTGTGTGTGCGGGTCGGGCCAAGGCTGGGTGCGTCCCTGGAATCCCCACCAAAAAATAAATAAATCACCGTGTCTTCGACGGTGTGAATCTTACCGGCACCAAACCACTACAACGTCCTACCAGTTATACAGATTGGTGGAGCAAGAGGCCTGCTTTTATAGAATGGGCACCTAAAGGTATGCCATAAATATGAACAAGAAGGGCATGTAGCCTCACAATGCACTACTGAAAAATGTAGGAATTGTGGAGACATGGGGCACTCATTGAGGAAATGTCTCCAGAATATAAAATGTCACCTGTGTAGCGAGGAAGATCATGGGTACAAAACATGCCTTAAGTCCTATGCAAATAAGAGCAAGAATAGCATAGTCAAGCCAGTGAATATTCAGTTAAACAACGATGAGCAGTCCAAGAAAGAAGAGGAGGGAGATAGAGAGGAGGAAGAAGTCAGCCCAAACCTATTCCTAACACCAGTGGGAGGAGGCATCAAAGACAGGAAGAAAATGGAGATGGCAAAGGTAGCAGTAAGAGGAACGACAGAAGAAGAAGAAGACAAACACACTGCAGAAAGAAAACAGCAGGGGATAGAACAAAGAATTGAGGACATCATCCAGAGGACTACTCTAAAGGTGGAAGAAATAAGGGAATTACTGACCAGTGCTACTTCCCTTAGACTAATAGGAGCAGAAGACAACATGTTTGGGACAAAAAAAGACTGGTACGAGATCATGAGAAAAAGTGAAAATATCAAGGTGAGGACATTAGCAACTTTGGAGGAGAGTAGTGAAGAGATGGACAACAACCCTTACATTGTCAGTAACCCTTTCTTGAAAGAATGTCCCATTGAGACCTTAACAAGAGTTATCAAAACAAAGGAGCAAGGGAAAAAAGGAACAGAGAATCAAAGGTTCAGAATCGAAAGAACAAAAAGAAGAGAGAGACCCCCAAATAAAGGGTAACTTAAGAGAATCACTTTGCTTAATGTAAGAATGATAAAAAGAAGAATGAGAAGAGAGGATTTTCAGAGTTTTAAAGAATAGCAGAACAGACATTTTATGCATGCAGGAATGTGGTATACCATGTCTAGAGTCCTACACGTACTTAGAGAAAGCATGGGAAGGAAAAGCTTTCTTCTTGGGATCAAACAATAATAAAAACAGTGAGATAGGCTTCCTAGTGGACAATCAGAACATACAGGGCAGAGGATTTGAAGAGGTGATCAGAGGACTCTTGGTGGTCTTAAATATAGAGTACAAAGAGCAAAGCTTCAACATCATAAATGTATATGCACACTTATGAAAAATGACAAGTTTGAGCTCCTACAAAAACCGAATATATTGTGTGGAGAGAGGGAGGATAAAATAATTGTAGGAGATTTTAACTGCAGGATAGACATGGGAAGAAGATGGACAAAACATCAAGGGTCCTGTTGGATATGTTAAAAGATCACTAATTAAGAGACAACGGGAATACAAGAGGGAACCAAAGAAATAATTACATGTGGAAAGGGTGGAAGGAAGATCATCACGAATACATTACATCTTCATGGAAAAGAGCCTTAAAACAAAGAATTTCAAACTGATCCCAATGTTCTTCTCAGACCATCACCTTCTGCAGATAGAAGTTGAATCAGGATAGAAACAAGAAAGAGGGGAGGGTTTCTGGAAACATAATGCAATCCTGTTATGGAAAGAAGAAATAAAAAAAAAATGAAGAAAAGTACAAAAAATGGAAGACACTGAAGGAGGCTTGCAAATCAGTGGCAGAATAATGGGAGATCATGACATTTAGGTCACACACATTCATCCAGATGAAAGGCAGGAAGGCAAGCAGGAATACAAGGAATGGAAGCTTTGCAAAACAAGCTGGAAATCCTCTATGGAAAAAAGAATGAGGATGAAGATATGAAAGGCAGATAACGAAAACCAAGAAAAAAATAGCAAAGATATACAAAATGAAGGGAGAAAAGATAAAATTTCAGAGCAGGGTACAAGAATTAGAAGGAGATGAAAAACATACCTGCTTCTTCTTTAAAAGGGTAAACGAGAGGAAGAAGAAGAGTCATATTAAGTAACTGAAGGACCTGGAAGGAATCCCCAAGAAAAAGGAAGAAGAAAAAATGAATATAGCGGAGGATTTCTATGGAAAGCTATTCCAAAAGCAGAACATAGACTGAGCTTGCCAGCAAGAGGCCTTAAAAGGTACATGTAATACGGTGAGTGAAGAGGAGCAGAGGAGATTGGAAGGGAAGATAATGGTGATGGAGATTGAAAAGGCAATAAAGCAAGGAAAGAGGGAAAAACACCGGGAACGGTTGGATTGCCCCTTGAATTTTATGAAGTCTTTTAGGAAATGATAAAAGATGATATGATGGAGTTCTTTCAAAAATTATGGAAGGATGTGAGGTACCTGAAAGCTGAAGAAAAGGGATTATATCTTTAATTACAAAGAAAGGGGTTTCAAACGAAATCTCAGATTGGTGCCCAATAACTCTCCTTTGTCAGAATTACAAGATCTGGGGGAAAGTGATAGCAAACAGACTGGAGGGTATAATGGATCAGCTCATAGCAACAGAACAAGTATGTGAAGTCCCTGGGTGATTAATAACGCATCACCACATTTTGATCCGAGACGTATGTGAGTAAGCTAAAAGTAGACGAATCTCGAACACACTGGTGAACATCGACCTAGAAAAGATGTATGACTCGGTTGACCACAAGTTCATGTGGAGTGTGCTTAAAGTAGCACAAATCCCTGTGCAGTAAGAAAAGTTCTAGAAAAAAGTTATTCCAAGTCGACTTGTAGGGAACCTCTAAACGGGAATGTATCAAGATAAATAAAAATTGAAAAGGGTATTAGGCAGGGATGTCCTCTGTCAGCCATCTTCTTTGTAATGTACATTGAGCATGTAGTTTGAAGAATAAGGGAAAATCGCAGGGGAGTCCAACATGCAGACAAGAGTTTCTGGTTTGCTTTGTTTACTTTAGTCAGTTGGAAGAGGGTGGAAGTACAAACAAAATCATAAACACTGAATGATATGAGTAATCCATAGATACACACTCACAAGATAAACTTAATGACAAATATATAAAAAAATAAATAACATTCAGATAAATAGCAAACATTCTCGATACATGTTCTGGCAAAGCTAGTAATAATATCTGAAAAAGTCTGCTTGCAACTAGTCTTTTAAATGCAGTGACAGCTCCCGTAACAATTCTAAGTGTAGAAACATTTTATCTTAAGATATTCCACTAAATAACTTTCAAAATGTTTGATGGTCTCTCAAATATGCATCAATATAACAAAATAAATATCCATAACACATTTCTACATGCTGACCACACCCTTAAGAACCAAAGTGAGTTGCATGTTTAAAGTTAGAAGAGTCAGACAACCAAGGCTCTCTCCATTTGTTTCTATTCTACATCATCAACCAAGGACAGGCGATTCTATTCCTTAGTTTAAAAAAAATGCTGAACATCACCACTAGATGGTGCTAATCATAATCTTTATTTAAATTAATTCAAATGTTCCTCTGAAGATTCAAGTTTCAAGATTATTTGTCACATGCATAGTTATACAGGACAACACGCAGTGAAATGCATCCTGATCCGCTTATCAAAACTGTGCAAAGTTAGAAGAATATCAGTTAGATTAACAAAAAGTCATAGATTGAAAGATAACAGTATAGTAGAACATAATAAATAAGTAAAATTATGTGAATAAAGTAGAATTAAGTGTTAAGGTGCAATAGTGCAGTGATTATTGTGCAAAACCAAAGTTAGACAGGTGCATTATTAAATGACAGACCAATTCCAAAACAAGGTAAGGGTAGACGGCATAGTACAACTTACAGTCCAGTCTAACTATGTGGAGGGTCATGGATGAGATGACATGTTTTGATTTAACAGTCTTATGGCTTGAGGATATAAACTCCTTCTGAGACTCTCTGTCCTGACCAGGATACTACAAAACATTTTGCCTGATTTTAACAGATGAAACAGGCTATTGCTGGGATGAGAGGAGTCTTTGATAATCCTGAGAGCTCTGGTCCTACATCTTCTGGTGTAAATGTCCTGCATAGATGGTACAGCTGACCCGCAGCAGCATTCCGCTGCACAGATCACTCTATGTAGGGCTTTACGGTCCTGAACACAGCAGTTTCCAAACCAGGATGTAATGTTCTGTGTCAGGATATTTTCCACAGTGCCAGAGTAGAGTATTTAGAATCCTTGAAGAAACTCCAAACTTCCTAAGCTGTCTGAGATGGTAGAGTCTCCGCTTTGCCCTTTTGGTCTGAACTTGGATGTGTTCAGACCATGTCAGGTCCTCAGAGATGTGAACCCCCAGGTATTTAAAACTGTTCACCTTTTCCACTTGAGTCCTGTTAATGATGAGGGGCTTATAGTCCCGCTTCTGTCTCTTGCTGAAATCCACCATCAGCTCCTTGGTTTTGCTGACGTTGAGCTGGAGGCAGTTTTCCTGACACCACAATGTCAGGTTTGCAACTTCATCCATGTACGCTGTCTCATCGTTGTTCGCAATGAAACCCAATACCATCGTGTCATCTGCAAACTTCACGATAGTGTTGGAGGAATGCGTGGCTGTGCAGTAATGGGTGTAGAGGGAGTACAGCAGGGGGCTAAGAAAACACCCTTGAGGAGCTCCTGTGTTGATGGTGATGGTGTCGGAAACACAGTTACCAACCCTCACTGCCTGTGTTCTGCCAGTGAGGAAGTCCAGCACCCATGTACACAAGCAATTGTTGAGTCCTAAGTCCCTCAGTTTCACAAACAGCCTACAGGGTATTATTGTATTGAATGCTGAACTATAGTCAATGAACAACAATCTCACATAGTTCCCCTGTTTCTTGTCCACATGGCTGAGGGTGGTGTGCAGTACGTGGGAAATGGCATCCTCCATCGATCTGCTAGGACGGTAGGCGAACTGGAGTGTGTCAACAGTGCTTGGGATGGAGGATGAGATAATGTCTTTTAGTAGCCTCTCGAACACCTTCATGACTACTGATGTCAGTGCAACAGGTCGGTAGTCATTCAGGTACATGGGCTTATTGTTCTTTTGAACAGGAACGACTGTATATCTTTTGAAGCACATAGGAACCACAGACTACGCTAGAGACTCGTTGAAGATGGTGGTGAGTACTCCAGCTAGTTGGTCAGCGCAGCAACGCAGCAGGCGTCCAGAAATGTCATCTGGCACTGCCGCCTTCCTGATGTTTACTCACTTCAGTGTTGCACCCACATCGCGCTCTGCAATGCTGATGAGGTCACCACCCTCCATAGTCAGGCAGTAGTTAGCGCTAGCTGCGTAATCAGCCTCAAAACGGGCGTAAAACGCATTGAGTTCATTAGCAAATGCAAATGCAGAGTCTGCGCTTACCGTCGCGTGAGATTTTCCTTTATAGTCTGTGATGGTACGCAGTCCGTGCCACATGCTCCGTATTGGCCTTCCTCCTCTAAGTGGTCTAGAGGTGAACACTTTTGCAATGGCATTTAGGGCCCTGCAGGGAAGTGAGGTGGTGAACACAACACATGCACTATAATTTATGTTTTGGCTTAGATGACACCCAGGATTTTGAGAAGGTTTAAAGTCAGGTAAGACAGGAGCAGCATCCGTCTCCTCATGATGATGCACTTGGATTGAGCCATATCTGGCAACTCAGATCTTTCTTCTTCTTCCTCCAGTTCCTGCAGTGCTTTTCTGATCCTGATTGATTAGGTAGACAGATACTATCTGCTGTAGCAAGAGGCTGACATTCTTCAAAGTCCACCCTACAGTTGTGCTTGAAAGTTTGTGAACCCTTTAACATTTCCTATATTTCTGCATAAATAGGACCTAAAACATCATCAGATTTTCACTCAAGTCCTAAAAGTAGATAAAGAGAAACCAGTTAAACAAATGAGACAAAAATATTATACTTAGTCATTTATTTATTGAGGAATATGACCGAATATTTCATATTTATGAGTTGCAAAAGTATTTCAAAATCTAGGATTAGCAGTTAGTTTGAAGGTGAAATTCGAGTCAGGTGTTTTCAATCAATGGGATGACAATCAGGTGTGAGTGGGCACCCTGTGTTATTTAAAGAACAGGGATCTATCAAAGTCTGCTCTTCACAACACATGTTTGTGGAAGTGTATCATGGCAGGAACAAAGGAGATTTCTGAGGACCTCAGAAAAAGAGTTGTTGATGCTCATCAGGCTGGAAAAGTTTACAAAACCTTGGACTTCAGCAATCCACAGTCAGACAGATTGTGTACAAATGGAGGAAATTCAAGACCATTGTTACCCTCTCCAGGAGTGGTCGACCAACAAAGATCATTCCAAGAGCAAGGTGTGTAATAGTCGGGGAGGTCACAAAGGACCCCAGGGTAACTTCTAAGCAACTGAAGGCCTCTCTCATATTGGCTAATGTTCATGTTCATGAGTCCACCATCAGGAGAACACTGAACAACAACGGTGTGCATGGCAGGGTTGCAAGGAGAAAGCCACTGCTCTCCAAAAAAACATTGCTGTTCGTCTGCAGTTTGCTAAAGATTACGTGGACAAACCACAAGGCTACTGGAAGAATGTTTTATTGACGGATGAGACCAAAATAGAACTTTTTGGTTTAAATGAAAAGCGTTATGTTTGGAGAAAACACTGCATTCCAGCATAAGAACCTCATCCCATCTGTGAAACATGGTGGCGGTAGTATCATGGTTTGGGCCTGTTTTGCTGCATCTGGGCCAGGACGGCTTGCCTTCATTGATGGAACAATGAATTCTGAATTATATCAGAGAATTCTAAAGGAAAATGTCAAGACATCTGTCTATGGACTGAATCTCAAGAGAAGGTGAGTCATGCAGCAAGACAACGACCCTAAGCACACAAGTCGTTCTACCAAAGAATGGTTAAAGAGGAATAAAGTTAATGTTTTGGAATGGCCAAGTCAAAGTCCTGACCTTAATCCAATCGAAATGTTGTGGAAGGACCTGAAGCGAGCAGTTAATGTGAGGAAACCCACCAACATCCCAGAGTTGAAGCTGTTCTGTACGGAGGAATGGGCTAAAATTCCTCCAAGCCGGTGTGCAGGAATGGTCAAAAGTTACCGGAAATGTTTAGTTGCAGTTATTGCTGCAAAGGGGGGTCACACCAGATACTGAAAGCAAAGGTTCACATACTTTTGCCACTCACAAACATATAATATTTGATCATTTTTCTTAATAAATAAATGATCAAGTATAATACTGTATTTTTGTCTCATTTGTTTAACTGGTTTCTCTTTATCTACTTTTAGGACTTAAGTGAAAATCTGATGATGTTTTTAGGTCATATTTATGCAGAAATATAGAAAATTCTAAAGGGTTCACAAACTTTCAAGCACAACTGTACATAGAAAAAAAACCATTTATAATTACACCAATGATTACTGTTCACAACCATTATGAACATCTTAGAAATTGTAAATATATACACTGGAAAAAAAAGTAAAAATACAGCAGCTAATATGTAGAAAAAATATGATATAAGTAGTACTAATACTGCCATGTGTACAGTGCAGTGAAAGTCATAGTTGCCTGAGTTGTGGAGGTGTTAAAGAAATAATTCAGAACTTGTAACCTCGATGAACAATTAGTCACAGTTCTTTAATGAATCTACAATTGCGACTGAGTGTCCAGGAAGAACAGTTCAGGAAATAAAAATATTCCTGTAAAATTTTTGAAAATACAATTCCAAGTCATTCAGAAATGTAGAACTTCTATTCAACTGAAAATGTTTGTTACACAGACATACAAGATTGTGATTTTTCTTTTTCTTCTTCTTTCGGCTGCTCCCATTAGGGGTTGCCACAGCGGATCATCTTTTTCCATATCTTTCTGTCCTCTACCTCTTGTTCTGTTACACCCATCACCTGCATGTCTTCTCTCACCACATCCACAAACCTTCACTTAGGTCTTTCTCTTGCCTGGCAGCTCTCTCCTTAACATCCATTTCCCAATATACCCAGCATCTCTCCTCTGTACATGTCCAAACCAACGCAATCTCGCCTCTCTGACTTTGTCTCCCAACCGTCCAACCTGAGCTGACTCTCTAATGTCCTCATTTCTAATCCTATCCATCCTCGTCACACCCAATGCAAATCTTAACATCTTTAACTCTGCCACCTCCAGCTCTGTGTCCTGCTTTCTGGTCAGTGTCACCGTCTCCAACCCATATAACAAAGCTGGTCTCACTACTGTCTCATAGACATTCCCTTTCACTCTTGCTGATACCCATCTGTTACAAATTACTCCTGACACTCTTCTCCACCCATTACACCCTGCCTGCACTGTTTTTTACTTTTCTTCCACAATCCCCATTACTCTGTACTGTTGATCCCAAGTATTTAAACACATCCACCTTTGCCAACTCTGCTCGCTGCATCCTCATCATTCCACTGACCTCCCTCTCATTTAAACACATGTATTCTGTCTTGTTCCTATTGACCTTCATTCCTCTCCTCTCTAGAGCATATCTCCACCTCTCCAGGGTCTCCTCAACCTGCTCCCTACTATCGCTACAGATCATAATGTCATCAGCAAACATCATAGTCCACAGAGACTCCTGTCTAATCTCATCCATCAACCTGTCCATCACCATTGCAAATAAGAAAGGACTCAGAGCTGATCCCTGATGTAATCCTACCTCCACGTTGAATGCTTAGTGGTAATTATAGTAGTAATAGAAAAAATATTTATTTATTTATTTAGTTATTTTTTTTTCATTTATTAATTTTATTACAATCCATACAAAGCTATCAAGTTTTTACAAAAAGAAAAATTGAGTTAAGAACAGATCGATCCCCACCCCTGAGAGAGAGAGCAAGCCAAGCCGCGTTAAATTTTAAGGCTTGTAAACATACCTAAATTTATAAATTCTCTGTGCTTTATGAGCTTATTTTAAAATATTACTGATTAGATCCTGCCATGTTTTGTAAAAAGTCTGTACGGATCCTCTAACTGAGTATTTGATTTTTTCCAATTTCAAATAATATAACACATCGGTTTCCCACTAAACATTTATCAAAATCATTTTACAGTTAGATAAGTCTCCCATGACCATTACATATCTCCCTTCAGGATCCAATACTACATCTGATGCTACAAATGGTACTGTTCTATGTATGAGAATTCCCATACCTCTAGTTTTCTTTGTAAAACTAGAATGGAACATTCGACAAGTCTAGTCTTTTTGCAGCTGGAACTGATCCTTGCTTAGTAAGTGGGTTTCCTGTAAAAATACTATTTTAGCGTTTAGACCTGTTAGGTGAGAGAGTACTTTCTTTCTCTTTAATTCGTGATTCAGGCCTTTAACATTCCAGCTTACGAAGTTAACTGTCCCAACATCGAGACACTGATTCTGAGTTTTTGATGTCATTTTATAGTCTTAACTGGAAGTGAGACAGCTTAGGTCTTAATTTCCTATTTCCCCTAGAGTTGTTGCTATGCAGCTTATTATTACGTTGGTAGTTATAATTATAAAGATTGAGAGGATAGATTAGGTATAGATCAGGCCTGCTCTCTTTCTCTCCCCCCCTTAACCCCCCACCCTCCCTTTTTGCCTCCCCAAGTGAGGCTAAAACCCACTTCACGCAGTCCCAGTCCTCTGACATACCCAGAGACAGAGCACGTCCAAAGCACAACAAGCCCCAATGCAGCGGCATTTTAGGGTTAAAAGACAGAGATATCTATTATCAATATAGTCTTAAAATCTATACTAATAAACGGCAAAGCCCTCACTCACTCACTCACTCACTCACTCACTCACTCACTCACTCACTTACTGACTGACTGACTCATCACTAATTCTCCAACTTCCCGTGTAGGTAGAAGGCTGAAATTTGGCAGGCTTATTCCTTACAGCTTCCTTACAAAAGTTGGGCAGGTTTCATTTCGAAATTCTACGCGTAATGGCCATAACTGGAGGCTGTTTTTCTCCATTTACTGTAATGGAGTTCAGCTGGAGGGGCGGAGTTCGTATGACATCATCACGCCTCTCACGTAATCACGCATTACGTAGAAAGCCAGGAAGAGCTACAAAATGCGCTTTAGAAAACATGCATTATATAATTAAGAAGGCAGCGAAACAATTAGAAGCGAGCGAGTGACATATAAAACCATATTCAGCAGCTCACGTGAACTGACGCAGTGCGCAGACAAAAAGTAACAGTTCCAAAGAGTGCTGAACAAAAACTGAATTACACTGCTACGCTCAAATAGATAAACCACACGCCGTGGCGCGATACTAAAGCATTCGACTGTAGCGCCCACGTCCGAGGTTCGATTCCCGAGAGGGGATGCACTAAGTATGTACGCGCGCTTCTCGATTTATTTTAACCTCGCATCCCCTTAGTTTGAGACGTATGAAAACGCATGCGGTTAACGCAGAAAGACAGATCACCTATTGAAGCTTCATGAATAATGGATACTTTATTCGCGATCAATGATTGTTTTGGTAAAGCCATACTCAGTGTATTCATTAGATGAACGGTAAAAAAGTAAGAGCGAGGGGACGGTAACTTACTGAAGCACACAAGCAAAACCACAATAGCACGCGGGCTCGATGTACTGACTTGCGCGATCACATTCCAAAAAATATTTCTTTTCAAGTTCTATTTAGTCCATATGAGTCAAACTCAAGGCCCACGGGCCACATCCGGCCCGGCGTGTAATTATATCCGGCCCGCGAGATCATTTTATATACTGTATTATTGTTATTAATGGCCCGGGTATATGAAGCGCTGGTAACACAATAAACTACAGATCCCATAATGCAGCACTTCAGCTGCCTTGCCGAACACTTACCGCGTTAATCAAGTCTAGCTTGCAAGTTATTGCGAAGCTAGCCCACACGATGCTGAAGAGAAAAGTTGATTCTGAAAATAGAGCCTTTAAAAACCGATGGGAGGCTGAGTATATGTTTACTGACATTGCCGGTAAACCCGTGTGTCTCATTTGTGGAGCTAATTGCACTGATACGAAATAGCCTGCCCATTTAATTATTTAGGAATGG